>CM076578.1:522663983-523257166 GCA_034641835.2 Pinus albicaulis
GAAAATTGCCAGATGGATACTTTGGGGGAAAGTCTAATCATATGAAATATTTTAGAATCATCGATGGGAAGACAAGCTTAGGATTATGGTCTCCCTAAGTAAGAGCAGTTAAGTATTTTCTTTACCAAGATTTGGAATCCTAAAATGCAGAAGTCCAAGGATTGCTCAGTGCTGCTAAGATATCTGTTGCTCAAATGTCGAGTTGTAAGCCAGTATGTCTGTTGAAGCTTGTTAGTAAGTTGTGTGCCTTCATATATACATCTATATGCTGCTGGGTGGAGAAATGAGGCTCCTATTGACGTACCTGTCATCAATGAAATCATCAAGAACTAGTCTTGGTTTTCAGAAAGCAGTCTGGCACTATTCCCTACATGAAGTGATCCTTGATTGAAGATTGAGCTCTAGGAGCTCCTGGGGGCTTGGGGTATGTATTGATCCATGAGCGAAAATAGGGTGACTGATTCACCTTCCCCTGTGATACCCCATGGTGGTTGACATGTGTGTAGGGTGAGGGGTTCACCTTCCCCTACGATTGCGGACACATGTGTGTAGGGTGAGTGGTTCACCTTCCCCTACGAGTGATGAGATATGTATAGGATGAGTGGTTCACTTTCTCCTATGGCATATGAGCAGGATGAGGATTTCGAACATAGAATTGTACGCCTTTGTGTGGTGCAGGAATTTTGGTTTATGAGTTGCCCATGTGAAGAAAGGCAGTGTTTGTTTTGGATTTGTTCATGATTTCTGAACTTGTACAACATGGTGTGTTGTCAACTCTCCCTATTGTATAAACATGTGGAAAAAATCAGTACTTTCAAAAATCAACCCAAATCATGAAGTTGTTTGAGTGTTCCTTTGTTTGTTTGAGGCCCCATTGCACACAAAATTATGGCGAGAACAAGCCATTAAAGTAGATATTTTGAAAGGTGAATTGATACCCATTTTTACCAGGTGGAAGCTGGTGGAAAGCAGGAGATGCTATCGAAGATGAAAGTCAGGCCGTCACTTTGATATCTGCACTGCGCCGAATATGGACGCTTATAGCTCCCAATAAGATCGTATTATTTGCTGCATTTTCTGCTCTACAAAAGTAGTACTGGATACCATATTTGGCCTTCCTTCCTATTCAGCGATTTCTCGTGCGGGCCACATCTTGATCCACTCGCAGCCAAGTTTAGCACATAAAAGTTAAAAAATTTTGGGGTGCCTGCAATTGGGCTTCCACAATAATTCACAATAGCGGCTCTGAGAAGATTCCATGCTTCTTTCTCAAGATCAACTGCAGGTGACGACGTCGTCAGGACCTCCTACCGACATAGACATAGGTGTCGAAAACTTCTTTCAAATCTCGTCGGAACCGTCACCCTTGCCCGATTATGGATTTTGACGTGACAACAGATATTTTGAGGAACTATTTAGGAGATTGGAAACCCTTGAATCCTCTAACCAGGCACTAATAAGAGAGGTCGATGAACTTAGGAATAGAGTAGTTGTAATGGAAGGCGAGAATGGTTCACTGAAGCAGTTGTTGAGGGGAAACAAGGAGCAATTAGTTCACCACCACCCCTCTAATGACAATCTACACGCTGAACTTATCGATCTAAAAAAAAAACAGGAGGAGATCAAAGCTCAGCAAGCGGCCTTTAAACAAGAAATAGAAACACACATCAGCTCATGGGCACAGGTTGCTAGAGGGAGGGATACCCCCCTCGCTCCCCCTCTAGCCGCAGTTGAGGAGGTGGTACAATCTAAACTCATGGAAGAACGCACTAGACAAGCGCGAGAATTGAACCTCAAAGTGAGAGGACTTCCTTTGCCTCTCACATCCTCAGACCCCATGGTGGTTGGGACCCTGTTCCTCAATGAAAAACTAGATCTTCAGGATGTGACCATTGATAAAGCTTGGCTTGGGTACGATTCCACTCTCTTTCTCCGGTTTAGGTCGGTAGTTTATCGCCTTCAGGCTCTTAGAGCTAAGAGAAATCTATTCTCACTTCCTAGTAAGATCTTCCTTGATGAAGATCTCACTAAAACATAGGTTTTTGAGCTCAAATTCTCTAGGGAGTTGGTTACAGCAGCACGTCAAGCAGGGAAATGGGCAGTTATCAGGAACCTCAAAGCAGTGATTCGGGACACTTTTCCACCTGGATGGAAGCCCTGTTATGGGTCCTCCAAATGACTGGCTCGTTGGGGGAGGCAACAAGGGGCATCCATTTCCGTCAATTGTTGGAATGGGAATGGGTCATTTTGGGCATCGCCATGTCTATTATATGATTCTCTTCGACTGTCGGATATCTTATTCATCACTAAGACGCATGAGAGCCATGTTCGACCTCTCCCAGACATTACAGGTTACCATAATTTCTCAACTTGGAGACAAGAAACGATGGGTTCTGGTGGTATCAAAGGTTCCGGGGGAGTTGCTTGCTTCATCAGAGATTCCTTTCAGAGCAAGATTTCTTCGGTGTTTGTGGATGAGTTTGCAAGGTTAATGTGGGTTCGGGTTCGAGCATAGTGTTAAAAACTGGTCGGTTCAAACCAGAAACCGGTCAAACCATTGGCTAGTCCAAACCGGTTGAAAAACTCGGTCAACAACTGCATATAGCCTGAAAATCCAGTTAACCGGTGCTGACTGGCCGGTTCCGTCCTTAACCGACCGGTCAACACCTAAGTTGTTGTAGGGACCCACGGATGGCCAGCAAGGATGTTTAGGGCTGATTTGGAGGGAAGGGGAGGGTTGTTTCCCTCCAAAAACACCCTCCCCAATCCTTTATAAGCAGGGGTAGCCTCTCCTTTGTCTCACACCATCTCATTTGCAGTTTGTGAGTTTGATGGAGAGCTTGGAGAGTGTTGAGTGTTTGTTGGAGCAGTGATCTTTGAGGCTTGGAGTTGGAGTTGGAGCTATCTTGGAGACCCTATCCAATCCTTTATAAGCAGGGGCAACCTCTCATTTGTCTCACACCATCTCATTTGGAGATTTTGTGTGTTTGATTGAGAGCTTGGAGAGTTGAGTTTTTGTTGGAGTAGTGGAACAACATAGAGTTTGAGGCTTGCTTCTTGAGCTAAGTAGTAGCCATCGTGCCTCCAAAAGACAAGGATACTGCATGGGCTCATTGTGATATGATTGATAGCAAAATGATTTGCAAATATTGCAAAAAATCTATCGCAGGAGGGGGTATTTACAGGTTCAAGCAACACTTGGCTGGGATAGGAGGCCATGTAAAACCATGTGGAGCACCAAATGAAGTAATAGGGCATATTAGGGCAGAATACCTTCAGAATTTTGAGACTCAATTTCAACCAACTAAGTTTGAACTTTGATCATGATTAGAAGTTTCAACTTTCAAGTGATAATGTTGATCATTAATTAGAATTTAGTAATATCATATATGTAGATTTGTAGTAGATTGTCACTATACTATGTAGGCCAACGGCCTCAATGCTCATAGCTTGTAGCATTGTTTTTGGACTTTATGGGTCATTTGGAGCCTCATTGCTTATGTATTTTTTCGATGATATGTATTTAACTCGGTGCCATAATGCCATTTTGATATATTCACCTTTACATGGTATATAAATGAGAAAAATTTGCATATTTTGTCTCTATTGGCTTGGAATCATGGTTGCAAATCTTAAAAATAGTTTTTTTTATTAAAAAATAATTATTTAATGTATTTTTTTAAAATCTCGTTCTTTTAGACCTGACCAGTACTGGTTAGACTGGTTCCGGTCCGTTTACCGACTCATTAGGTCCATCGGTCTGGTTACTGGTTCATTAGGTCCACCGGTCCAGTCACCGGTTCTGGTTTTTAATACTATGGGTTCAAGGGGTCTCTCCTCTCCCCAAGGACATTTACATTGTTGTTTGTTACTTCCCTCCTGCTTCTTCATAATATGCCACTCATAATGGACCTAACGAGGACCCCTTTGTCGATTTGTATGTCGACATAGCCCAGTATTCAGCAGTTGGGGAGGTTATTCTTCTAGCTGACTTCAACTCCCGCACTAGAGCCCTCCAGATCCCTCTTCACAATTGGTTTGAGGACATGTACTGCATCCAAGAGATCGATCAAGAGTCATTGGAATTTCACAGGATGTCTGATGATGCGTTGGGGCCCCTTACTGCCTATGGTCGACATCTTTTATACTTGGACGAATTTTAGGAGCTATGGATTCTTAATGGCCTCCCGCGTTTTCCAAACTCCTGCTTTTTCACATGTAGGCCTCATGGTAGAGGAGCAAGCATTGTTGATTATGTCCTCTCTCGCCAGAACCTCCTCCCCTTCATTCATCACTTTTTTGTTTCCCCCATCCCCTTAGCTAACCATGCTCTTCTTTCTTTCTCTCTCCGTGCTGACAACCCCCCCATTCTCACCCCACCTCCCCCCAAGGGCTCACCACGTACTACTTTTCGTTTTGATGAGGGTGAAGTCCTGAAGGAATAAGTTGATCTACTGAAGACGAATTTGTGAAATTCTCTCTGTGTTGATGATATATTTCTCACAAAGGATGAGAACCTATTTAGTGTAAGAGGGAGTTGATTGAAAGTGTTACATGAGCCTGATAAAATACTTGTTGAGAATGTGGCATGATGGATTGTGAGCCCATGGCTACTTCCTTGATGAAGAAAAAGTTGCAAGAATATGTTGTTGAGCAAAGAAATAGCATTGATAGGTTGTTGGTGTTTGCTTTTGTTCAAAGCTTTGGTTAAAGCTGGACGAATAGCTAGATGTTACTAATAAAAGAAGTATTGAAATCCACCATGGCTACCTTTCTTCTTTTGAGTAGGTTGAAGATTATGTAAGAAGCCTAGAATGGCTAAGGATCCCTTTGAGAGGGAGCATTGGTTTGATAGCATCATCGGGTTACCGTAAGACCTATGTGGTCAAGGAATTTGGTTCTAAAGCTTGCAATCATGAGGTACAAATTTCATCTCTCCTTGAGAGGATATTGATGGTGTACAAATTTCATCTCTCCCTAAGAAGAGATTAATTGTGTACAAATTTCATCTCTCCCTAAGAGGAGATTGATGGTGTACTATTTTCATATCTCTTCAGAGGAGATTGATGGTGTACTATGTTAATCTCTCCTAAGAGGAGATTGATGGTGCATTGTTTTCATCTCTTCTAAGAGTAGATTGATGGTGTATTGTTTTTTTTTCATCTCTCCTCTTGTGAGCCCCATGGTGTATGGTGTAATGGTGTAATGGGGATGGTGCATCGAGAGCTCCTCATCTACTACCTTTATATGCTCCAGACATAGTGGTTATGTTGGAAATATTATATCAGACATTTTCTCATTGAGTGACAAGTACTCTTAAGAGGGAAAAGTGGTCAATATGGCCTAAGTTTCCTATCAGGATCAGATACTATGTATTTGATCGCACCAACCAAGCCATGAAAGAGGCCAGTGAAATTGAATCATATCATTTTGGAGAGATAAGATTCAGGAAACATGATCCTAAAGATTTGGTTATTAGTCACTGTGTTTTTGTCAACCAGATGTGGTCTTATACTCGTGAGAAGGATACTAATGAGGAAATATTCAAGAGACTTATTTATCCATTGAGGTTAAAGAAAAGCTAAATCAAGGACCTCAGAAGAAGGCCAAACAAACCCATGCTTCACCTATTTTCAACCTCTAGGAAGAAGTTGAAAAGCTCCAGAGGGTGTTGGAACAGGTGAAGGAGATGAAGGAAGCATTGGAGAAAGAAGAAGATAGACTCAAGAGGAGGATTGAAGAAGAGCAAGAAGCGAAGGAGGCAAAAGAACCGAGAAGGAAAGTAGAACAAGATGACGTGGTGAAACAATTATCTTTGGAAAATGAACAAAGAATCAAGCATCAGGAAAAATGAAGGAAAAGAGATGAAGAGCTTCGGAGGAAAATAGATGAGGAACTCCAAAAGAAGAAGGAATAAGCTATGTGGAAAGATAAAAGGATTGAACACCTTAGCATTCCATCATCTCCGAAGATAAACCCCACTCCTCAGTCTCCAGTTGAACCATGTAGGATTGAAGAAATGGAGAAGGAGCAATTTTTCCCCATGACCATGGCTGACCCAATAGTAGTATTGAAAATATTCAATTATGAATACAAGAAGAACAAAGTCAACATGAGAGTTTCCAAAATGATAAGGTTGGGAGAGTGATTTTCACTAAGGAGGTTCTCATTCTTGAAACAACAACTGATCCAGAGATGATTGCAGGTGCCAGTATTACCATGGCCCAAGCAACAAGTGATAATGTTGCCATGTTGAAGAGAAAGGTCTATGTTGCTCAGTTGGAACTCAGTGCTGCTAAGCAAAGAATTACAGAGCTAGAATTCTAGCAGCAAGGTGAACTAGACTCAGTTAAAGAGTTCAAAGGGAAATCACTTGAGATCCAAGAGGAAATGAGTACGGTTCAGAAATAATTCTATAGGAGCATTCAAGGCATCAAAGATAAAACTCCTAAGTTTGATGATTATATAAATAGGATGGTGCCTGTCAAGGAAGAATTGGAGAATATTCTAAATATGCTAGATGACATCATTCAATGGAAAATACAGTATCCTGATGAGGGGGTAGACATTCCTTAGCTCCGTGACTTGGAGAAAATAATCTATTTTTCTGAAGCTTGTAAATGTCTCGACAGGGCTAGAGCCTTAGAGGAAAAGGCTCAGGAGGCTTTCAAAATTTTCTTCAAGTTTGGAGGAGAGGTTGATGCAGTCTTAAATAACTTCAAGTTGCCGATGTTCCAGTCAACCTTTGGTCCTGTACCTGTGGAGCAGTGCATAGAATGAAAGGAGAGAGTGATAGACAGCTGCAAGCAGGAGATCCAGGCATTAAAAGTTATCACCAAGAACAACACAATTTATATGAAGATTTTCATAATACAATGCTGATCCAAATTAAAAGGAAGGTGTCTCTATTTCTAACAAGGTTTGCATAGGTACGAGGCTATGGCAGTAAGCGAAGAATGTTGAGTAGTTAATCTAGGACCTGGGTTAATCTAACAATTTTTTTTTCCCTTTATCTCATATAATTTTATAAAAATAATTTCATATAATTTTATAAAAAAATTGGCAAGATGAGAAGTTTCTATTTCACTCAAAGCCTAAAAGATATTAATTTTTTGGCACTGTGCTCAAATGGGTTTAAAATTCATAAGGTCACAACTCCACTAACATTTACAAGCAACCTCATAACATAAATAAGCAAAGAGAGACTGAATCAAAGAAAACCATCATATACATACTTAAGTGTCTTGTCGCAGCTTCCAGTTGTAAGCAAGTTCATTGTTGGAATCCATGCAATTTCCTTAATAGGTGCATCATGCATAGCCACAGTCACTGGATGGCCCCTAGTCAGCAATGGCCACATTTTAGCTTGTTTATCACAGCCAACAGAGAAAATAGCAGTGCCATCGTCCTTCCATGTTGAGCAGAGAACCTGCATACGAAGCATTACATAATAAAAAAACTTAGAAGCACACTGTGAAACTTCAGTTATGGTTCTTGCCATACGTAATACAGCCTTGGTTCCTGCAAGCATATTAAAACTTCTGGATAAAATTCAGAAGAAAAAATAACGGGTACTAGAATTCCAACCACAATCTGAAGCACCTTACCGGTTGGTCATGTGACATTGCTGATTTTGGCATGCCAGCCCTAGTTTGAAGGACCTTCCAACATCTAACATGGAAATCTAAGTTCCAAAATATAACAGAAGATCAAAACAAAACACCAGTCAAAATAATATCACTATCCCCAAAATCTCAGATGAACGAGTCCGCATTTCAGTAAATGGAGATAGATGAGAACACGATGAAGAGCAGCAGAATGCCTAAATTCACACTTACAGCGGCCTAAAATCCCTCCTTTCTGCCTGTTTAAAGGTCCCCGAAAACCATCACTACACAGAATCTCTGAAAGCTTTGTTTTCGCAAAAATGTGTTTAATGGCCAAAACTGCTGAACCCTCAAATCTCTAGTAACCCTGTGCTCGTGCCTTAGCTTTCCCTCCAATTGATAAGCCACCAAATTTCAAATGGTTAACACACCCGACAAAGTTCAAATGTTATAATTTTTTGACATATGTTTTGTCATATTAAAAATAAATACAAGAAGTTGTAAAATTTTATTACTTAAAAATGTTAGAGCATTACTCTATATTTTTTAAGCATATTTTTTTTTCTCATTAAAAAAATAGCTATTGAGGTTAATCAACATATTAAAAATAAATACAAGAAGTTGTAAAATTTTATTACTTAAAAATGTTAGAGCATTTCTCTATATTTTTTAAGCATATTTTTTTTTCTCATTAAAAAAATAGCTATTGAGGTTAATCTAGGGTAAATAGAGCTAATATTTGTAATATAGTAGCAATAATATATTTTTAAGACTTTAGTGAGACCTTAATTGTTTGTAGGACTCTTATTGTGATCTCATTGTTTGTAGAACTTTTATTGTGATCTTATTGTTTGTAGGACAAAGGACTTGAGTCCGCTAAACTCTACAAAGGTGTACATACTCTACCCCTTTAAATTTGAACCTATGACATCTTATGAGGAAGCACATGTTCTTAACCATAAAAAAGTTGACAATTTGCTCCAATATTCAAATATTAGGACCCATGGTCATCCAAAGGTAGAAGCTTCTACTAAAAAAAAAGCCATAGATAGACCTGAGGTTTGAAGGGGATTTTATTATGAAAAAACATAAATGGAAACATAGAAAAGATATTGCAAAGAGTAGAGTAGTAGAACAAAATCCAAATTCTATTAATGGATGAAATAGAAAATAACTATAAATTGCAAAGTGATACACACTAAGTGGAATGGAGGTAGCTTCTTTATGAAGAGAGATGTGTCAACTAATCTTAATCAAAAGAAAACATTACAAGATGTCAAAACTACCTTTGAACATAAAGTATGATGTCCTAAGATCCAAAAACTCTAAAATCCAAAACCCTAGCCCTAGGAAATGGCGTGCCAAAAATAACATGGGCCCAAAGAGGCTAATTGATATATCAACTTCATGGGGCTACAATGTTTGCATGCAAACTCCATTTAGGAAATTTGTTGGACCAATACAATCCATACTATGTGTCTTTAGCCTATGACAAATGCCAAAAATGCAAGGGAAATGCCCAAAAAAGGCACCAGAAGTTTGAGACCTAAAACATTATAATATAACTACCAAGATGTGGAATAATGTTGAATCAATGTAACAAGTGGGTGGTCACTAGTATTCTATTGGATCAATTGTCCCCCCCTTATGAATAAGTGGTCCATTTTGTGTCAAGTTCCTTCGTCAAGTGGGGAAAGTTTTGTTGAATATGGCTCCTAGTGAGACATGTGCACCAAAGTAGGAACATGAGGTGCCTATGAGAGGTGGAAAATATGGTTGAAGTAGCTCCACATTAAGTATAAGGTTCAATCCAAAGAAAAGGGAATTTTTTATTTAGAAGCATCTTCACCCACAACCTTTGTGTTGGTGTAAGGCCTATATCATAATGGAGAGTTGGGGGGAACTTCCAATGGGATCTTAAGAGGTATTCTTTATACAAATGCAACCATACCTTATCTCCCACCCTAAACTTATGTGGCACTCTAATCCAGGTGGATATTTGGTGGCCACCCACATCTTCCACTAACTCAATGGTTCTTTATCTTCTTATCATTTTTTCTATGGTTTTTTGGGTCTTGAACTTCTACGGTCATTTGTAGGCCCTAAATGATGTTTTTTGGCCATTTATGGGTCCAAAGGTTTTTATGTCATTCCCTAGGGTTAACCAAAATTTGTAATCCTAAATATAGTTCTTTCAGATGGACTAATTGTGTTCCCCAAACAGATATTTTATGCAAAAGTTGCACCACTAGGAAGTTGATTCTAGGGTTACGGTTTTAAACCTCTGGGGTTCTTTCTTTTATGTTAAAACATATGATGAAACTAACATAAAAAATGAACAAAATATGCATTCATGACCTACAAGCATCTTGATCACAACATGTTTGTAAAATTGAACAACCTATATCGGGAAAGCTTGAGCAAGATTAGAGCTTAGAAACAAAGCATGAAGAATGAGGAACCATGTTTTCGTCTTTAGGGAAAATGTAGATGCGGGCAGGGAGGGAACCCTTGCTCTCTCTGGCGGGAAAAGGTAAATGTTAGTGTTGGATTTTTTTTAAAACAATCTTAGCCTTTGCCTCTCACTCTATGAAAGGGACTATGCTATTTCAAGTGTATAATTTTTATTAATATTGTATCACCATATTTTATGGAAAGTTATTTGAAAAAGGTCATTTTTTAGTAATTTTTTTTATTGTATTCTATAATCAAAATAGAGTGAGAGCTAATTCATTAGTTTTATTTAAGTAAAATATAATTATTTGAAATGATTCATTCGTAGGCCATTAAGGGGTGGACTTTCACTATTGCAAGATATTATTTTTATTGCTTAGTTAACTTATTTCCTTGTGTACAAGGAAAACAAGCTTTTAGTCAATCAGAAACAATTCTAAATCTTATTATATGACCAAATTCAATTCTTTATTGCCAAAACATGTTCTCGACGAGGTTTCAATATGGTTATGCTTGATGTCAATTCAATTTATCTATTTTAAAGAAAACCCACACTATCACCAAATTTAATTCTTTAATGCCAAAACATGTTCTTGATGAGGTTTCAATATGGTTATGCTTAATGTCAATTCAATTTATCTATTTTAAAGGCAACCCACGCTATCCAAATTTAAATGGAGCTCGAGGTATAGTTTTTATAAATAGAAAAAAAAAATATTCATTTCAATTTCATATATATGAAGCATTAGAAAAGGATAAAAAAGAAATTAGGATGTCAATTAGGTTTAGCTTGGGTGGTTAAGAGGAGTTGTTATCGTCATTGTCTAAGGTCAATATTACTTGTGATGTGTTTATTCCTTATGTAGGGTTTGCGTTATCTTTTGAATTTCCAACTCAACCTTTTGAATTCATCCATTCTACCATGACTCATTTCCATTTAGTTTGCATTCAAATCATTCTTATGTTATTATCAATTTTATCTTAAGAAAAGTATGGAATGTGTTGGTTGCATCTTGGTGCTACAAAAGATGGTCTTATGGGTGTATTTATTATATGGTGAACAATAGATTATATGTGTCGTGTATGGAAATAATTTTGTTTCTTACAGTCCTTAGTATGTTGAACTATGTTTAGTTGTTCTTAGGTGTGATAAAAATGAATTTAGACACCACCTCTATTTTAGAATACGAGTTTTCTAATATACAAAATCCCTCGATTCTCCAACATGGTATTAAAGCAAATGGTTTGAGATGTAGCATGTTGCCTACAAGTCTCATGCAAGTTGTAGATGCTCTTAAAAATTCAGATTTGTTGAGTGGATTGGTTCAAGGTTTCTAATTACAAACTAATCTAGGATCAAATCAGTGGGTCAAATTATGAGTTTCAAGCTAGATCTTATAAATTTTAATGGAAACAATTATGGAATTTTGGCACAATATATGGGAACATTGTTGAAGAGTGAAGAGTTATAGGACTTTACGAAAATGATGGTTCTTATCCAAGGGATAACTAATAAAAGTTTTTCATCAACAGGAAAAAGGATGAGGCTCTAGGAGTCATAATGTTGAAGAATGTAACTAGGTTCAGTCTTCATTATTAATGTATTTTTCAAAATAACTTATTATTATTCGACTTATTAAAGCATGGGTTTCATGCTTGGGTTGTATTTAGATTAAGGTCCCAATTGTGGACGTCTAGGTTAGTTGTTACAAATTTAAATTGATCCAATTTTTGGGCTTTTAAATCATGTAACATTAGGTTGTCAAAAGGATCCTCCATCAAGTCATCTTCTTCAAGGTCATCATCCTCGAAATCTACTTCAAATAAAACCCTCATGTCAAGTGATACAAGTCATCAAAGTTGCATCCTTAAGTCGGCTTCAATCAGACTTCAAGTCGGCTCAAATCAAGACACAACACTTCACACTATCATGTCGGCTCAATAACTATGGAAAACAACTATATATACAAGGGTATAATTTTCATTTCTACCACAGAAGTTTGGAAATCTCTGAAGTTTCAGGGCACATATATAGTTCGGATCATGATCACAGGTTCGGTGTTGGAGGATAAGGTCTCGAACATATTACAGAATTTTGGTAACCATTTATGCTATGAATCGGGTAACTTCCATGATATGATGTTGCAGCAAAACAGTGCCTCGGTTTCAAACAGATCTACCACAGAATCAGTGCTATGTTATGATACTCAATTCAATGAATATGCTCGGTTATCTTAGTTATGGTGCTCAATGCTATGATGATGCTCGGTGATCTCAGTAATGAGGAATAATGAGTTAGTTGTTAAATGGGTTAGGGGTTAAGGGAATATTATGCATTTAGAGGTTAAGGGGTTAATATTATGCATCTAGAGGCTTATGGTTTAGGGGGTTAAATGGGTTAGGGGTTGGGAATTAGGGTTTAATGGGTTAGGGGTTAAGGGGTTATAGGTTTAGGGTTTAGGGGGTTAAATGGGTTAGGGGATTTAGCAGTTAAGGATTTTAGGGGTTAGGATTTAAGGGCTAATGGGGTTAGGTTTTAGGGGGTTAGAATTTAAGGGCTAATGGGGTTAGGTTTTAGTGGGTTAGATGGGTTAGGGGTTAAGGGTTTATAGGTTTAGGGTTTAGGGGATTTGATAGGTTAGGTTTGAGTTTAAGTAGTTTAGAGGTTTATGGTTAAGGGTTTAGGGGTTAGGGGTTAAGATGATAGTTTCATTGGTCTCTGTTTGTGCACAATAGTTGCTTATTCTTTGCGTCTCAATGTAACAATTTTGTAAGTATTGTTGCTTGTTGCCATGTCTTCTTTATTTATTAATTTATAGTATTTGTTAGCCATTACTTTACATTTATTGATGAAAATGTCTATTGCAATCAAACCAAATGTATGTTCAATCTCCAGTTTCAAACTCAGCCACAGTGTTGTCACACAATTTAAGTCTGGAGAATGGCCATCTAATGAAGTCTTAATAACCAGACTGCACCTCATGACTACTCGAGAAAATCTTAAGTTCGAGTGTCCCACATTCATGAGAAATTTGGCTCTTATACTCTTGCTCCACCTGATTGTGTCCTGGAAATACCCTTGTTTATTGCAAAAACATCCTAATGTTGTTGACCTTGTCCCTTAACAGACCAAGGAAACATAAGTGACTGAGAGGAATGGAAAGCACTACAAAGTTGAAGAGAGTACAAAAGACTAAGATGGTTTAAAGGATAAGCTTGAAGAATGTAGCAGTGTTGAAACAACTAAAAGTTCTCCCAAACAAATAGTTGATAATGTGAAACCTTCTTCTGTACTAGTCAAGCAAGACTACATTTATGTGAGAGCAAGAAGAGGCCAAGTGACTGATAGGAATAGCCTGGAATATAGGGTATGGTTCCCTCTTTTTGATTAAATATTTGATCTACATTTTGTCTATCGAAGATTAACCATTTTAACCTTGCCAACAAGGCGGAATTAACCCAATCGTAGGTCCCAATATGTCATGATATATATTAACTCTAGATATATATGAGAAGGAATAATAAAGACATAGATTGATAGAGGTGGCGAGACAAGGGGAGTCACAAGGGAGAGATGGAGATAAACTAAAGGAGAGGGGAGAGAAGGAATGGAGAGAGAGAGAGAGGGAGAGGAGTGAGAGAGGTAGAGAAGGGTAAGAGAGGGAGATAGTGACACAAATATGGAAGAGGGGCAGAAAGAAGGATAGAGGGAGGGATATAGTGAGAGGATTGGAGGGTAGAGAGAGAGAGAGAGAGGGGAAGAGAGAGTGAGGTAGGAGAGAAAGGGAGAGAGAAGAAGGACAAGAGAGAGGACTTAAGAGAGAGGAACCAGTATCATAGAAGAAAGAATATGTGACCAAATTACTCTATATGGAGATGGGAGATAGGGGCACCCTACCTACCTACTAAATGTCTAAACCAAATGTGGTGTAAACGTCTGTAATGGTGGTCGATTATACAAGGAGAGGATTTTATGAGGAGGAAGTGGATTTTTAATGCATGATATGCAAAAAACAAGTACCGAACCTAACCATTTCCAACGACCACACATATACAACAGTGTGAATACAAAGGGAGTGTGAATTGAGATTGCTAAGTACTGCTCCTATAAAATAAAATAAAAGATCAATTAAGTAAAAAGCAGATATAAACTAAACTATACTAGAAATTATTTTTGTATTATAGTAGAATGAAATGGAAGAGATGAGTTGTGATGCAAAAATATGCAAATACTATTGAAAACAAGAGAATACCCTCAGAGAATTAAAAAATCCTAACAGCAAGACTGAACTTTAGTATCTGCCTATCAAAATTTCAGTTTTGTTCGAGCAGAAATTGAAGGATGTAAATTCAAGAGTGCAAACACAACATGTACAATGGATTAAAACAACAAATATATTAGGCCCACTCTACACAAATCTACAACCTGAGATTTCAGGATAAAAAGAGCAGGCTCCAACAACAATTGCATAGAAGCCTTTATTACTCAAATAGAAGAATGTCACAACAAGTTGTCATCTCACAAAAGCTCCTACTACAACCTACAAGCTAACAATACTCACTCTTATTATCTATTTCTACAAATGTATAACTAGTGTGCCCATCCTTTTCATTTATAAGTTAAGAGAAGGTGTTGTTAGAAAACAGGCTAATGATAGCGTTAGTGGTGCATCTCCCTTGAGCATGAGAAACTCCCTCATAACTTTGCCTTGTATGCAAGGCTTTTCTTTTAGAGTAGTGCATTATCATAGTAGATGTAACTCCTCTCCTGAAGGTGCCTCATTCCATAAGTGTGCACTCATGAATGCACCTGAGATGATGGTGTTAATCTCCTCAACTAGTGTGCCATACTTGGTGGGTGTGACCCAACAACTAATTCGTCTATCCTTGAAGGTGTCGTTATAAGCTTCTAGCTGTATTTAAGAATCTTTCTGACTGGTGTACCACAATCTAGCTCTGCAATCCTAGTGCTGCTCAACTTCTTAAGGCTGAGGTGAGACCAACTCGGACCAACTAGGTAATCTAACACTCTTGAGAAATTTTTTTTTTCCAATAAACCAAGATTCTCCCCCAACTTGTCAAACTTCCCCTTTGTCAGGAGCTTTGTCAAACTATTAACCATATGCAACTTTTTCAGAATGTGGTCCAACACTACTAACTCCCTAATGAACTTGGAATCTTAGGAAATTGTATTGAATATCAATGTGTTTGAAATGGTCATGACACATTGGATTTTCATAGATCTTGATGTAACTTTGATTCTCAGAAGAGACAATATTGGGCTTCAACAACTCATTGGTTGACTTTACAATCAAGTTGCAAATCTAGATAGCTTCATAATAAGTATATGAAACTGCCATATACTTTTCTTCAGTGGAACTGAATGCAATTGTTGCTTTCTTCTTGTTGATTTAATAAAAATGATTTATAAAATGATAATGATGATGTTTAAAATGAGCCTTATGATGGTCTATTTATACACATTGATTGTTCACAAGGTGTAGGGGTATGTTTATAACATCACTGCCCTTGAAAGCTTTGTCTTGAAAGCACAGTAATTAGAATTTTCTTTAGTTAAGCACATTTTTGTGGTGGAATTAAGTTTATCAGATATCTATTTATACTTTGTAGAGGTTTGACTTTGTTTGTCCTTTGAGTGTTGGTGAGGTTTCTTTGTATTTTTTGCATCATAGTCTAAAGTCTTTTGACCTGATTGTTTAACATGAAAGCTTTATGCTTATTGGCAATATATTTTAAATACCTGCATGATCAGGAAACTGTTATGGTTAATTAAATTACTAATTAGGTACTACAAAAAGAGGATGATGTTGAGAGGGCTTGCCTGGGTGACTCTAGGAGCAACCCAGAGGTGCTCAGACAAAGCTCTTCTAAGTTACAAATCTGAAGAGAAAAAACTGGTGATGTATATGTGGTTGCTCCACCTAGGCTGTATGGAAAATCTTGGCAGAGAGTGTTTACCTTTCCATTTCTTCATGAAAGTAGGTTGTCTGGTCACAGAATAAGATCACTACATGTAGGTGATGGTTCTGTAGTAAGTTCTCAGCCTTATCTTCAGAATGGCTAACAGAGAGGATCAGGTTTGAATACAGGATATAATTTGATGAATTTGGAGATTTAGAGTTAAAGCAAAAATTGTGGTGATGTTTGGATGGGTGCTAATTTGTAGGGTTTTCCATTTTTATAATTTTCTTTGTTGTGCTTTCTACCATGCTACCTAGTTGCTTTCCTGTTTCCCTAGCATTTTAACTTTTTCGATGTCTATCTCTCTATTGTTTCTTGCCCCATTTGAAATGTCATCCTTATTTGGTAGGTGTTTTCTTCAATATAGTGTGAATATTTTTCCATCACACAGCTTCTGTGGGGTCTGTCTACGCAAATAACTTGTAAGGCCCATTCATCAGGGTATTTGATGAAATGAAATGATTATCGATGATCACCAACTAATGGTACCTGCAGAGATTTACTCTAACAATTCTATAGTTTTCCTGTGCCAACAATTGTACAACATTTTAAACTCATGAATTATTCTCCTATGTTCTCTTAGCTGATTCTATAAGCACTTATTGCTGTTGTCAAAGCTTTTACTCTCTAGTCCCATTGAGCTATTTCAGTTATTTGTGGAAATTGATCTATTTTCATTTCATTTCTTCAATTTTTCTAACTGTTATGTGTTTCCTTTGGCCAGTGCCTTATTTCTTACCTGTGTTTTTTTTTCTTAAGCATTCCAACCAGCTAGAGCAACAGGGGTAGCAGGAGCCACGCAGTCTAACCAGAGCCCAACAGGGGCAGCGCAGAGGCAGCAGGAGCCACGCAGGGCTGACGCAGGCCCAGTCAAGGCATCGCAGGGGCAATGTAAGCCCTTCAGGTGTGACGCATGCCCTTACTGAGTAGCGCAGAGGCCGACACAGGCTATTTAGGCTGACGTAAAGGGATTCAAAGCAACATATTACTGCTGTTTTTATTTCTTTGTTGAGTGAACCAATTTTGGTGCCCAGGATTGTTGTACTTAGATTCGGCATAATAATGAAAACCCTCCAGAGCTAGCTGCACCAGTTTTCCCACATTGGGTTTTTTCTAGGGATAGTTGTCCAGAAAAATTGTGTGTCACTTTGTCTATGAGCATGTTATTCAGTATTTGATCTGTATGTGTAGGTTGCTAGTTGTATTTACTATTTAATTCACTAAGTTATTGAATATTTTAGAAATTAACTTGTAACTTAATTCAAGTAGGAGAAGTAAATCAAGATACTGCAATAGGGTTTATTAGATTAAGAAATTTTCACATTCCCTAGGTCTAGCCCCATTAGGTCACCTAGGGAAACAATTTCCCAGGAATCTAGCTAGAGGAAAACTTCTATCTCCTAGAGGCAGCTGCGTTTCTGGGTGCCCTCACTCTCCTCAGAACTTAGGCCAATTCCGATGATGGAATCTCCGGATACCTCAAGCCATAGCTCTAGGATAAAGTTTTGCCTAGGTGTTCCCAAGGATAGAACCTATTAGGATCACTTTGACCTATCGAAGTAAAAACACTTGTCTGATCCTTTCCACTCACCTTGTACATGATAAGAACATCATTGGTTGCTAAATTCCATCTCTGAACCTAGGCTGGGTCCACTTGGCCCCGTGTGGTCCCATTTGGTGTCAAAGGCCTTTCATCAAGGACCATTTGGGAATCCAAGTTCCCAAAGGATTTTAGGGATTGAGAACTTCCTTCATAAGTATTTTTCTTCTCCCTCAACCCTTCAATCCCCCTCCTCTCTCCCTAGAAGATAAATTCCCTTGCTTGAAAGGAAAGCAAGTCCCACTCTTTATTTTATCTTAGGGAAAGGGTTTCGAGGGTCACTTCCCACCTATTCATTGACCTATACTCTACAAGTGACTTCCTAAACTACCGGGACTCCACCCATCGGTGAAATTCCATGAAGAGCAAGGAGCCTTAGCCGTGGTGACAATGGGCTAAGCTTCCATCGTTTCCCTTGCAGTTTCCCTCTTAGGAACCCCTTTTAGATCCACTACTAGTTTGAGTGGTAACAAGTTGTTCACAATTCCATTTGTGAACAACTCTTTGGTATGCCCACTTTTTCCATACTACAGCTCCAAGATGAGAAGTCCAAGGCTATGGAGGTTGCCCTTCTTCTCACTGAATCAATCCTCTACAATATAGTGAACTAGGGCTAGTTGGTTGGCCCACTTGACTGTTACTTTAGTCCTTCAAAGTCTGCACATCCTTAGGCCTTATACACCTACCCTTCTACCAATTTTGTTGTCCTTCACTAGAACAAGAGTCAGGGCTCTTCTTTGACAGTAACCTAACAACCCTCCAACTGTACTTGGACTACCATCAATCTGCCCAACCACAGTCAATTATTTTTACTGATCTAGGGCCCACAATATTGTCTTCATCTAGGGCTCTTCAAATTTGCCACCTAACAATGGTTTGAGTCCTCTCAAGATCACTGTTCTTGTGTATCGACAATTTGATCTAATTTTTTGTCCAATCTATGAACAAATATGAACTACTCCTCTTATCATACTTCTAACAATCTATAGATGACTGAACTAGGGTCACAAATCAGCCACTAACAGTCCATTTACTAATTTTTTATAGGTTTCTTCAGATCTTTGTCTAAAAATTTATGGAAAGTCCACCAAAATCAACTCCACTGCATGTCAATCCATTCTTCATATGGCACATTTCTTCTGCATGCTCAATCTTCTGCTCAGGTTCCACCCTCCTTTGGATATGTTGTCTCCACACATACTGAATCTGCAAACCATCTTCCAGATCTGCGGTCTTTATTGCAGAAATAAACCTCGCTCTAAGGGTCACAACCCATCTTCTTCTATGCAAATTTGTCACAGTCTTGAGGTCATACCTTATGAACTAAACATGATAGGAAACTGTCCTAACTAGGGCATTATATTTATGTACTTCTAATTGTTGTAGAACAAACCCTATCCACACATAGAAGAAACACGACTCTTGCCTCCATAAGAGACTCAACCTAGCTCATATGGATCCACATATTCTGGGCATTTCTTTGACTGAATCTTGACATGAACTTCAGATCTCAATGTCGACCCTCAACTAGGGTTAACTCAGTCAATATTACGCTTGCGTCAACTTCTGTTATGGCTCTAAATTACAGTGCAAGCCCTCCTCCATTTATGTTGGTCTTTATCACAGACCTTGCGGCATACTAACCACCACAAGGAAATATGGTTTCAACCCTCTCTTCTATTTCATGTAGAAAATCTAACCAACGGGATTCAATCTGATCTTGTAATCATGTACTAAAACAATATACTGAATCCTTCCTACAATTTGTGTAAACAAAACACAATCGCACAATCACATATAAGTAAGAGAAAAAAGTTATCAATCACACAACACAAGATGTATTTGGGGAAGAAACTGCTCAAAACCCTCTATCTCTATTTTGTATTAATTTAAGGAATCATGAAACAACACAATGCTTAATCTCTCTTGAGATTCTCCAGCACTCTGCCAATTGTCTCCTGTTGATCTAGGAAAAATCGGTCTAGTACTTAGCCAATTCTAAACCTTCCTTCAGCCTACCTTGCTCACACAATTCCTATGGAATTATCTCCATATTAATTAGGAAAATCAACCTTCCTTGATTGCGCAATCCATCATGGCATCCCAATGACTTTATAATTGCACATGGGAAATTTTCTATAAATACAACTGATAGTTATGTTCCTCTGAACTGTGTTACAATAAGGATCAAGGGTATTTTTATTATTTAAAATAAGATAAAACCCTAAACAACCAAAACCCTATCCTGAGGAGATGTAACACCAAGAGTTTATGGGCCCCATTGGGGTTAGTTGGGCAGCCAACTTCTTGGGGTTGTAACTTGGTCATATGATCTTCGTTTGACGCACATGATACCTCGTTAGAAAGATCTCTCCGAGGACTACAACTACTAATATGATTTCTATGAAATCACCAAACCTTTCATGCCCAAAAATCATCATTTGGGGCCTCAAAACGGCTTCGAAAGTTCAAGACCCGAAAAACAGACAAAAATAGTAAATTGTGCTATAATTAAGGAAACTGAAAAAATGAAAGAGACAATGGCAAGGGCCCAAGTGGAATAGGCGGGTGGCCACCAATATCCACCTCGATCACCTTAAATCAAATTTCTTGAGCTAACTCAATCATCATGACTTAGTTAATTGACACAAGTTGTTATGAGATGAAATTACAATTTATTGTCCAATTTATTTAAGGGAAAAATAAATTAGACGCCTCACATTCCTCACTCCTGGTACATCAAAATTCCTCACCAGTGTGCGTGAATTTTTTTTTGTCCTTTCTAGTTGCCAATTTCACTGTTTCTTGTTGCAAATTTCAACACTCCCTCTCAAAAAGAAAGGAATTCAATCTATCCCCATCCGGTACATTTGGAATGTTCTGCATGCTACACTTCTCTACTATTGTTTGCACCTGCAAATCCTGAAACTGGATAGCCTCTAAACAACTGAATCAGTATAATGCATCTATCATCAGAGTCTTTTGACTGCTGCTAGCTACTACACCTATCTAGTACTAGATTCTCTGCACTGCTGCTGACATCTGCATCCGTGCCCTTTGAATTGTTGCTAACTCTATTTGTGCTCCAGTATTTGAAATCTATCACTCTGATTTTTGTCTTGCTGACATGTGACTACATCAATATAACTGATCCTTCTTACTACTGTTGTATTGTGGGCTCCTCGTAGATAAATTTGATCCATGAGACACACCATCTCAATGGACCTTGCCCAAATTTCTTATATTTGGATTATTTCTACACATAAACCCACCGTACACCTCGAGGTATGGCTACTCCCTCTTCCCATCTAGCTTGAAATTTCCCCCTCATGGAGGTCTCTGCTTCAATGGACGCTTCCACTCGGTCTCCTCTCTGCTTCTCTAATTGTGGCAGCTAGTCCACAACCTTCTGAGACTGCTTCTCATGAGGATGCATGTTGAGAGGTAATTTATGCTCCCTCTAAACCACCAAGTCTCTAAATTCTGCCTTTTTCCTCAAAGCTTTGCATGCATCTAGTAACTCAAGTGCATATAGGTTTTTGACTCACACACAGTGTAATTGTCCCGAAGTTACAAAAAGTTTCTAAAAAAGAGTTGATTTTAAATCGATGATATCTCCCTCATCCGAGCTCCGATTTGACCGATTTGTTTTTTCCATTTGGGTAGATTTTTGCAAGGAATCCAAATATTCTATTTGTTTTCGAAAATTTTACACCAAAATCTTCAGATATTCTCTACAAACTCGCTGCCCAAAAAATTCCTGCTCTGATACCATGTAGAAAATCTAACCAACAAGATTCAATCTGATCCTGTAATCTTCTAAAACAAGATATTGAATCCTTCCTACAATTTACGGAAACAAAAATCGATCGCACAATCACATATAAGTAAGAGAAATAAATTATCAATCGCACAACAACATGATGTATTTGGGGAAAGCAACTAATCAAAACCCCTCTATCTCTATTGTGTATTAAGTCAAGGAATCATGAAACAATACAATGCTTAATCTCTCATGAGATTCTCCAGCACTCTGTCAATTGTCTCCCGTTGATCTAGGAAAAATTGATCTAGTAATTAGCCAATTATCATCCTTACTTCAGCCTGCCTTGCTCATGCAATTCCTAGGGAATTAACTCCTTATTAATTAGGAAAATCAGTCTTCCTTGATTGCGTAATCCATCATGGCATCCCAATGAGTTTATAATTGCACATGGGAACATTTCTCTGAATAAAACTGATAGTTATGTTCCCTTTAACCTCTGTCTCAACTGGGTATTCCTTGAAACTGACATGCATGCAACTATTAATAGTGAAATATCAGTTATCTGATTGATCACTCATTGTGAATTAAATCTAATTTAATTCACTGGACCTCTCACTAGCTCATCACTCAGTTAGAACTAGTTAAATTGATTTTAACTCATTTAATTGAGTTAATTACACTTGCACCCCACTAATGCATCAACTTCAATTGGACCCCAAAAATATTAGAATCCCTCTAGATGCCTCATATTAGACCCTCAACTCGAATTTCTTGAGCTAACTTGGTCATCATGACTTAATTAACTGACACAAGTTGTTATGAGATGAAATTACAATTTATTGTCCAATTTATTTAAGGTAAAAATAAATTAGACACCCCACATTCCTCACTCCTGGTGCATCAAAATTCCTCACCAGTGTGGGTGCATTTTTTTTTGTCCTTTTTGGTTTCCAATCTCACTGTTTCTTGTTGCAAATTTCAACATTTCAAAATTTGATGCGGCCTTCACACAAAGACACCATTGAAATCACATGCCCAGATTCTCATGAGAAACCTCTCTTAAGCTTGATCTGCCAGAAGAGAACCAACAATATTCCATCCTAATTCCTAGCGCAAACTGACCATTAAGGTATGCAACATTCTTTTGAACCCTCACATGATGATCTTTCTCTTGGAGGATGATCATGACCTCCATTTAGCAACCCTTACTCGGCCCTCATACTTGACCTACTTTAGGACTACATCTCTCTTCACCCCCTTGATGTGCCAGATAGTGGGAATACATGTCAAAAATGCTAAGATGTGCCAAGTGATAAGGCATGCCAAGATGTGCAAGGGTGTGTCAATGCGTGTCAGGGACTGTCAAGACAACAAAAGGGAGAAAAAAGTTAAACTACAAGGAAATGAACATATAAGAGGGTTAATAAGTCATCAATTTACCTTTTCCAAGAGGGGCATGCTAGGCACACTAACACTAGGCGGCAATAGGTGCCAAGTGCAAAGTCTTAGTGCATTCGAAGTGCCAAGTATTCCTTTGTTGCTTCTCATCTACTTTCCAAAAATTGATCATCACAAATAAATTTAATATTAAACCATGCTAAATCATACCAAGGCATCTCAACATATTCCATACATGCTAAGACTTTCCAAGCGCCAACACGTGCCAAGCGCCAATATGTGTCAGGGACTAGTGTTATGCATGTTATGAAGTGGAAGGGAATGTTGAAGAGTGCTAAGGTGTGCTAGAGAGTGATAATGCATGTTGATGAGTGTTAAGGATTACTAGGAAAAAAAATTAAGGGAGCACTAGGCAAAAATTCATGGAAGTTAATGAATATGAGGAACGTGTGCCAGAGACTATGTTAATGAGTGTTAGTTTTCATGCCAAGGAGGGACTGACAAGGTATGCTAAGTATTTGTAAGGCATGCTAGGGAATATCAAGGCATGTCAAGAATTCCCAAAGTGTGCTTGGGAGTTCCAGGGTGTGCTAATTATATCATGTGCCAATTAATAGTGCCAAGATATGCCAATACATGGTAGGTGCTAAGGATGTGGTGCAGGGTGCCAGGGTATGTCAATATGTGTCAAGGCAACAAAAGGAAGAACCAATAAGAGGGTTAATAAGTCGGGACTTTATCTTTTTGAAAAGGGGCATGCTAGGCACACTAATAATAGGTCCCAATACATGCCAAGTGGCATTGTGTGCCAAGTGCTAATGTATGTCAATGCATTCAACCAAGGTGTTCTAGGGCATGCTAGGAACTATATGCAACATGCCAACACATGCTAGGAGAGTTCCATGTTGTGTTAGCGCATGCCACCATGTGCTTGGGCATCAATGTCATCAAAAGATGTTCTAGGTACAAAGATGTTCCAAGACATGTGGGGTAATAAGAAATGTTAGTGTGTGCCAAAGCAGTAATTTAAGGTGTGCCCAAATTGTTGAGGATTGTTAGGTCTTTCTCATTAATAGAATTTTCAGAGCTCGATTATGTATTAAATAATATATTTCCTACACACAATAGTGGAACTTTATCTAAATGGAATTTTATAGATAATAAACTTAATAGATATGAATCATGTGTTGACTCATAGGAAATCTCTATTCGACTAGTCATTACTTGAGGGAAATGATACATGCTTATTACTTCTTAAAAATTTGACTAACCCTAACCACTATGGCCTTGGACATATTATAAAAAATTCTCCACAATAATGGTATTAAATTGTTATCTTTTGACAAAAAACATATTAACAAGCACATAACGTCATCAAAAACTCATTGGAATGATCAATGATGACGAACATTTTTTGATCGTCACCAAAAGTAACAAAAAGAGAATTGGTGAGGGTCATTAAAAGTTCGTCACTAGAAGTGTCACCAAAGAGAGAATTAGTGATGGGCCTTTAACGACCCTCACCAAAAGTGTCATTGAAAATGTCTTTGGTGACGGACCATAAAGGACCATCACTATATACACTTACAGTGACGGTTTTTTAATGATCAATGATGACGGACATTTTTTGACCGTCACCAAAATTAACAAAAAGAGCATTGGTGAGGGTCATTAAAAGTTCGTCACTAGAAGTGTCACCAAAGAGAGAATTAGTGATGGGCCTTTAACGACCCTCACCAAAAGTGAAATGTCTTTGGTGACAGACCATAAAGGACCATCACTATATAAACTTACAGTGACGGTTTTAATGACCGTCACTATATGTGACATTGGTGACGGACCTTAAAGGTCCGTCACAAGCATGACCCTCACCAAATATTGCTTTTTTACCGCAGTGACGTTCGCCTAAGTCCTATTCTTAATGTGTAGTGGAACTAAAAGATATCGGAAAGGGTCTACGAGTCACTGCGGGAAGGTGACCAATGGCTAAAGAAGTTAATTAGTGATGGAGGATTTGCCTATGATGACAAGCAACATAAGGAATGGTTCATTTCCATGTTGTTGTTGCATCTACGTGGACCTATGGGTCAGCAAAAGATTGACTCACAGGAGGAAGCCCTAGAAATTGCTATTAATTTAGAAGCAGCGCTAAGGGATGATGCTCAATTTGGAGCATCACAGATTCAGAGCATATTAGAGGCGATGCATTTAAAGATTCATAATTTTCAAAGAGACCGAGGTAAAGAAGCTAGTGCAGATGTTTGGTGCATATGCTGCAGATTATCTGGCCGAACCAAAGATCAATTCCCTCTACTGTCAGACTATATGCAAGCTGGGGGATATGGTTGGGTCTAGTACCCCCACATTATGGTGTGCTGATTGTCAGGTGGAAGGGCAACATGATACATACCACTGCCCACGGTTAGCTGCTTATGTCCCAGAATTGAAGCAACAATGGTGCAGATTCTGCTCTTCATAAGGGCACGATGAGCACAAATGCCATATGTATGACTTAATTATTGACAGAGGGAACATTTATAGAGTATATACCGACCCTTCGTTACCAGCATCTCCCTCCGGATGAGGAGGATCCCCAGCAAGAGGTCGGGGAGGGGGGAGAGGTAGAAGTGCTGGCAGGGGAAGAGGGTAGCTAATTTGCTACAACTATGGAGATATCAGACATTATGCATGAGACTGCCCGAACCCCGCATGGAAATCCTGTAGGTATTGTAGGCAATTCGATCATGTAATCGAATATTTTCCGGTGTTGATCGCTAAAATGCAAGAAAAACAACAGACGCCAACACAAAACATCTAGCAGGTCATGACTGAACCACGTGATGATGGTCCAAGAGTAAATTTAATTACACACAACGAAATTTCTACTGGAGGAAATAAATGAAAGGCCAACAAAAAACCACTAATTAGAAAAGTAGCTGACAAAAAGGAAAGCCTCAACCTGCAGAAAGAAAAAAATACTTTCATCAAAGCCAGAAAGGAGTTTGCTGATGAAGAAGCAACCACTTCGAGACCTATCAAGGAACCAAAAGAGGATGATGAGGTTAAGCCATTCTTACAACCCTACATTAAGCTACTATGAAACAAGAAGGCAGTAGATAATCTCTAGGCCCTGATAGATAGCTGCGCAGAAAAAGAGGTACTGCAGACATAATCCAAGACTGTAAATAAATTTTGCAAGCAGAAGAAGAGAATACGTAGGGAGATGTGCATGATGGTACAGATTATGGAATGCGAGATGAAACAGGCTATCTTAGATCTGGGGTCTGATGCAAATGTCTTACCTAAACAAACATGGCAGAATATGGGAGAGACAAAGTTGGAATGGTCCACCATTCAGCTCCACATGGCTAATCACCAAAATATCATCCCATGGGTAGGCTCTCGCAAGTTGAGGTCGATATCTCGAGAGTAATGTTATGCACTGAATTTTAGGTTTATACAAATTGTGGATGATGCAGATCCCTCCCTGCCTTATTAGGATTGGATTGGGCCACTGATATGGGAGGTATCATCAACCTAAACTGCCGAAGCATGATCTTTGAGAATAATGGTATGGGGATGGTTGTCCCATTAGACCTGGCAGAAGGAGAACGATACACAGAGCCAGTGCACGAAGGGGATGAGGTTGACCATATCTATACATTGACAACATTGGACGAAGACTAGATCAACCCTACAGTTGGCGAAATGCTGAACTAGGAGAAGGATAGCTCCTGTTTTTCTGATTCTGATGGTGAAATGGTGAACTGGTAGAACTGGTTGCACGACATCTCTGTGCTACGCTGCCTCAAGATTAAAAAAAGCTTCTGGCACATCTCCTTTGAGGTAAGGGGACTACCCTACTTTGATGATTCTGGTAGTGTTAAATAATTTTTAGAAGCGCTATAAAAATTCGTCCCAAAAGGAACGAAGATTATGGGGGATGGACTTGGCTATGCGTTTAACCCCAGCGTGGTGGTGGGAAATTCACAAGGGAACTTTTCAGGACTAGCAGGAATGTAGACAAATGATGATGATGCAATTTGAACCTCCCGCCATGCCACCCATTGAATTATTCTATGGCCAGGAAGATCCCCGCAAGCACCTGGCCATGTGGATGGAGTAGGGAAACATTTAGGGGCAAATATTCTTAGGTGGGCTAATTTTCCATGCCTTTTCCAAAAAAATATTCGCCAATTTCCATTTTTTTAAAAATTGATTTGCCCTAATTTTATAGTATAAAAATATTCTACCCTAAAAATCGCCAAAATTTTATATATACTAATATAAAATAATTAGAAACCTAAATATTTTTACAAAAATATCATAAATTTTTTTACTATTTACATATTGGGGACCAGCAAGATTCGCCAATGTTTCTAAACTTTAAGATAAACTTCCATCCTTAAAATTTTACCGAGGATGGAGGTATGGGATGAGAAGACATGGAATGAATGGGTTCATAGGTTTTTCCACTTAGTAGGACCAATCCCCAAAACCTTGTGTCTAGAGGTTGAGTTACACCGAGGCACTCGAGACTAGTATACAATGACCGAAGACTTTCTAGCAACCTTTGGCATGGTGGGTGGCTCAGAAAAATAGGATGAGGCATTGCAAGAAATAGATGCACTAGTCTTTGATGAATCTCAACCCCACAAGGAGAACGCTACGGTGACCTGAGATGTACATATGAAAGACATATCCAACTACTAGAATCTATCAATTGAGGATAACGAAGATGACCCGAGGAACTTTAGTATCCCTAAATCGGAAGGTGAGCATGCAGTTCTAGGACCAAAGTTAAGAATGGTGGATGTAACTAAACCTCTGAAATTGAAGGAAGTCAACATTGGAACGTACAAGCAGCCAAATTTGGCCAAGATTGGGGATTACTGGGATTTTTATATAGTAGGAAAGATTACATAGTTGCTGACGGAATATCAGGATTTATTTCCTACAAAATTCTCTGAATTGAAGGGCATTGTGGGGTACCTAGGTGTCATGAATACCACGTTAAAACCTGGTGTGCACCCTGTCAAACAATGCCCTTATCGATTGAACCCTAAATATAAGTAGAAGGTAAAGGAGGAGTTAGAAAATATGGTGGTTGTGGGTATCATTAAACCTGTCAAGCAGTTGGATTGGGTAAGCCCAATGGTGGTTCAGGAGAAAAAGGCCAAGGGAGATCATGATTTGTGTTGATCTGCGCAAGCTGAATGACGCATGTGTACATGACCCCTTCCCTACTTCGTTCTCAGATGAATTATGGATAATGTGGGAGGGAAAGAAGCTTATTCATTCACAGATGGATTCTCGGGTTATCATCAAATCCGCATTGTTCCAGAGGACTGCAGCAAGACCACCTTTTCCACTAAATGGGGTTCTTTTCAATATATTTTCATGTCGTTCGGATTGAAAAATGCACCTGCAATATTATCGCGTGTGGCCGTGGCTGTATTCAAGGAATTCATGCATAAATTCTTGGAAGTCTACTTTGATGACTGGACAATATTTAGATTGGTAAAGAACCATGTCTCAAATCTGTGTTTTATGTTTGATGCCTATCGAAAGCACCATATTTCTCTCAATCTGAAGAAGTTCATATTTTGTGTACCTTTTGGGATTTTGTTGGGGCACATCGTATCTCAGAAAGGATTGATGTTGGACCCAGTCAAGGTCGCGGTGATCATTAACTTAGAATTCCCTTCCACTAAGAAGTAGATGTGCTCCATCCTAGGACATACCGGTTATTACAGAAAGTTTTTCCAGGGGTATGCTCTGATCACTACGTTGATGGAGAAGTTGTTAAAGAAAGATGTACCATTCTTTTGGGATGATGAGTGTCAGAAGAGCTTTGAGCTGCTAAAATAGAAAATGGTCACTACACCTATTTTTATATTCCCAGATGGGGCTAAGGTTTTCCACGTGCATGTGGATGCATCTGGCATAGAAGTTGAAGTTGTACTAGTGCATCCAGGAGAAGGCGACGATTGATCACCCAGTATCTTTTGCTAGTCGAAAGCTCTCAGGTGAAGAGAGAAACTACTCCACCACAAAAAGGGAAGGATTAGCTATGGTATATGCATTGCAAAAATATAGACACTACTTGTTGGGAGGGAATTTCAAGATGTTCATTGATCATTCTGCTTTAAAATACCTGGTCAATAAGCCTGTGTTGGGGGGGGGAAGATCTTCCGATGGCTATTGCTTTTCAGGAGTATGACTTTGAAATCATTGTAAATTCGAGAAGACTGAACACTGAACCTGATCATCTGTCACATATTGAGAATGGGGAGGAACCAACCAATCTAGAGGAAGGATTACCGGACGCACAACTCTTCACTATCAAGGTGGTTAATGAGAACTTCCAAGACATTATTCATTTTCTGACTATGGGCATGACGCTTGTGGAATATTAGGTCCAACAAAAAAAGGAGTTGGTTGTGCATGCAACGGATTTCACTCTAGTTGCAGGTCAGTTGTATAAACTAGGAGCGAATGAGGTATTAAGGGGATGCGTGTTGGAACATGAAAGATAGGCTATATTGATTGAAGCTCACGGAGGAGTAGCAAGTGGCCACCATGCTGGGAAAGCCACTGTGTAGAAGGTACTGTGTGCTGGGTTGTGATGGCCCACATTGCATAGTGATGCGCAGGCATACTACCAGGCTTGCGATGCATGTGAATGAACTAGGAAACCTTCGCGTAGAGACGAGATGCCCCTGCACCTATGGATGGCCTTGCAAAATTTTTACAAATGGGCTATAGATTTTGTGAGACCAATCAACCCTCATAGGAAGAAGACTAGGGCATGGTATATTATTACTGCAACTGATTATGTGACCAAGTGAGCGGAGGCGAAGGCGGTTAAGGATTTCACTGCAGACACTACTATGCACTTCATTTTTTGGCATATTTTGACCAAGTTTGGGTGCCCAATGATTTTAATGAGTGACATAGGTACTCACTTTGTCAACAAGACGATTGAAGCCTTGACTGGGGAATTTCAGATCCATCACAAGAAGATTACCCTGTATCACCCGCAATAAAATGGCGCAGTGGAAGTGTTCAATAAGATTTTGGAAAATGCCCTTATAAAGGTCTACAATACCAATCGGGATGATTGGGATGTGTGCATCCCTTCTGTACTATGGGCTTACCAGAAAACATGTAAAAAGTTGACATTAAAGACACCATTCATGATGGTCTATGGGCTGGAAGCCATCATGCCCATGGAGTATATTTTCCCCACTCTACGCATTGCGGCCTTCACTAACATGGTTGAGCCTAACATTATGGAGGAATGGTTGGTGCAACTTGTTGCCTTGGAAGAATATCACTTCATTTTTAACTTCCACCAGCGAGTGCAGAAGGCGCGCGAGAAATCTTAGCACAATAGGCACATTAGGAAAAAGGTATTCAAAGAGGAATATTTGGTGTTACTCTATGATAGTCAGTTTGTGTGCCACCCAGTTAAGTTCAGAAAGCATTGGTTGGGACCATATGTTGTCAAGTAGATCACTGATGGCAGTGCGGTACGCTTGGCCACATTGTGGGGAGATGACCTTCCCAGATACTTCAATGGAAGCCACCTGAAGCCGTATAGAGACTATCCAACGCCCACCAAATGAATATATGGTCAGAGTATCAGAACCAGAGGATCTGCACGTAGCAGGGATAAAGAGCGCAAGAAGGTGCACCAGGAGCGCAGGGGTAATGCGCAGGTCAGAAAATTAGCCATTGGAACAAGGAAGCAAGGTGAAAAAATGAAATTACCTTTGAGGGGAGTAGACTGGCTGCATTTAATGAGGAAATCTCCGAAGATTTTTTACCGTTCCCTTAGAAGTAAATGGCAATTAATGATAATCTGACCATTTTTAATAGGGGTGGCTTATAACAAAGAGGGCGTGGGTCTAAATTGGTGCCTTTACTGTTTCAACATTTGGTGCTTGGTGCTCATCTATAAGCTCGGTTCTCCTGCTATTTGTGCGTTCTAAATTTCTGGTCGCGAATCCATTTCCGACAGAAGTAACCTCGAGTTCATATTCCAAGCAATAATGATGGCCACCGACCCTTTAAAAGAGCTTTCAACGCCCCTCACGGCACCTATAGAGGAAGGATCAAACGAGGTCAGAGAAGTAGTACCGGACATGGAAGAAGTTGAATCCACTCCGGTGAAAGTGAAGGGTAAGGGAAAAGTGTCGAAGTGGGCTACTTATAAGTCCCGCACCTCTCCGAGGAATGTTCCTTCTCCCATACAAACTTCCAAGGAGCGCTTCATGAAGGGTGATGTGTCCAAACGACCGATGACTGTTTAACTGGAAGCATTGCAAGTAAATCAAGTTTCTTGGCAGCCACCATATGTTAAGCCACAAAATCCTTCAGCGCGTAAGCTTCAGAACCTTGATGTAGTACGGACTGCTTGTAGATGCCATTATTCCCTCAAGATGTCCCCGTGGTTGGCGAAATGCCAATCTTGCTCCCTCAAATGAAGTTTGATGATTATGATCTCGCCAATGAAGCAATGCTCCCTGAGCTGGCCCCAGCAAATTACTTCGAACATGTGTTGTATGATAATTTCCTAAAGGTATAGCTGATGCCATGGGCATAGGGATTGCACAATGTGGGAGTCCTCAGTCTGCTAAGGATCCGCTATTTTTGGCGGTACCCCATCACTAACCTGTGCATTCGCCAATTGTTTACCTTGGTCCATGACGACACACTCTAGATTCGAGGAAGAATCCCAATCGATGCCGCGTTGATCCATTGGATCACCAGCCTGCCCATGAGGGGGCCCCATCCGATGAAAGGATTTAGGAAAAGCACCAAGTTGAAGGTAGCAATGGAGGTAAAGGAAACGTACGAGGTCGAACGGGACAAGCGGGGTTTCCTAGTCCAGACCATCAATGACCAGGCGGTGCGTGTGGGCACCCTTGTCCTGGGATGTAAGCTTATGTGGAAATGCTGACCGAAGATAGTCCCGGTGCACGTCATTGCCTTGGAGTCACAATGCGAAAAAGAGGTGTTATATAACTGGTCACAATTTCTATGTGAGCAGTATTTGAAGAATGCGCATGAATCACAGGAAATGGAGAAGTCGTTATGTTATTCATGGATTTTATTACTGATTGTGTTCGTAGCATGGGAAACCCTAGAGGATACAATCCTTCCCGACATTGAGCCAGGTGTCTGCGAGGGGACACACTACACAAATTTATGGGACTCGTCAAATGAAAAGCAGGTCGAAGAAAACAAATTTTTTTGGGTCCTCTTCGCAAGTGCGTTGGCGCAAGCTAATCATTCCCAATCAGGACTCTTGTCGACCGTATATGAGAAGTATAAAAGCATGGAAGTGTTTTAGGTAACAATGCACCACATCATGATCAAGGCACGTAAGAGCCCCAATTGGTATCCCTTACCCTACATGGTACAGAAGCATAAGTTGACCAGGTCTTTGTCTTGTGGCTGAATTCATTGAATATTGGGCTGCACTCTACAAAGCCTGTCACACCATCCACATACGAGAAAGGAACAACCTCGAAGGAAACGACTTCGAAAGAGAAATCCCCGAATCCACAAGACACAACGCCCAAATATATCATTGAGCAACACACGGAGACAGATGGAAAAGATAAAGAAGCGGAAGAAGCTATGGATGTCGATGAGGATGCAAGAACAGATAGAGATCAGGAACTAGGAGGTGACCACGTGGAGGTGGAACCCAACATGTTGGATGGGCTTGGTAGAGATGGTGCAGAATCATCGCGCGACATCAAGTGCAGAGGAGAAACATCTAAGGGCCGCAGAAGAAAAGGAAAGGGTCCAAGACGGGCGGAGAAGAGGAGGTTAATCTGATTGTGGAGGACCTTGACAAAATTGCCGATGCGGTTACCTCGGCGTCTGAGGACTGGTGGAGCACCATGGAGGCCCAACACAAGGTTGTGGTGGAAGCCTTACCGTCTAGCTTATAGGTTCTATACCTAAAGTTTGATGCCTTGCAAGCGAGCGTAGATCAAGCGTGGCCATTTCAAGCAAGCATGGATCAAGCGAGGCTGGTATAAATGAGCCTACCATCTACAACAGTCATCGCCACCATAGGAAGTAGAGTTTTCACCCTCCTGGGTGCTGTCGTATCTCTAGATCTAGCAGATTTATGCGCGCAAGTCCACGCCTACTCTAAGGTTAGCCTTGACCTGACCAGGTTGCCAAGTGGGCAAGTCCATACGTTACACATCTTCATTTCAGTAGAACTTTAGGACAATGAGCGCACACCTAGCAGTAGGTTAGTGAGGTTGATCAAGTTGCAAACACAAAAATGAAAGAGTCTCATCAAGCTCAAACAACACAAAAGAGAGCCTTAGCTCAAAGAGCAGAATTGGAAAGTGTCAGTGACAGGCTATGCGGTGAGATTCCCGATATCACTATCCCGACCTCTGACGTGTTGCAAGCTAAAGTATAGGGTTGGTCATAGCTCTCAAAGCTTCTAGTTCAGAATTTCAGTCCGTAAAGGAAACATTTGATCAACATATTGTTGTGTTGTAGGCACATTTGCAGCCTGAAATCCCCCCCGAAGTGTGACCTGTTGGAGTAGGGTCCCTTAAGTCCAACAATTTTGCCATATTTTTTAATAACTTATTCTTGTGCAGGGGTTTTGGGGTGGGTCGAAACCCTTCACGAATTGTAATGGGTCAAAAGGGTAGATCAAGGGGCCGCAAACCATGGTTTGTGAACCATAGGATAGTGTAGGCTAAATAGTATAAATAAGTGAATAGATTGAGTCTAAGAAGTCAGCTTTTGGATAATACTGAATGTGGAAATAGATCTAGATAATTTTTAATAGTTTGGTGCGGGTCGGTCTGGGTAGAAGGCTCCTGCTGGTTGTGTGCGCGGAGACCTTAGTCCTGCTGTGTTCGGACCCCACTGGCTGTGTGCGTGGGCTGTTAAAGTGTTTGTATGAAGGATCTGAACTGATTTAGTAATAAAGAAGTATTGTTGCGGATATCTGAGTCCTTTATGCATCTATTAGTTATGGTATGCACGTTGTTGTATCTTGTTTCCAATTTATGTACTACCTGCACTTAGATCTCTTGCGCAACTATGGTTGGGTTTATATGACTACTTATTGGATAGATCTGATGGTATAAAGCTCTGATATGATGTGTTAAGGTTTACTACTTAATATATGATCAATGTGTTACTTGCGCACGATAATCTACATACTTGACCTAAATCTGTCTATAAAAGGGTTTACTGGTTAAGGCTATTGTTGCAGAGGTCTATTTAAGGTTGTTTGGGATCCCAAGGCACCCACTTCATTCCAAATCTCTCTCAGGGTGTGGAAACCTGGTTCCAACACCCCCCCATACTGCTTCAGGTAATACTTTGACTTGTGCAAACAGGTCACTACCGAAAGGGCTAGTAGTAAGAGGGTTTTGTTTGTTAACTTGACTTCCAAACCTGTGTGAGGACCCCTCAACCCAACAAGGTATTCCATGAATCAGATGTGTTATGTTTATATGAAGAATTTGAGCCTTATATTTCTCTGGTTATATGGCGAATTACTAGTTTTCCTTCCAGTCACTGAGAGCAAGGGACTGTCTCAGTGGTAAGGCCCTGGACCAACCCTAGGACTAACCCGACTCTCAAAACTGGGTCTTTGTTTTAAACAGTTAACTTACCAGCAATGGGTTTTTAACGCTAATTTACTTAATGCGAGCACTGGTTCTGAGCACACTTGGGGTTTGATGTTTCTTAATGCTATTAGGTCTTAACCATAATTATGTTTAGATAACCCCTCAAATTTAGAAAAAGTATTATACAATTTTTCTTTTGAAAAGGATACTACAACATTATTACCATGAATGACATGTAGTTTTCTCACATAAATATTTTCACAGATTCTTTGGAGGATGTTACTCTCGTTTCCTCTTTTTAATATTATTATAAAATTGTGTTAATACTTAATGTTCTTACAAAAGGAACATCACACAACATTTCTAATGAATGTCAAAATATTACACCGTGATCTAAAATATGAGAGTAGCCCACCTATCTATATATATATATATATATATATATATATATATATATATATATATATATATATATATATATATATATATATATATATATATATCTGTGTTCCCAATAAAGACTTTTTAAAAGTTTATTAATTAGAAGTAAAAATAGGCACTTTCATCACATTAGTAAGGTTATAAATACTTATATGTATCTGAAGTTCGAGGGTCTTCCACAAGACTATAGAAAGCCATATGAACCTCCCAACCTGTGAGAACCAGATGATTCGGGTGATCCCCTCGAGCCAATTTCATACTCAAGAACAGTGAAATGTTCTGCCTCTTGATCACCTAGTCTCAACCAGCTCTAGTCTCAGGCTCCCTAATAGTTCCACTAACCAACCACTCAAGAACTAGATCTGATTTATGTCCTTTGTACAACTTCCTGTTCATAGGTCTTCCAATCAAAGTCTTCTCATCTCTCTTTAACCTTAGGTTACCCACACCCTCTTGGCCCTCTTTCTTTTATTTTCGAAAGGAAGAGAGAGAATGGGAAGCTAATTTCCAACCCCAACTCTCTCAACTATTTTTTAGTATGAAATCTTTTCTCACATTTTACTTTCTGTAGGCTTGTAGCTGACCCTCCCACAAAACATATGGTTAGTATTTTTTGTGTACTTATGACATTAAGAATTATTTAATAAGTCTTTAGTCTAATATTTTACTACAGTAATATCAATGTAAATCTAAAAGATGCCCCAACAACTAGGGACATTCAAAATGAATAAGCAAGTATTGTGCCTCATGAACCATTCAAGTAGAGCTCCCTTTACTATTTGTATTTAAGTATGAGAGGATTTCGTGGTGCATTATATTAGATATCATTTTTGGGATTCAACTGTGTTAAGTAGTAAGTCATTTATCTATGACCATTTTTCTGAGAGGTAGTCATAACTGATTAATTTCTCATGATTTTTGAATAGTCCACTATGTGATTCATTTCACTAGTTTCAATCCCACTTCTCACCTTTGTGAGCATCACCCGATGCAATAAGTGCTAAGTGGACTATTCAAAAATAAAAAATGATATCAATATAATGCATTGTGGAAACCCCTCATACTTAAATACAAGCAGTATAAATACAAACAGTAAAGGGAGCTCTACTTGAATGGTTCATGAGACACAATACTTGCTAAGGTTTTGCAAATGGGGTAGCAAGTTAAGTTGGCTTGATTGTGGGGAAAACTCCACAAACTTCACAGCTAAGCGCGCTTGAGCCCCGGAAGTGATGATTAACGCTATATGATTCATTACATGGAAATGGTCATCAACAAATAAATTACTTAATGCACTTGAAATCCAAAAATAATAGCTAATATAATACACTACAAAAACCCTCATACTTAACTAATAATATATAATATATATTGAATGTTATATAAATTATTAATTAAATAAACATTTAAAATTTGAAAATAGTGTATATATATAATCTAGAGAAATAAACAATTACGTTCCCCTTATATTTACAACACGCGGTTGATTCTTATTGTTATCACTTTATTTTTGAGGGCATAAGACTTGCCCTCTCAAGTCACCACTGAGATATTGAACCGTCTCTTTTTTAGATTACACATCTTGATGACCAATTATACTGCTCGGAAACTTTATACCATCCCAGGAATATTATAATTCACCATAATGAAGTGGAGAGATTTTAAAATTTGACCATAATATAACTCGTAATAATGAAGGTTGGACATAATCATGAGCGATTGATCTAAAGAATATCATAATCTAAAACGCGACAAATAAATAATGATAATAAGTAAAAAGCGAAACCATATTCATAATTCTTGAACCTGAAATCATATCAGGAGAAATATATTGTTCCCATCAATTCACATTTTATATTTCATGTAGTTGAGAACCGTTCACAACTCAGGTCAACAGTACCCATCAGCGATTAGTGCAGTATCTTATAAGATTGCAGGACAGCAAGGTCTAAATCTTAGGTTAAAAAAATAATTAATGAAACGGGGTTCGCTGGCTGAAATTGACAAAAAGCCGCCCCCGTGGTTGTATCAGGGTATGGTGGAGTTGGTGTGTGGGGTAGCCAAGGAAATGAAAAACAGCATCCATCCCAATAAAGGCGCACTGAAGACTTTCTCTGACCGATTCAGCGACAGCGAAGCCGAAAAGCAGAAAGGTGCTTTCAGCATCGAGTCGAGATTTCCATGGCGGAGGCGAAAAGCAAAACAGTGGTTGCAATATACAGTCAAGAAAATCTCACTTATAACTTTTTTTGAGCAATTGAATATCGATAGTGAAACTGAAGAATTTTAATTTATGTTATTTAAATTGGTTTTTTGACTGTATATATGGATTCAGCACCCTAAAAACTTTTAGGACACTTCCATTGTGCAAGGTTATCCATCAAACTTCTGTTTTCAATAAATTCCTGCCAGATTTTTAAAAAATTACACCTAAAAAAACCACCCTAAAACCCTTCAAAAAGTCACACTAAGACTATTAGTTTTTAATTATTAATATTTTTCAAGTTAGATGTGTCAATTTGATATTGTGGTCATACTTTCAACCCATTTTAAAAACTTTTTATATGTAACTCTTTTCAGTGTTGTCTTCGCCCTAAAAGTTTTTTCTTTTTTCTTTTTTAAATTTTATTATAAAAATGTTTGAATAATTATTATAGTGGAAATAGATTCTGTTTCATCAAAATTCTGCACTCAAAAAGCTTGATAGCTATAATCCAGATTTCCCAAAATTTCTGTCAATTTTTTTGTCAAAATCTTACTGAAATTTTCATTATTTTTCTTACAAAATTGACTTCTTTAAACTAAGTTATTCTTTTGCTTCTCAATATGAAATTGAACACTCTCCTCTTATATAATTCCTTTCCTTTTTATATGAAATTAAATGTTTAATATGGAAATGTGATTTTTTTCTATATTAAATTAATATTTTTATTTTTATATAAAATAAAAAATTTAGTATTAACTATATAAATTTGATATTGTAATATTTTTTTAATAAGAATATAAAAATATATTTTCTAAATTTCTTTATTTTCTTTATTTAAAAAAATATTAAATATTATATGTTAGTTTTATAAAATTACATTTCTTCTTTATATTGGAAGTAAAAAACATCTATTAATACAATAAGAAAATTTCCAATAATTAATTTATCTATTGTATAAACTGATGTAGATGTATATTGTGTTATTAATATATTAATTGTGAAAAGCATTTTTTATTAAAAATAATGAAAATATAAATAACCTCACCATTAACAAAATATATAAAACAAATTTAAAGAATATTTATTAGGTGAATCTCCAATATTATCAAATGAATGATGTCACTCATTATGAAGCCCTTTCGCCTTGTATACCTATTAAATAATAAATTTGTGTTTTAAATAGTTTATATATATATATATATATATATATATATATATATATATATATATATATATATATATATATATAGAATAAAGTAGCAAAATATCAATTAAATGATCAAATATAACTAATTCAATATTTCAACCAGAAATTTGATAACCAGAAATTTGATAGTAAATGATTAAGAAAAATTCATAAGATTTATATTATATTAAAAAACTATTTGCACAAATAAAAAAAAAATCCAAATAATAAGTAGCAATGTATTAAAATAAATAGCAATGTATTAAAAGATTAAAATATGGACAATAAATTCAATGGAAAATTTTCAAAACAAGATAAAGGTAAACTTCATCCAAAGTACTATAATTAAAGGTTGTTTAAATAAAAGGAAAAGTTAAAATATGAGACTCCAAAGAATCTAGATTTTAATGATAATTTTAACAAGTATTTTGAATGATTAAAAATTTTCTTATAAAATTATAATCAAAGTATTTTTTATAGTGTAAGTCAAAAAAAAGTTAAAGATGAAAATAAAACATATTAGAAAAATTTTAATCAATTAACTATCAATAAAAAATTACCAATAAACAATAAAGTAATCGATGATCCAACCAAATCAAGGATATCATTAGACATTGAAGTACAAGCAATGCATACAAAAACATAGAAAATATAAATGGTTCAACTAATCAAAATTTAATGATCAACATAACAACACAAGTGTATAAAGAAGATTTAATACCAAAAGTGAATCAAGGTAATTTAAAAAATATGATAAGGTAAAGATCATGTTTCAGTCATTAGAAACTGAACTAGTATTTTGATTAAGACAAGCATAATAAAGACAAGCTAATTATCACTACGTTCCACTGTCGGCACTACCATCAAACAGGGCATCTTCAGAACTCTTGTGCTTTGTCTACACCTACTAATATCTTCTCTATACCTACTCGACCTTGTAAAGCTTACACTAGAAAATGAAATTGTAAACCAAAATAGTAAGGTGCCCATTGGACATCTTATCAACATCCTAAGTGCAAAAGTTGATATTGTAACTAACCAACATATCAATAATACTATGACCAGAAACAAAAATAAACCCATATTTTAAATAATATTAATTTCAATATAATTGGGTTTCAAAATAGAAATCATGTTAGGAATCACAATATAAAAATTTCATTTTGCTAATAACATAAACATACAATTTGACATAAGCTCAAGTTAGGGTTTCAGAATTAAAAAATTCAAAAATAATGACAAATTATGAAAATGTGTAATAGGGCATAATGAAAACATAGGCTTTTCCATAAAATGCTTCAAGGACAATGTATCCTTAAATGGAGAGTCAATGTAAAAAATATAACATATATTTAATAACAATGGTAATACTAATAAAAATAAGCATTAAGGGATACAACCTAAGCAGTAGACAAAATTTCACCTTTACAATTTGTTAATATAACATATCCCCTACTAATCCCAAGCCCCAACTAGGTTAGAAGGAGATAGTTGCTATGATGACCCGACTCCCATAGTCACATTATGGAAATGGAGACTATTTTTTTTGCTTTCTTCTACTCTTTCAAAACTCAAAACAAATGATGTCATCACATTTGTCTCATAGACATGTCATCACATTTGTCTCACTGACATGATTCTCGCAACACAAACACAAATTTTGTCCCAGACTCTGAGATCAACAAGTATAACGAATTGAAGTCATGGCCAATTAAATAATGACATGACATTGGCAATGCCATGTGGCACCCACTTTGCTAACATAAGCCATTTGTCAACTACCGACTCATTCATACTCCAAGTCACACGTAAACCCATGCCTTTGGTTCATAAATTCCAATAGAAGACTTAAAACACACACACACACACACAAGCTTCACAAGACTACATCTTCATTATGTCCAATATATCACCTCGATCCAAGTAGGAAATTGAACCAATAACTTCACATCAGAAAATACCTTAAAAAACATCTATCTAAAACACCCTAAACACACACAACACACAACCCACATTCATTTATCATTCACAGTCATGAACCACTCTTGCCACTTAACCCTCAGACTTCAATCCCGGATATCACATTTATGCTCTTCATCCAAACTCGTCCGAATGACGAGGAACAGGATGAAATGGACTTGCAGAGGGACGCGTCGAGTCTTAAACAAATTTCAAGGTGAAAAGGCTTTATAAGGTGTTGTTGATTGTTAAGAAATGAAGACGAGAACTTTTCGGTTCCTCAGAGTCCATCTCCCGAAAGGTTCAAGGGTGCGTAGCAAGGAGACGAGCCGGGGTGAATTAGCACCGAGAGGTCGTGGCATGAGGGCCCAATATAGCACAGAAAAGCAAGAGACGAATGCCAAATGTAAACAGTCCTGCACATTGTTTATTCTAGGCGCTTACGTCATCCCGGAACAAATAAGAAGCGCACTCCAAAGGACAATCGAGGCTAGAGGCTGACGAGCCTCTAGGTTTACGTGGAGGTGGAGCATGAACGCCCAATAGAAACCACAAAGAGCAGCCATGCGACTGTTGAGTTGTCCCAGACGCGTGAAGGAGTAGCCAAGCCGGGATTATGGGTCTCCATGCTCACGAGCCTTGGTCGCATGTAACACATGGTATGTTAATGTTGGCTTTGAAATTAAACACCCAGATATATGCGGCGATTGAATGTGCCATCAAAAGGGAGCTTCACTAAGGGACATGGTGATAATATATTTCATAAGCCCACACAATGGCTATTAGAGCATAAGGAATCCTTTCCCCACACTATTATATGAGTGCCTTCCCCACACCAAAGCCATGATTGATGTAGGTATGGAGGGGATCAAATCCCTCCTTTGGGTGAAGTCAGCACTTATATATGTATATATACATGGATAGGCTCTCACATACATATATATTTTTTATTCTTTCTGAGGTTGAAATTATGGAATGAGGTTTAATAATTAATGTTTTAAGCAATATGATAAATATGACAAGGACTTGCCCATTCATATTTATCAAGGCTTATTAGACAAAATTCAAGCTTGTAAAAATTCAGAGGTCCGCAAGCCTCTTAGACTGATAATAACAGGTAGAAAACAAGTTCAAAATAGTCTAATGGCCTCTTGAGATAATAATAAACAAAAAATGAGCTCATGAATGCATATAAGAATCCTTGCAATTACCCATAATTCTTATAGGAAATTAACATTCCTCAACAATGGAAGTAATCACATTCCATATTGGGTCACAAGCATAAAACAACACATTAAATCAATATGAATACAGGCCTTAAGCCAACATAGCAGAAACATTTTAAAAATTCAAGTGTAAGAGCTCGAGTAACTTACTTATAATTTGAAAGGTCTAGCAACTGAGATCGGGGCTATAACTCTCCACCCAACCATAAACAAGCTACAACCAATTCTTTTTTGTAATTGTCACCCCTGAGCTAGATTCCAAAGCTTGAGGTAGAGTGCTTTCAGAGGGGTTTTAAACCAACCTTTTAGCTGAAACAGGGTGTCTCAAAGCTGCCTCACCTCCACCCACCAACTATCAAAACCAAGAAAACACGGTGAAACACTTCATGGGCACACAACCATCTTCTACTCAAGATATTTAATTAATATCAGCGACTGAAACAAGGTGTCTCGAGGCCAGGCTGCCTTCACCCACCAGCTACTCAAATATCTCACATCGGGTAGGGAGCACATTATTTCATACAAAGGGACTTGTATATCAACATCCCAACTTCTCCAGGGATTTAGACATGGAGAGTCTCAATTCATAAATGGAGAGAGAGATAGATATAATTAATAACATGGTAGTTTTATCAATTATGTTACCTTTGAAGGAATAAGAGTACACTTTCTACCATATTAGTGGAATCTCCCACCTGTGTTCTCATACCAATCCCATGGAAATACCATAAGATGTTATCAACTCACTAGCCCTAGGTGCCTCCATCTCTCAAAGGTTATCAACCAACAGAACCTTAAGTGGATTTATCATCCCTATAAGGAACAACCACTGCTCTGTGATTCAATCAGCAAGTGTCATGGGTTTCTCAGTTGAATAATGTTGGAGCTTCTCTTTTCCTTGAATTCTCTCAGTCCTTGTATATTTTCTTCCCTCGTAGCAATGTGCTTTACCATCTAGGAGCCTCATGACCTCCCTATATTTTATTATTCACTTATTTGCCTATGTGTATGGGTCGTGGATGATTTACCCACAGGAGCCTCTCGACATCCACTTCTTTCTTCATCAGCAACCTCTCATTCTCCTTTTTCTATTCAATAAGAGCCTTTCAACCTCCTTTCTTTGTTCAGTAGGAGCCGCTTGACCTCCTTTTCTCATCTTACACATGAACCTCTCGACCTCCTCTAATTTTTCTTCTTTCTTTCTCTGCGTGTATTTGATTATCGAGTCCCTTGCACCATTGACCCTACTTCTATGTATGACTTCTCTACCCTTGTCAATTGGTTTTCGTGCTTACCTAACATACCAACCACATGTCATTTTCCCAAGCTCCATGTAGTCAAATTTCTTAGGACAACACAACCCATTCCTTATTTAATTTTTTTTCCTTTGTTGCTTGTATTTCTTGCCCAAAGACACATGGGCCTATCCTTCATTTGTCTAGTTGAATTAATATATATTAAATCCATTAAAATCCACTCAGTCATCCCATGAATGTTATAAAAAACAACCAACTCCTTAAGAAATCTCCCCTCTCAAGAAATGGAATTCATGTCTTTGTCTTAGCCATTTTTATTTTTTATAATTACATAATTACAAGGGAATTGTTTACAATTCTTACAAGGGAAATTAACCCACAAAGGATGTCACAATTAATCCATATAAGTATATTTTCACAAAGCATTCTATATCCTTTATCAATTGCACAACATTTCATATTATATGAAATTTCAAGTGTCTATTATTCCAATTATGCTCAACTCTTAGTCACTCATATCATACCATTTCTTCTATCCTCATAGTTTGAACATTGATGAATTATGAGGAGGCATTGTAGGATGGAATGAAGACTATAATTTTCCATAAAATGATTCAAGGATGAAGCATCTTTTAAGGGAGAGTTGACATAATGAATATAAAATATATAAATAATACATGATAATATAATAATAAGAAGAATTAATGGTGATTATGATAATTTTAGTCAAGAGGGACTAGCTTGATTGATTAAAAGACAAAAACTTATCCTCCCTACTATGGTTCAAATCATTCTAGTGACTTGTTGCACTCTTCATGAGACAATTGTTTAGACGTGATCTTGAGCCTTAAAACATTTGGTTTACCTTGGGTTCCATCCTCAAAATTAGGGGAAGTGCCTAGTAGTTTCCTTAGGATAGGTATTTCAAGGAATAATTAAAAAAATAAACAAGGGACACAAACTATAAGGATTTGAACTACCTTTTATTCATTTGTTGGATAGTTTTATGTATATGAAGTTCTCTTGCCCATTAATATCCTTCAATTTAATTCTTGGTGCCAAGAACCTAATTTAGATAAATAAATTGGCATCATTTTTAGAAGGTTTATAGATGAAGAAAAAAATGAAGAACTAATGGAAGATATATCCAAAATGAAACTAAGGACATTGGTAGAATCATTTCAAAAGGATAAAATCATGATCCCATATGGATGGACCATTGATTTTTACTTGAGTTTTATAATTTGCTAGAAGATGATTTACTTGAAATGGTAGAGGAATTGAGAGCCTCTAATTAGGTGCAATTTTTGTAAAACTTTATCTTTATAATAATGACACTAAAAAGGACTATCCATCCTTCTTTGAGGAAATTAGACCAATATCTCTTTATAACTCAATTTACAAGATTATATCAAATGTAACACGAGGACAATAAATAAATTCTTATTACATTACATATCACAAAATCTACTTGGTTTCAACAAGCAGAGACATATTCATGATGCAATAGGAGTTCCCATGAAGGGTTGCATATTATAAAAGAGAAGAGACTTAATTTTGTGGGCATGAATTTTGGATTAACAAAAAACTTACAACTAGGTCAATTCGTTATATTTAAGGCTTCTTCTAATTCATATAGGCATGGGTACTTCCATGGTGAGATGAATTATGTGTTTGATATCTTCAATATCTTTGTTTACTGGATCAACCTCCAATTTCTTCAAGACAACTGGGTTGTCCCCAATCTCTTGTTCTTGGTGGTAGAGGGATTGAGTTGAGTGGTGAAGGCATATTTAGTGAATGGAATTATAGAGGCATTAAAATTGGGAGAGTAATAATATTATCTCATTTTTTATTCGTAGATTATGTCTTGTTATCTAGAAATGGATGTTTGAGGGAGATAGTTAAGCTTAGGAAAATTTATGATTTATATTTCTTTCTACTAGAATGGAGGTAACTCCTAGAAATCCTCATTTCAATTAGTTGTCTGTAGCTTCGACAAAGAAAAATCTTAATAATGTAACTTTTAATGAGCATTATATTTAATAAAGTTTTCAAATATTAAGTTTTTTTGTGGTTTCCTAAAGATAGTGGAAGTAAAGATTGGATATAGATCTACCAAAGGATGGAAAAAATTGTGACAATATGGCATAACATATGGCTTTCATGAGGGGGTGGATTAACATTGGTAAAGTATGCACTTGAAGCTATCCAAGTGTAATAACAATAATTTGGATTATATACAATATGGGTGTTGGGAAAGATGATGTTTTAGATTTATATAGGCAAGTGATAAAGATTGTAACACACCCTCCCACCCTTTTTAATCATTCTTGAGTAGTGGAAGGTGTTACCTGTAAATTTAGTCGACCTTCAAGGTCTGTTATGAAGACAAGGTTTTAAAATTCCTCCTTTCACAAAGTTAGTGAAATTAATATTGGATAACACTGTTGCATTAACTCATCAAGAGCATTCCAAAGATATAAATTTTGTCAAAATCCGACTTCTGCATCAGAAGTTATGACCATTCGAAATTTTCTTCACTTGAATCCTGCCATGTAGGTAAGATATACCCATGGAACCCATATGTCACTCACGTGGAAACTATGTGGCTACACCACCTTTCCTAGGTGATTCCATCTCATTCTTGGTGTTAATGTGGCCATGATCATTATCAATGTGGCTCCACACATCATCCATAAATGTAATCCCTATGAGCTTGACCCTTTAATGTGTCTAAGTCAAGGTTTCATATTATATCAAATTTTAAGAACTGGGGTTAAACCCCATGCTACTTACTCGTTAATGACTCCTGGGCTAAACACCATTGAACGAATTGATGGCCCGCCTTCTAACAGTTAATGGGGGGAGGGTTTCACAATCCGTCTAATAAATTATGTTGGTTGACAGACGAGGATACGAATCCTCATCTCACATTGTCCATTAGTTGACATCCATAATACAGAAGCATTATCGAATAACTTGGCACTAGACAAGAGGCACGATGTGATTTTTCATGTCCGGTGATGGGAAATTCTCTATCTTGCACCATTATTCAATTGAAACATCGCACCCACATTCGTTTGGCTTATTCTCGTCTCGTGCTTCCCATCGACCATGGAAACATAACACTAAAAGAAAAAAAATCACCATTGAGTAGGTTAGCTTCGGGGAGTTATGGCCTTTGGTTGTGTAGATTCCAAGTTGGTGTTGTATACACCTTGAGCCACGTGGTATCATATAACCACTGCCATGTGTTAAGTGGTTGGCCAATTCCACATCCAAAAATTCTATATCTAATTGTCGCATGTCATCGCCACAATGTGCCATGTCAGCACCATCTCCACATCACCCATCCACATTAGTCAAGATGCAATGCAAGAATGAATGATATTTTAACGTCCATGAGACTAAAAATAATATATGGGACATGTCATGTTCCACATGACTCAGCCTACATGGTGCCTGCCACATTAACTTAGATCTAGGTCACATTGGGGTTCTAGTCCTTAGTGCAAGCACGACTTCCCTATTATATGAGTTTACTTAGGACCTTTGGAAATCCCTGCCTATAGGGTCTCCACATCATTGTGGCCAATTCATTCATGTCGTTACATGAGAAAGGTGACTACGAAACCTAGGTGTGGCGCTAATGAGAAAATATCCCATCACGTGACAGAGAGATATTTCATTCTATGCTCCCATCCACGCCACTTTCTATGAGCATACCACCACGCCAAGGGCCAGGACATGATGGGAAATTCAGTGATGTAAAATGATAAACTATTTTGTCTTGTGCCTCCTATCGCCACACCGCCAAAACAAAAGATCCACTCCTAAAAAGGGTCGTAGTGTGAATGAGGAATTTGTTGTCCTCTAACAGAGGGGATTTTCTTTTTACACCTTTCGTCTACAACGTTGGGTTTTCTAAAAAGAGCTAAGGTAATGATGAGAGGGGTGTGCAGTGAAAATTAGTGCTATTCCCAAACATTAAGCAAATTAATTAGGGATTTAGTTGCAAATATTGTGGTTAAGTTAAGGCTTCTTCCCTTGCAACTTTCCAGATGCTTTTACAATTTTTTGCGAGGTTATTTTAGTTCAAATAAAATTTAGTTGCTATGAAATAACCAAGATTGTGCCTTTTATATGTATGTATTCATGAGGCTGGAATGAAGCTAACCCCCTACCCCTCCCCCCGAAATCATAACAATAATACCTTAATAATATCAAACACAACATCCATAGGTTGCTTCCAGACTATGCATAATAAAAATTCTCATCATTCATGTATATAAACCATAATAATCACTCAAAGTGATATCCTGATGAACATGTAAGTAATTAATCATTCGGGAGCATCTCAACATTACAAGGCTCATCAAGGCCCTCACAATTAAGATAATTGTTCACAACCCATTGCATTGCAACACATACAGATACACATTCTTCTCTAAAAATGAAAATAACCATTATTATATAACAATAAGAAGAAGCAATTGTATTTCACATATAAACATGGAAATATAAGAAGGTCGCTTATCTTAATAGCTAGATGATGTAATATCCCAAAATGGGAAAAGCAGGAATATAGTGCTTAAACCAGGAAATAGCAGTGTATTACATCACATCAAAATATGAGACCAATATGGAGCCTTATAATTAGTTATGACAGTAGAAAATAATACAATATAATGAGGCCCAAAACATACAACAAGATCCCACAAGCCTCTAATGAATAAATCCCTCAAGAAAGAGGTGTTTCTACTATATCATAATGCCAGAGACACTGCTACAGCACAGTCACAAAGGAAATAGCTACAACAGAAGATGATACAATGATATAAAATATCTTATAAATGCCTATAGAGATGCTATACATAAATAACAAGGCTCTATATCACTTTTCCTAGCCAACTCCAAGGGTTTTCGACAATACACCCAAAAAATACAAATGCTGAACCCAAGCCCTAGGGCTAAAGATTCATTGCAGAAAAATAGCTGGAAGATGAGGCTACAACTGATATACAATAGGTGGCTCTCCTCTAATAGATCCTCCAAGTGAAAGGTTGATCCCTCCATTGAAGAACCAACTCCCCAAATCATGCACAGAAATCACCCCTGCAACAACTCTCTAAAATAACGCAGATATGGACTGAAACTACGCTGTAGGTGATGGTGATAGCTTGGCCTGGTGCCAAATAAATATATAATTCCCAAGGATCATCCTTGCTGATCTCCCAATGGAAAGGCTACCTCCCCACTGAAACACAAGCCAAGAAAATGGCTCTACAAACCCTCCACAACTTCTGCCCTGCAACACAACACAACCTCAACAGGAATTGTGCCATACCATAAGACTGAAGCTTTGGCCTAATGCCGGAATGTGGAAATATGGTGCATATGCTTCTCTTGAGTGGGCACTCGAAGTCCCCCGAGGATGAAGGTGGGATTCCCGCTCGGTAACACCTTATGCTAAACAATACTGCAATCTTAGCTAAACAACTGAAGAGAGAAAATAGTCATTCAGACCACAGAAAAAATAATAATAAAAACCATATCTTATATGGCTACCATCCCCTTCCTTATATAAGTGGTGAGATTCCTCACCCTTGGCCCCACTCATTAAAGCCACTACTTCCATGCATGGAGCCTCCCTCCAAAACTGTGTTGTCCCATAATGAATTCCACTCCTCCATGACAATGTTGTTGATTTGGTCAAAGTTGACCCAGTCTACATGCTCTAGCCCCTTTCACACATAAGGGTGCTTTATCAAGCCACTAAAGTGATCTCCTTTCAAATTAGCAGTGATTTTATTCCTACTAAGGAGATTTATGGGTCTCCATACCCTCTTATTCATAAAATTAAGAATTAAAAGCAAAAATTAATATTCCAACTAGCTCATGGCTAATTGGGAATATTACAGTCCTCCCCTCCCAAATGTTGCTTGTCCTCAAGCAACTGTAAAGGTGAGTGTTGCAACTCTTTTCCTCCTTCCTTGGTGACACCTCCATGTGATAAGCTCTCCTCATAAGCCAAGTGTCTCCCAATCCATCCCTCCATGAAATTCTCCTCCCAAGTTCTCATGAGATGCAAATGACTCATCCCACAAGGAAGAAAAATACCCATGGAAGCAATCATGGTTTTCCCAATGCTCTCCCTGAAACATGAAGCATAAAAAACATGGAGAATCTTTCTCCCAAAGGGCATGCTCAATCCTCCTATGATTAATGTAGCAACGTCTTTGTGTAAACTTTGAATCTTGTTCTTAACTATTGGATGTGTTTAAATAGAAGTTATGTTATTAATTTATTTCAAATGTGGAGGTATTCCATGAATCAGTTATGCTATGTTTATATGAAGTTGTGTTATGTTTATATGAATAATTCGACCCTTCTATTTCTTTGGTTATATGTCAAATTACTAGTTTTCCTTGCAGCCACCAAGAGAAAGGGACTATCCCAGTGGTAAGGCCATAGCCCAACCCTGAGACTAACTCAACCCTCGAAACTGGGTGTTTTTTTAAACAATCAACTTACCAGCACTGGGTTTTTAATGCTAATTTACTTAATGCAAGTACTGGCTCTGAGCACACTTGGGGTTTGATGTTTCTTTATGCTATTGGGTCTCAACCATAGTTATGTTTAGAGAACCCCTCAAATTTATATGTATTTTTCCTAAAAATATTTTCCCAATACCATGTTGTTCCTAAATAGTATACACAATTCTTTCTTCCTTCTTTCTTGTTAGAAAAAGTATTATGAAATTTTTCTTTCGGAAAGGATACTACAACAATATTACCACGAATGGCATGCAATTTTTTCACAAAAATATTTGCACATATTCTTTCAAGGATGTTACTCTGGTTTCCTCTTTTTAATATTATTACAAAATCATGTTAATACTAAGTTTTCTTTCAAAAGGAACATCACACAACATTTCTAATGAATGTAGAAATATTGCACCGTGCTCTCAAATATGAGAGTATCCCACCAATATATATATATATATATATACGCCCAGGTTCCCCACAGGTATTTTTAAAAGTTTATTCATCAGAACTATAAAATAGGCACTTTAATCACATTAGTAAGGTTATAAATACTTATCAATATCTCAAGTTCAAGGGTCTTCCATAAGAATAAATAAAGCCAGATGAACCTCCCAACATGAGAGAACCATATTAATTATGATGCTCCCCTTGAGCCAATTTCATACTCAAGAACAGTGAAATGTTCTGCCTCTTGACCACCTGGTCTCAACTAGCTCCAGTCTCAGGCTCCTTAATAGTTCCACTGGCCAACCAGCTTAGGAACTAGGTATGATTTTTGTCCTATGTACAACATCTTGTTCATAAGTCTTCTAATGAAAATATTCTCATCTCTCTTTAGGTTCAGGTTACCCACACCCTCTTGGCCCTCCGTATTTTCTTTTCTAAAGGAAGAGAGGGAATGAGAAGCTAAATTCCATCCCCAACTTTCTCAAATTTTTTTGAGTATGAAATGTTTTCTCACATCTTAATTTACGTAGGCTTGTAGTTGACCCTCCCAAAAAACATATGGTTAGTAATTTTTGTAAAATTTTGACATTAACAAATATGTCATACTTCTTTAGTCTAATATTTTACTACAGTAATATGAAAGTAAATCTAATAGTTACCCCAACATCTAAGGACATTACATCTTCTCCCCCTCAAGGGGAACATCATCCTCGGTGTTTGCTCACCTCTAGAATGAGCTTAGATAGACTTCCTACATAACTTTTTCTTCTTCCCAGGTGACCTCTTCTGGGCTAAATTTATATCATTGCAACTTAACCTGGGGGATCACTTGTTTCCGCAACACTGTTTCTTTCCGATCTAGAATACACAGGCGCTCGACCAGAAATTCCCCATCTGGTTCAACCTAAATTCACACATAACTCTTTGTTACATTTGTCGTATTGTACTTAAATCAACTTTATGAAAGAGTTCTTAGTTACACTACTTGAACATCTTGCCATTGAATAATGTGTCTAGGTTCATGTATGTATTTTTTTAATAGGGAGACATGAAACAAGTTATGAACACGTATATGGCCAGGTAAGGATAATTGATCAGCTTTTGGGATGATTCGAGAAATAATATGGAAAGGGCCATGGAAACGATGGGCTAATTTAGATAAACCAACCCACCTCAAGGTACTTCGTTTGAGTTTTACCCTTACATACACATGATCCCCCACTTGAAACCCATAATACGCCCTGCGTTGGTCGACATAATTCTTCTGCCGATCTTGGCAACCTTTAGATTAGCTCGCACTTTCTTCACTACGTCTTCCATATATTTGAGCATATCAGGCCCTGACATCAGTTTATCTTTGGGACTATTCGATTTGATTGATATCCTACACTTTCTCCCATACAACACTTCAAATGGACTCATTTTTAGTGATGCATGATAATCATTGTTATAAGAAAATTCTACCAAATGTGTGCACTCTTCCCATTTCGTGGGTTGTTGCATCACATGCATTCTAAGCATATCCTCCAATACCTAATTTACTCGCTCAGTCTGCTTGTCTGTCTGTGGAAGGTAGGAGGTACTAAATTACACCTGTGTGCCCAAACCGGTGAACAGGGATTTCCAAAAATCAGAATTAAACTTTACATCTCTATCTGAGATATTTGTCCTAGGTATTCTATGCAAACTAAATATTTCTCTCATGAAACCATCAACAACTTGAACAAATTTATAGCTTGATTGGACCGATATAAAATGATTATCTATACTTAAATTATCTACCACCACCATTACTGATTCATTATGTCTCTTAGATTTCGATAGTCTAGTTATGAAAATTAGTGTCACAACCTCCCATTTCCACACTGTAATGGGAAAAGGATGAAATAAGACCCACCTGATGTTGATGTTCTGATTTCACCTGTTAGCATTCCAGACACTATGCCAAATACTGAGCTATCTCTGCTATCGTTCCAGGCTAGAAATAATATTTCCTTATAGTAGTAATTAGTTTTTGGTATCCTGAGTGTGCAACATAGGGACTTCTATGGTACTCATCCTGTAGCAATCGATTAATAGCTTGATGGATAGGTGAATAAATAAAGTCGATATGCAAACATATCATCATTGTTAATATAATAACCCAACCTAATTTCTGAGCTATTCTCCTATTTTACATGTTGCCATAAAAAGTGATATTCAAGATCTTTCAAAGAATCTTATTTAATTTGATCTAAAAAGTTAAATTTTAATCTACTATATCTAACCTTGTAAAAAAAATTCACTCTTATGATTAGAACATCAGACACTCGATTTTATTTTTCCTTCAAGTGTTGAATGCTGAAGTCAAACTTGCTCAGAAATGCCTTCCATCGTGTTTGATGAGCATTCATATTTGGTTGATGAAAAAAATTAGTTAAACTACTATGGTGAGTCATAAGGATAAATTTCTTCCCTAACAAATAATGCTACCAAACTTTTAAAGCATGCAGTATGGTAGTAAGCTCTAAATCGTAAGTTGAGTAGCGTTGTTCACGATCCTTCAATTTCCGTGACTCATATGCTACTACCTACACTTATTGCATCATAACACCCTCGAAACCCGCTTAACATGCATCTGTGTAGACCAGGAATTCATTATTAAAATCTGTGATCCTTAAAACAGGTGTTGTGGTCAACAAATGTCTTAGTTGTTCAAAAATTTGTTGGCATTTTTTAGACCACACAAACAATTTTCCTTCTTCTTTTTTTTCCTGAAAAAATGTCAAGGGGTAGGCCACTTTTGAGAAACCATTTATAAAGTGGGGGTAGTATTTGGCCAACCCCAGAAAAGAGTGGCTATCCGCCACACTCTTGTGAATCAACCATTCCATAATTGTTTTAATTTTCTCCAGGTCTACTGCTATACCCACTTGTCTAATGATATGCCCTAAGTATTTTATTTGTTCCTTATAGAATTCACACTTGCTATATTTCACATACAATTGATGCTCCCTTAAGGTTTGCAACACAATTCGTAAGTGCTTATGATGCTCCTCCAAACTTTTAGAATAAATCAAAATATCATCTATGAAGATTAGTACAAATTTTTCAAGATATGGATGGAATATCCCATTCATGAAACTCATGAAGGTAGTTGGGGAATTAGTCATCCCAAAGGGAAGAACTAAAAATTTGTAATTTCCATAGCGAGCATTGAACGCAATTTTACATATTTCTTCCTCTTTGATTCTAATTTGGTGGTACCATGACCTTAGATAAATTTTCAAAAATACGGTGGCACCTTTAACTTGATCGAACAAATCATCGATTCTCGACAGTGGGTACTTATTCTTAAATGTCAAATTATTTAATTGCCGATAGTTTGTACACAACCTAAAATTACCATCATTTTATTAACAAATAGTACTGGGCTCCCCATGGGGATACACTAGGAAGTATATAATTTTTATCCAATAATTCCTGTAGCTGAATTTTTAATTCAGTGATCTCCGATATAATCATTTTATACGGTGATTTTGACACCAAGGCAACCCATGGAACTAATTCAATAGTAAAATATATATATATGTTTTCGGGCGCTGTCCTGGTATCTCCTCTGGAAACAAATCCACAAAATTTTGCACTATTGGTAGATTCGTCTGTTCAGCTGTAAACCCTTTAGAATTTGAATAGCCCACTTGTACAACATAAATATGACAACCCTTTCACATACATTTACCCAACTAAGAGGCAGTAATTCGTGTCAACTGCACCAACCTTTTAATTCCTTGAACTTCACATCTAATTCCCACCTCAATTAAGTAAATAACAATGTTTTCTTTACAAGTTACCAATGACCAGTGATCCTCCAGCCAATTCATTCTGATCAAGATGTCATAAGATCCCAAAGGAAAGACATTCATTTTCACCTTAATGGTCTGGTCTACTAATTCAATCAGAGAACCCTTTGTTTTAGCCACTACCCGTATCTTGGCTCATGTGGCTAGTTGGACTAGCCAAGGGTTTTTAAATTTACTAGTTTTAATTAATATACTTCTACCATTTTAGGACTTATATAACTCAGGCTGGCACCATGATATACCAAAATTGAAACAGAGTGTTTGAATATCTTACCTTCCACTTCGATCATGTTAGGTTGATAGTCTACCTGGTGGTCCTCCATAGCCACATTGATTCTTGGTATATTTCTTGCCACCTTTCCTACTATTGAAGCCTCTTGTATGTTAGATATTGGCTCCAACCTCCCACGGTGAGGACAATTTTTAATGTAATTTGGTTTCCCGCAGCCCCAACACTGTAGGGGTGGTTTCTGTCCATGATTACCCTCAAACTTAGTAGTCTATTCCACTGTCCTAGCTTCATTCCAAGGTCGAAATTTATGTTGATTATTCTCCATGAATTTCCCTTGCTGCTTCTTAAACGTATTCCTGGAATTCATCGTTTTATTGTTTATATTTTTTTTCACATTTCTTTGTCCCTTATTACCTATCCAACCTTTGTTGTTATCCTTTTTTTGCATTTGTTGATAGCATATTCACTCTTTTCTTACAACATCATCCATGGTCCTGGGGTTGTCAAACTCGAGTCATTATTTCATATGCATTGGAAGGCTGCTAACAAACCTCTAAACTTTTGCTTTCTCCTCACGTATGTATGATACATATCATAACAAAGAAGTAAACTTGGCCACATATTCATCCATAGTCATCTGGCCTAACCTTAGATCATGAAACTATTTAGCGTTATCATCATAAAGCCACTCTTTTAGTTATTTATTTTTAAAATTCCTCTGGAATGATTCCCAAGTAATTGACTACTCATCAACCCCATGCACTACTTTCACCTCCTCCCACCACAAGACTACTTTCCCCTGGAGCTGGTAAATGGCTAGTTAAGCTTTTAAATTTTCCTTGTATTCATAGATTTGGAAGTACTTCGTCATATTTATCAACTAAGATTCTGTGGTTTCCTTAGCTTCACCATCATAACTTGGAGGCTTAATTTTCTTAAACTCACCTTGTAGTTCAAATTTCTGTATCCTCGCTTTCTTGCGTTCATCACTGTTTGAGGTATTTTTAGACACCTTTTCCTGAGTGTTCTGGCTCCTTCTAACTCTTGTGTTTGTCTCCCTTTTGGTATACTTTCCTCTCTCCTTTTGTGATATTTTTCTTGATTACCGTTATGAGAGTTGGGTTTAGAGTTCCAATGATTCTACCTATCGGTTAAAATTTTCATAATACGTTCTTGTTCTCATACCAAACGTTCATTTTCCGCCCAAAGAGTTGTCATTTCAGTTCGAAGTTTCTATATTATTTCCATCAAGGTTGTAGTTGTATTACAAGATTCATTTTCTATTTGAATCCATAATTCAGGATTGGTTCCCTCAACAGGTATTGACCCATATTCCACATTAGGTCCCCTTGATGGCGTAAAAGTTGTTCCACCTCTTCTTCTCATAGTGCTATATATTTCTCTCTGTAAATACACACCACAATTTTTCCTTCACCCAGTCACGTCTTTAGTACAAAAACCTAGGCTCTAATACCCCCTATAATGTCCTCATACCAAAAAAAAATATATGACCCCTTTTTATTAACCTGTCTTACTTTAATGCTTTTCACATAAGAACAAAGCTAAATGCAACAATTCTACTTGAAACATATGGTTATTGGGCATGACACAAACGATATGAATCATATTTCATTTTTCTAAGTAATGTTTGCATAATAATATAGTTCCTAATCTCTTTAGAAAATAATTTATTATTGCAATGTTTATATTGATCGAATTATTGTCATATTGTTATAATTTTCATATTGGTCGGCTTACTGTTATGATATTTGGGTTTATTGGAACTTCGCGACTAAGTCTCTTCACCCTTGCTTATGTTAACCGTGGGTTGGAAATGGGTTTCATTTCCAAACCCAACCTCCTCGAACACTCTAGAAGCTTCTCCATGTGACATCATCTTATCACAACATCCAAGGAATATCAACGGTCATAAGGAGACTTGAGATCGTGAACAGATCAATGGTAGATTTCTCCTTTGGGATTATGATCATATCAATGGTCCATCGGAAGTGAGGGATGATACGATGATGGAGGATGAGGGGAAGGTGTTAGAGGGTAACTACCCTCCCCCTCTGTTCTCTCAAACCTTCATTTTTCTCCTGTGCCACCTCAGGGCTCGGCTATGCAACCCTTTGCATTTTCTGAAAAATGAGTCTTTCAGATGTTCTCCGATGTTGCAACAACTTACTTTTACAGCCCGTGGCTTGATGGAGGAACACTTTACTCAGTGCAAGCACTCGTTGGGCTCCAGAATGGACTGGTAAGAGTTCGTTCCACTGTTAAAACACCTTACAACTCCTCTAAATAAATTCTTAGGGTAATTATGACTAAGGTTTAACATTATTTAAACATGTAATGGTGTAGGGAAACTTCTGATGTTATTTTTCGCAGACAACCTCCCTCTGAAAGTTTGACTCTTGTCTCATGTCATCCAATGTTTCAAGTAATTTTTTATACTAAGCATAAGGGCTTTATCTTTGCTAAACACACTAGAATTAACATCGAGGGCCTCACTAACTTGGATGTGTGTTCTTTGTGCATGATGTCGTCACTTGAGTAGTTTGATAAACACTCCAGTGTCTCACTTCTTTCCATGGAAACCCCCATGTGTGAATGCTCATTGATGAGCCTAAAATAATACCTTTTCTACACTATGCTTAATTTTCGGGCCCTACTTGGAATTTACCAAGTGGGTATCGATAACCCTCAATTTTTAGGGAGCCTAGTGGATTTGATTTAAGTTGATTTAGTTTTTTTTGTGAAGTTAAAACTACCCATAACAGTGCGTTGTAACTATTAATGTAGCAACATCTCTGTGTAAAATTTTGAATCTAGTTCTTAATTGTTGAATGTGTTTAAATAGAAGTTTTGTTTTTAATTTATTTCAAATGTGGAGGTATTCCATGAATCAGTTGTGCAATGTTTATATGAAGTTTTGTTATGAATATATGAGAAATTCAAGCCTTTTATTTCTTTGGTTATATGGCGAATTGCTAGCTTTCCTTCTAGTCACCGAGAGCAAGGGATTGTCCCAATGGCAAGGCCTTGGCCCAGCCCTGAGACTAACCTGACCCTCGAATTTGGGTCTTTGTTTTAAACAGTCAACTTACTAGAAATGGGTTTTTAATGCTAATTTACTTAATGTGAGCACTAGCTCTAAGCACACTTAGGGTTTGATGTTTCTTGATGCTACTGGGTCTTGACCATAGCTATGTTTAGAGAACCCCTCAAATTTATATGTATTTTTCCTAAAAAGAATCTCCCAATACCATGATGTTCCTAAATAGTATACGCAATTATTTCTTGTTAGAAAAAGTATTATACAATTTTTCTTTTGGAAAGGATACTACAACTTTATTACCATGAATGACATGCAATTTTTTCACAGAATATTTGCACAGATTCTTTGGAGGATGTTACTTTGATTTCCTCTTTTTAATATTATTATAAAATTATGTTAATACTTAGTTTTCTTACAAAAGGAACATCACACAACATTTCTAGTGAATGTAAAAATATTACATCCTGATCTAAAATCTGAGAGTAGCCCCCACATATATATATATACACACACCCAGGTTCCCCACAAGTATTTTTAAAAGTTTATTAATCAGAAGTATAATTTAGGCACTTTCATCACATTAGTAAGGTTATAAATACTTATTTGTATCTCAAGTTTGAGGGTCTTCCACAAGACTATAGAAAGCCATATGAACCTCCAAACCTGCGAGAACAATATTAATTATGGTGATCCCCTCAAGCCAATTTCATATTCAAGAAAAGTGAAATGTTCTGCCTCTTGACCACATGGTCTCAACCAGCTCTAGTCTTAGGCTCCCTGATAGTTCCACTGGCCAACCACTCAGGAACTAGGTTTGATTTCTATCTTATGTACAATGTCTTGTTCATAGGTCTTCCAATCAAAGTCTTCTTATCTCTCTATAGCCTTAGGTTACCCACACCCTCTCGGCCTTCATTCTTTTCTTTTTGAAAGGAAGAGAGAGAATGGGAAGCTAATTTCCAACCCCAACTCTCTCAACTATTTTTTAGTATGAAATATTTTCTCACATCTTACTTTTTGTAGTTAGTATGAAATATTTTCTCACATCTTACTTTCTGTAGGCTTGTAAGTGACCCTCCCGCAAAACATATGGTTAGTATTTTTTGTAAACTTTTGTCATTAACAACTATTTAATAAGTCTTTAGTCTAATATTTTACTACAGTAATATCAAAGTAAATCTAAAAGGTACCCCAAAAACTAGGGACATTCCAAATGATTAAGTAGCTGCTAGTGAATCAACTCCCTAAAATCAACTCACTAAAATTGGATGGTATATTTTATTAAAAACATCTGAATCACTTTGAACTAAAAGGGAACAATACAACAATTATGATTTTCTCGTCATAGGCCTTTTGCCAATGCATACAATCAAAGCTCTTTGATCATCTACTCATACACATTATGCATTCATCCATTAAACCATAGAAACAAAAAGAAAGAAAAAGACTTAGGGCCACCGAACAAATCCATGCAAGTTTCTAGCTTGAACATATCCAACTAATTATGTATCTAAATATAACATCAAGCAAAAATGGATCTAGGCTAGTTTAATTTCCCCCTTAAATAGGTGACATCCACATAAATACCATGGGTCATTTTTATTTGTATTATTATTTAATTTTGATATGGTTATTTTTATTTTGTCATTTTTACTTTATTTTCACCAAGTTAAAATGTTTATATTACATTATATTAATTATTTGCATTACATTACTTTACATTACACACCTTTAGTATACTAGGTTGGAGAGCACTTGTGAGGCCAAACAGTGATTTTATTAAAAAAATATAAATATTATATTTGACAATTTATATTCAAAATCTAGATTCCAACACCAATTAACTAATTTATTTTATTTTATTTTATGTTTATGTAATTTGACCTAGTCAAAATGTTAAACAAGACATGGTATTACAACATCTCTACCTTACATAGCTCAATCATAAATGTTATGTATTTAAATTCGATTAACCAAAAGATACTTGTAAATTATAAAATGTGTAATTTTAAACTCATTACACATCTCCCCCAAACTGACTTGTAGAGCCTAAGCAATTAAGTTACTTCACATGATTATTGATATATTTAATTTATGATAGAGAATTAAAGTGAAATATTTTTACTATATCTCCTTAATACTAAATTGTAATATTAATAAAGAATAAAGAGTGAAATATTAAACTTTTTGTGTCTCTAAAGTGAAAGTGAGTGTCAATATTGAAATAAATTAGTTAACATAAATATTCAAACCATTTGACATTGAAATAATTTTATGAAATATAAGAACTATGCATCAATAGCTATGCATCAATTGCCAAATTGTGATATCAATAACCAATGGAAGATGAAATATTTTTACCACATATCCTTCATATTGGGTTATAATATTTTAATTAAAACTATACAAACATGCATATTTTTTTTTCTTTTTTATATTAAATAGTGTTTTTCTATTTAAATCGTGGATAGAATGACAAAACACTCTCGTACTAAGCTATAAAATGTATTTCTTATAGTCGAAATAATTTTTTTATTTAGAAAATATTTTATTTTTATGATTACTAAACAAATTACACATCTCCTTCATACTACTGAACTATAAATACAATAGACAAACATAAAAATACATTTAATAATAATAAATATGGATTGATTAAATATTATATAAATGATTAAATATTATATAAATATGGATTGAATAAACATTTTAAAATTTTAAAATAGTATATATATATATATATATATATAATCTGAGCAATTAGATTAACTTTATATTTGCGAGACATGAAGTTGATTCTTATTACTACCATTATAATTTTTTTTGGGCCCTATGACTTGTCCTATTCTTATCCAGTCACCACTAAGATATTGGGCGAGTCTTATTTCCACTGCCATAGGCCCATAAATGCTCACCGCACGATGATCTACAGTTTTGATCTGATGATGGGCATTCCCTGCCTGGGCGCATTTATGGGCCTATGGCAATGGAAATAAGGCTCGCCGTCGAGAGCCTTCTCTTTTTTGGTTTACACGTCTTAATGACCAATTAAACTACTCAAAAACTTTATCCAGAAATATTATAATTCACCATAATGAAGTTTTGATATAACTCGTGAGGAGAGATTTTAAAATTTGGCCATAATATAACTTGTAATAATGAAGGTTTGACATAATCATGAGCAAGTGATCTAAAGAATACCATATCTAAAAAGTGACAAAATTAAATAATCATAACAAGTAAAAAGCATTAAAACCTGTGCAATATTATAATGATAAATATGGCCATCGTAATTCTGGAAAGCGAAACCATATTCATAATTCTTGAACCTGAAATCATATCAGGAGAAATATGTTCCCATCAATTCACATTTTATATTTCATGTAGTTGAGAACTGTTCACAACTCTGGTCAACGGTACCAATCAGCTATTAGTGGAGTGTCTGATTTTGGTACTAATATTGCAGGACAGCAAGGCCTAAATCTTAGGTTAAAAAAATAATTAATGAAACAGGGTTCGCTGGCTGAAATTGACAAAAAATCGCCCACGTGGCTGTATCAGGGTACGGTGGTGTGTAGGGTAGCTAAGGAAGAAAATTCCGACGGGATTGGGTACTTTGTATGGACAGCGGAGGACAATAAAAATCACCGAAAGTTTGAAATGTTGGATATTTTGGTTTTAGGACAGCTCTTGACAGTGATTAATACGGTGCTTCAATGCTCAGGTTTTCTCAGAAAATGGCGGTATTAGTTTGATTTTCATGTAAATGACATCCAGGCAAGCTGTTGATTTGCAGTGGAGGTGGTTTGCAGTTATGTTGTTGTGACAAATGTCATCTATTCTGTGCCCGAAAAAGATCACCTTGGGCTCCAGCAGTACTGGAAACCCAAGAAAATTTTGCCTCAACAAATAGCGATGGCCAAGACGAAATGAAAAAGAACATCCATCCCAATAAAGGCGCACTAAGGACTTTCTCTAAGCAATTCAGCGACAGCGAAGCCGAAAAGAACATCCAGCCCCACAGATCCTCGATCGAGACTTTGATGGCGGAGGTGAAATGCAAAACAGTGCTTTCAATATACAACCCAAGAAGACCCTACTGGTAACTTTTCTTGAGCGATTGAACATCATCGATAGTGAAGCTGAAGAATTTTTTTATTATTAATATTTTTCAAGTTAGATGTGCCAATTTGATGTTGTGCTCACACATTCAACCCATTTTAAACATTTTATTTTATTTTATTTTATTATAGGAATGTGTGAATCATTTTATTAAAACTCTGCATTTTAATGTTTGACGGCTATAATTTAGATTTCTCAAAATTTCTGTTTTGTTTTTTTTCACTATTTTTTTACAAAATTGTGACCTCCTTAAATTAATCTATTCTCTTGCTTCTCACTATAGAGTTAAACACTCTCCTCTTATATAATCCATTTCCTTTTTGATATGAAATTGAATGTTTAATACTCTCCTGGTATAATTCATTTTCTATATGCAATTGAATTCCTTTTTGATATGAAATTGAATGTTTAATACTCTCCTGGTATAATTCCTTTTCTATATTTTTTTTAAATTAAAATAATATTTTTATTTTTTTATTAAGTAAATATTTTAGTATAATTTGATATTGTATATTTTCCTTAGTAAGAATATAAAAATATATTTTTGAAATTTCTTTATTTTTAAAAATATTAAATATTACATGTCCGTTTTATAAAATTATATTTTTTTCTTTATATTGGAAAGAAAAAAACATCTATTACTGTAATGAGAAAATTTCCAATAATTTATTTATTTATTATAAAAATTTATGTAAATGTATATTGTATATATATTTAATGTGGAAAATATTTTTATTAAAAATAATGAATATAAATGGTGAAGCTCTTATCATAAAAAAAAACATATAAAACAAATTTAAAGAATATTTATTAAGTAAATCTCCAATATCATCAAATGAATGATGTCACTCATTATGAAGCCTTTTTACCTTATATATATATATATATATATATATATATATATATATATATATATATATATATATATATATATATATATATATATATATTTAAAAAGTAACAAAATATCAACTAAATGATGAAATATGACCCATTCAATATCTCAACCAGAAATTTGATGGTAAATGATTAGGAAAAGATCATAAGATTTATATTCCATTAAAGAATTATTTGCAGAAATAAAAAATCCAAATAATAAGTAGCAATGCATTAGAAGATTAATAAGAGGTAAATTTCACTTCAGGGACTTTAATTAATTAAAAGTTGTTTAAATAGAAGGAAAGGTTAAAAGAGGAGAATCCAAAGAATCAAGATCTTAAAGATAATTTTAACAAGTATTTTGAATGCATGAAAAATTTTCATGCTTAACTAACTTTTAATAAAAAATTATAAGATGAAAACAAAATACATTAGAAAAATTTTTATTAACTAATTATCAATAAAAATTATAAATAGACAATAAAGTAATTGATGATCCAACCAAATCAAAGATATTATTGGGCATTGAAGTACAAGCAATGCATACAAAAACATTACCAAAAGTGAATCAAGATAATTTAAAAAATATGATAAGATAAAGATCATGTTACAATGACATCTTATCAACATTCCAACTACAAAAGTTGATATTGTAACTAACCAACATATCAATAATATTATGAACATAAACAAAAATAAACCCATATTTTAAATAATATTAATTTCAATATAATTGAGTTTCAAAATAGAAATCATGTTAGGAATGGCAATATAAAAAATTCATCTTGTGAATGATATAAACATACAATTTGGCAAAAGATCAAGTTAGGGTTTCAAAATTCAAAAATACAAAAATAATGACAAATTATGAAAATGTGTAACAAGACATAATGAAAACAAAGCCTTTTCCATAAAATGCTTCAAGGACAATGTATCCTTAAAGGGAGTCAATGTAAATATTATAACATATATAAATAATACATTGTATCATAATAATATTTAACATCAATGGTAACAATAATAAAAATAATCATGTAAGGGATACAACCTAAGCAGTGGATAAAATTCCACCTTTACAATTTGTTAATGTAACATATCCCCTAATAATCCTAAGCCCCAACTAGGTTAGAAGGAGGTAGTTACTATGATGACCTAACTCCCATAGTCACATTATAGAAATAGAGACTAACATCATGGAAATGGAGACTAAATTTTTTACTTTCTTCTACCCTTTTGAAACTCAAAGAAAATGATTTCATCACATTCGTCTCACCGACATGATTCTGACAACGCAAATTTTGTCCTAGTCAGACTCTCAGATCAACAAGTATAACAAATTGAAGTCATGGCCAATTAAATAATGCCATGACATTGGGCATGCCATGTGGTGCCCACTTGGTTGATATAAGCCACTTGTAAGATACTGACTCATTCATACTCCAGGTCATAGGTAGACCCATGCCACCCGTTCATAAATCCCAATGGAGGACTTAAAACACACACACACACACACACACGCAATCTTGGAAAGACTACATCTTCATCATCGGGTTGGGGAATTGAGCTGATGACTTCACATCAAGGAGTGCCTTAATAGAGCACCTGATCATCGTCTATCCAATACCCCATGGACACACACAACACACACATTCATTTAACATGTGCGGACACAAACCACCCTTTCCACCTAACCCTAAGACTTCAATCCCGGGAATTACATTTATGCTCTTCATCCAAACTCGTCAGTATGACGAGGACTAGGATGAAATGGACTTGCAGAGGGACACGTCGTGTCTTAAACAAATGTCAAGGTGAAAAGCTTTATAAGGTGTCATTGATTGTTAAGAAATGAAGACAAGAACTTTACTGTTCCTCGTAGTCCATCTCCTGAAAGGTTCAAGGGTGTGTAGCAAGGAGACAAGCTGGGGTGAATTAGCGCCGAGAGGCCATGGCATGAGGGCCCAATATAGCACATAAAAGAAAGAGACGAATGTGAAATGGAAACAGTCTTGCACATTGTTTATTCTAGGCACTTACGTCATCCCGGAATGAAGATCCCCGAAAGGAATAAAAAGAGTGCTCCAAAGAACAACCTAGGCTGACGAGGCTCTGGGATTATGTGGAGGTGGAGCATGAATGCCCAATAGAAACCACAAAGAGCATCCATGCGACTGTTGAGTTGTCTCAGATGCCTGAAGGAGTAGCCAAGTTGGGATTACGTGTCTCCATGGTATGTTAATGTTGGCTTTGAAATTGAACACTTAGATATATGCCACAGTTGCATATGTCATCAAAAGGGATCTTCACTAAGGGACATGACGATAATGTATTTCATAAGCCCACACAATGATTATTAGAGCATAAGGAATCCTTTTCCCACACTCTTATATGATTTCCCTCCCCACTCCACAACCATGATTGATGTAGGTATGAAGGGGATCAAATCCCTCATTTGGGTGAAGGAAGCACTTGTAATTATATGTATATATACATGGATATGCTCCTACATACACATAATTTTCCATCCTTTATGATCTTGAAATTATGGAATGAGGATTAATAACTAATGTTTTAAGAAATATGATAAATAAGACACGAACTTTCCCATTCATATTTATCAAGGCTCATTAGACAAAATTCAAGCTCATAACAATTCAAAGGTCTGCAAGCCTCTTAGACTGATAATAATAGGCATAAAAAAAGTTCAAAATAGTCTGAAGATCTATTGGCCTCTTGGGATAATAATAAACAAAAAATGAGCTCATGAATGCATGCAAGAATCCTTGCAATTACCGAGAATTCTTAAAGGAAATAAACATTCCTCAACTATGGCAGTAATCACATTCCATATTAGTTCACAAGCATAAAAAAACACATTAAATCAATATGAATACATGCCTTAAGCCAACATAGTAGAAACATTTTAAACATTCAAGTGCAAGAGCTGGAGTAACTTATCTTATAATTTGAAAGGTCTAGCAACTGAGATTAGGGATATAACTCTCCACCGAACCATAAACAAGCTACAACCAATTCTTTCTTGTATTTGTAACCCCTGAGCTAGATTCCAAAGCTTGAGGTAGAGTGCTTTTAGAGGGGTTTTAAACCAACCTTTTAGCTAAAAAAGGGTGTCTCGAAGTTGCCTCACCTCCACCCACCAACCATCAAAACCAAGAAAACATGGTGAAACACTTCATGGGCATAAAACCATCTTCTACTCAGGAGATTTAATTAGTATCATCACCTCGAACGAGGTGTCTCAAGGCCACACTGCCTTCACTACCAACTACTCAAGGATCTCATATCAGGCAGGGAACACATTATTTCATACAAAGGGACTTGTATATCAACATCCCATCTTCTCTGGGGATTTAGACACGAAGAGTCTCAATTCATAAATGGAGAGAGAGATAGATATAATTAATAACATGGTAGGTTTATCAATTATATTACCTTTGAAGGAATAAGTGTGCACTTTCTAACATCTTAGTGAAATATCCCACCTGTGTTCTCATATCAATCCCATGGAACTACCATAAGGTGTTATCAACTCACTAACCTTGGTTGCTTCCATCTCTCAAAGGTTATCAACCAACGCAACCTCTAGTGGATTTATCATCCCTATAAGGAACAACCACTGCTCGGTGATTCAATCGGCAAGTGTCATGGGTTTCTCAATTGAATATCATCAAAGATTCTCTTCTCCTTTCCAATTCTCTCAGTCCTCGTATCTTTTCTTCCCTCGTAGTAATGTGCTTGACCATCTAGGAGCCTCACGACCTCCCTATATTTTATTATTTGCTTGTTTGCTTATGTGTATGGGTGGTGGGTGTTTTAACCAGAAGAGCCTCTCAATCTCCAATTATTTCTTCATCAGCAACTTGTCATACTCATTTTTGTATTCAGCAAGAGCCTCTCAACCTCATTTCTTTATTCAATAAGGGCCTCTCGACCTCCTTTTCTCATCTTCCACAGGAGCCTCTCAGCCTCCTCTACTTTTTCTTCTCTCTTTCTTTGCGTGTATTCGATTATCAAGTACCCTGCTCCATTGAGCCTACTTCTATATTTGGCTTCTCTACCCTCACGGATTGTTTTTTGTGCCTACTTAACAGACCAAACACATGTCCTTTTCCCAAGCTCCATGCAGTCAAATTTCCTATGACAATGCAACCCATTCCTTCTTTATTTTTTTTTCCTTTGTTACTTGTAGTTCTTGCCCAAAGACACATGGGCATATCCTTCATATTTCTAGTTGAATTAATATGTAATCAGTCCCAAAAAATCCACTCATTCATCCCATAAATGTTATAAAAAACAACCAAATCCTCATGAAATATCCCCCCTCAAGCAATGGATTTTTTTTCCCTCTCTTAGCCATTTTTATTTTTTATATTTACATAATTACAAGGGAATTGTTTACAATGCTTACAAGGGGAATTAACCCACAAAGGATGTCACAATTAATCTATATAAGTATATTGTCACAAAGCATTATATATCATTTATCAATTGCAAAAAATTTCATATTATATGAAATTTTAAGTGTCTATTATTCCAATTATGCTCAACTCTTAGTCACTCATATCATATCACATCTTCATACTCATAGTTTGAACAATGATGAATTATGAGGAGGCATTGTAGGATGGAGTGAAGACTATAATTTTCTATAAAATGATTTGAGGATAAAACATATTTTAAGGGAGAGGTGACATAATGAATATAAAATATATAAATAATACATTATAATATAATAATAAGAAGAATTAATGGTGATGATGATAATATTAGTCAAGAGGGACTATCATGAGTGATTAAAAGAAAAAAATGTTATCCTCCCTACTATGGTTTAAATCATGCTAGTGACTTGTTGCACTCTTCATGAGACAATTGTTTAGATGTGACCTTGAGCCTTAAAACATTTGGTTTACCTAAGGTTCCATCCTCAAAATTAGGGGAAGTGCCTAGGGGCTTCCTTAGGATAGGTATTTCAAGGAATAATAATAATAATAATAATAAAATAAGGGACACAACCTACAAGGCTTTGAACTACCTTTTATTCATTTGTTGGATAGTTTTATGTATATGAATTTCTCTTGCCCATTAATATCTTTCATTTTAATTCTTGGTACCAAGAACATAATTTAGATAATTAAATTGGCATCATTTTTACAAGGCTTATATATGAAGAAACAAATGAATAAATAATGGAAGATATATCGAAAATGAAACTAAGGACATTGTTAGAATCATTTCAAAAGGATAAAAGCATGATCCCATATGGATGGATCTTTTATTTTTACTTGAGTTTTATGATTTGCTAAAAGATTATTTACTTGAAATGGTAGAGGAATTTAGAACCTCTAATTAGGTGCAAATTGTTTTAAAATTTATCTTTATAATAATGACACTAAAAAGGACTATCCATCCTTATTTGAGGAAATTAGACCAGTATCTCTTTATAACTCAATTTACAAGATTATATCAAGCATAACATGAGGACAATAAATAAATTTTTCTTACATTACATATCACAAAAACTATTTGGTTTCAACAAGCAGAGACATATTCATGATGAAATAGGAGTGGCCATGAAGGGTTGCATATTATAAAAGAGAAGAGACTTAATTTTATGGCCATGAAGTTTGGATTAACAAAAAACTTACAACTAGTTCAACTAGCTATATTTAAGGCTTATTCTAATTCATATAGGCATGGGTACTTCCATGGTGATATGAATTATGTGTTTGATATCTTCAATATCTTTGTTTAATGGATCAACCTCCAATTTCTTCAAGACAACTAGGTTGTCCCCGTTCTCTTCTTCTTGGCGGTAGAGGGACTGAGTTGAGTGGTGAAGGCATATTTAGTGAATGGAATTATAGAGGCATTAAAAATGGGAGAGTAAAAATATTATCTTATTTTTTATTTGTAGATTATGTCTTGTTGTCTAGAAATGGATCTTTGAGGGAGATATTTAAGATTAGGAAAATTTCAGATTTATATTTATTTTTACTAGAATGGACGTAACTCCTAGAAATCCCCATTTCAATTAGTTTTATGTAGTTTAGGAAAGCAAAATCTTAGTAATATAAGCATTAATGAGCATTATATTTAAGAAAATTTTTCAAATATTTAATTTTTTTGTGGCTTCCTAAAGATAGTAGAAGTAAAGATTGGATATGGATCCATCGAATGATGGAAAAAATGGTGACAATGTGACATAACATATGGCTTTCATGAGGGGGTAGATTAACATTGGTAAAGTATGCACTTGAAGCTATCCAAGTTTAATAACACTAATTTGGATTATATACAATATGGGTGTTGGGAAAGATGATGTTTTAGATTTATATAGGAAAGTGATAAAGATTGTAACACACCCTCCCACCTTTTTTAGTTATTCTCAAGTAGTGGAAGGTGTTACCTCTAAATATAGTCGACCTTCAAGGTCTATTATGAAGATGGGATTTTAAAATTCCTCCTTTCACAAAGTTAGTGAACTTAATATTAGATAACACCGTTGCATTAACTCATCAAGAGAATTCTAAAGATATAAATTTTGTCAAAATTCAACTTCATTAGAAGTTATGACCCTTCGAAATTTTCTTCACTTGAACCCTGCCATGTAGGCAATATATAACCATGGAGCCCACATGTCACTCACGTGGGAACTATGTTGCTACACCACCTTACCCAGGCTATTCCATCTCATTTTTGGTATTAATGTGGCCATGGTCATTGTCAATGTGGCTCCTCACACATCATCCATAAATGTAGGCCCTATGAGCTCGACCCACTAATGTGTCTAATTCAAGGTTTCACATTATATGAACTGGGGTTAAACCCCATGCTAATTTCTTGTTAATTACTGGTGGGATAAACATGATCAAACAAATTGATGGCCCACCTTATGAAAATTAATGAGGGGGAGGGTTTCACAATCCATCTAATAAATTACGTTGGTTGATAGACGAATCCTTGTCTCGCACTATACATTAGTTGACGTCCATACTGTGGAAGCATCATAAAATAAACTTTCTCTAGACAAAAGGCACGATGTGATTTTTCACGTCAAGTGATGCGAAATTCTCTATCTTGCACCCTTCTTCAATTGTAACATCGCACACACATTTTCCTGGCCTATTCTCGTGTTGTGCCTCCCATTGACCATAGAAACATAACACTAAAACAAAACAAATAACCATTGAGTAGGTTAGCTTCGGGGAGTTGTGGCCTTCGGTCGCGTAGATTCCACATTTGTGTTGTATACACCTCGATCCACGTGGCACCAAATAACCACTACCATGTGTAAAGCGGTTGGCAAATTCCACATCCAAAAATGTTATATCTAATTGTCGCATGTCACTGCCACAATGCGCCATGTCAGCACCATCTCCATCACCCATCCACATTAGTCGAGATACAATGAATGAATCAATTATATTTTAATGTCCATGAGACTACAAATAATCTATGGGACATGTCATGTTCCACATGACTCGACCTACATGATGCCTACCACCTTAACTTAGATCTAGGTCACATTGGGGTTGTAGTCCTTAGTGCAAGCACGACTTCCCTATTATATGAGTTTACTTGGGGCCCTTGGAAATCCCTGCCTATAGGATCTCCACATCATTTTGCCCAGCGCGTTCATGTCAGTACATGAGAAAGGTCACTACTCAACCTAGGTGTGGCACTAATGAGAAAATCTCACATCACGTGATGAAGAGATATTTCATTCTATGGTCTCATCATCACGCCACTTGCTACGAGCATACCACCTGCCAAGGGCCATGACATGCTGGGAACTTCACTAATACAAAATGATACATTCTTTTGTCTCGTGCCTTTTGTCAACACACTACTAAAACAAAAGAGACACTCCCAAAAAGGGTCGTAGTGCGAATGAGGAATTTGTTGTCTTCTAAAAGAGAGGCTTTTTGTTTCACACCTTTCGTCTATAATGTTGAGTTTTATAAAAGAGCTAAGCTAATGATGAGAGGGGTGTGCGTTGGCAATTAGCACTACTCCCAACCATTAAGCAAATTAATTAGGGATTTAGCTATAAATCTTGTGGTTAAGTTAAGGCTTCTTGTTACACAGTATTTTGTCACCATCCCTGCAATCCCCATCTCGCACATTGGAGGACCATTCCCGTGACTTATGTGTATTTTCATTCCTTTCAAAAAGTGTCATTGCATCCCCTAGCATGAGAAGAACATTTTCTCTCTTGACTATTTCTGGAGTAGACTCTCAAAAACATATGATTTTGGGTCGGCGTTGGTAGGCAGTTATGGCCTCACGCCCATATAGAAATTTACACTATGCCTCATGCCCATTGGTGCTCTGTCTTAGTGGGCTGCCCACACCGAGTTGTTTTTGGAAAGTTTTTTAAAATAGAAGCGAAGTTTCCATTCCCAACCACTTCGTGAGCAGAGTCAGCATGGGTTGTTCGACTTAATAACATCGAGGACCTTCCTTTGGCTTCTTGTTTCCTACTTTTGTGCAACTCCCCAAAGGATAAGATCTCCCTTCCACCTTATGAGGGATCCCAAACCACCTCCGCCTTTCCTATAAATACATCTCTCTCACATAGATGCAGCTAGTTGAAATGGTTGAATAGTTGATAGTCCTTACTATAGCTGGATAGCTGGTGTGAGATAGAGCAGAGAGAGAGACCCATTGTCAAGAGAGAGCCTAGGCTTATTTCCTCTCCAAGTCTAATTCCTTGACGAATGCTTGAGATGCGTTTAACTAGACCCGCTGAAGGAGGCTACGACGTCAAGGCTTATTTGGTTGTAATATATTTCTCTCTCCTTATTAATACATGGCTGATATTTTGGTTCCCGTCTTTCATATGATATGATTAATATTGTGCAATATGTTTAGTTCTCCTTGACCAATTAAATAGTTATGAATGCAAGTATGTTTTCGTATGCTGCTATCGTTCCCTGATCCTTGTGCAGGCACCGGAGTATTACCATTGAAGGACCCCAACGTGTCAGGACGAAGATTAGGAGACTACTGCCACAGCTACAACAACTGCATTGGAACAAAGGTAGGACATCTATCCTAACTTAGTTTCATTCATAAACTAGGAATCCAAGCATTAGCATGTCCTCTTGCTGCTAGACCCACCCTAGGGTTAGAGGGATCACCTCTGTCCACAGGGGGGATTTACCTGCACAACAAGTTGGCGACTCCGATGGGGCATAATGTGTGTTGTCATCTCTCATTGTTTGTCTATCATTTTTCTTGTCAAGTCAACTTTGTACGTTTCATTGTTTTTCTGCTTTGTTTAGCCTGTATGGCTGTTTTGAGCCATCTTGTTCAGTCCCAGAGTGTCAGATCTGACCTCTGCTAAGTGGTTTTTATTTTTTCCCATAGTTTTCTCGCTCGGTGTTGTTTCTTCCTAAACAGACGTGTCATTTCGCGCATGTTTCTTTTGTCATAAGTGTGCCAACCCCTGTTTATAGTGGATTACAGCTAAACAGTCACACTGAATCATGTAGGATTGAGTTTTAGCCTCTTTTCTGAGTTTTTTAAGTATTTCATGCCTCTGGTTTGGATTTTTATCTTGCAATTGGTCCACTGAGATTGTTTGCACTCTCTTATCCCATCCTTCTCAGTTTTTTTTCCATAATATTATTAGTGGAGTTTTTCACCCTAGGGTTTCTAGGTGCCTTGTGCCACTTTTGTAATATTCCCAATTAGCCCAAGCTAATGGGAATATCCAATTTTGTTTCATTTTTTTGTCGCACGAATAAATGTGTAAACGAGGAGAATAAAAACTCCTAAAACAACAAATAAATCAATGCCACATGTGAACAAGGTTAAATCTAGGCTAACTAAATGAGCACCCTTAGGTGTGAAAGGGACTGAATCAATTGACTGGGTCAACCATGACAAAATCAACATCGTTGTCTAGAAGAAGTGATCCTCATTGATGCACAACACAATTTTAGTTGGAGGTGGCACATGTGAAAGAGGCTAATTCATTGAGATGGTTTAGGGTTTTGCAAGATCTAAATCTTATAAAAAGAAGAGGAGGATAGTAAGAGAAGGTTTTTGATGACCATATTATTTTAAAGATTTTGTTTGTTTGGACATTTCTTATTCTCTTGGCTGTTTAGCAAAGAATAGTGTTGTTTAGCACTGGTTGTTCTTGATCGAGAATCCCACCTCTTTCCTTGAGTAGCTCTTGTAAGAGTCTTGCATTTCTTGTCCACTATCAGGCATTTGGCCAAGCTCTTCTTCCAACTACAATGTAGATCTTGTTGAGGTTTTGGTTTTCTTTATAAACTGCAGTGAGTGGAGGCTAGCTATACTCAGATCTAGGCCATTCTAGTGCCTCTTTTCAGTGGGGAAGTCTTCTATCCCATTGGCAAGAGAGTATTGGATGATTGGAGCTACTATTTTAGATCTTGGCATCAATCCAAACATGTTCTAGAGCATACAACATAGTTTTCATTCCAGTTTTATGTTATTTGTAAGTGTACAGTTGCAGGGTGTTTTGGCACACTTTTGGAGGAGAGATTTCTAGTGTTGGGGATCTACCCTTCACTATGGAGATCAATGGATTTCAGATATATTCCATGTCATACTCAAATATGATCTGAATACTATTGTATTTGCTTCAAAATTTCTGAATCATTCTGCAGATTTTCTACATAAGATCTCAGATCTACTCCATGTACATCACTTTTTGCTGAAAACCCCAAGGGGAATTTGAAGAGGAGACTATCTAGTGTACAGATCTGATATAGATCTAAATTTTTGTACACATATTTGCTCTAGATCTGAATTTTAATCTACAGTTGTTATCAGCTAATAAAATAACATTGTCAAGCTTGTCCAGTCTTAATATATGGTTGCAGCACCTCATTTTTTAGGAATTCTTCATGTAAAAGTCTTCTATTTCTATTCTATAACTTATGGGCTGCAATATGAATCTGATTTTCTGATGTAAATTCCATTTTTGAGCCCCCATATTGGCCTCCTTCTCTTACTTAGAGGATCTGCATTATTTCTCTGCATATTCCATTTCAGTATTGATGCATCTCCTTTTGGGGATATTACAGTGGTATCAGAGCAATCATCTTGGCACAACCTGTGCTTTCTTGAAGAGCCAATATGTCTTCAAAAGAAGAAGAGATTCTTACTGACAGAGAGAAGAGGTATCTAAGGATAAGACAAAAGAAATTTGATTACACAAATGATGATAAAGACAAGGGTAAAGCCCCTGAATCTGGAAGTGATGAAGAAGGAAAGGAATTTGCAAAGATTCTTTTGAGAGCCATGCAATATCTTGCTAGAGAGATTAAAGAGATGAGGATGGACATAATCAAAGACTCTCTTAAGAGAATTCATCTTGGAGAAAGCTCTAGCATATCTCACCACTGGAATGATCAACTAGTGCATCAGCCACAAGTTTCCCAACGCTCTACCATGCCTACCTTTTTGGTTATGGGAAATGAAGGGTTTCAAGAGCAAGCATCCCTTGAAGATTATTTTGAAGAATATGAATCTAAAAATCAGAGATCCAAATATCATCTAAGTTTTCAAGAGTTTTGTCACCTGAAGGACAAAAGAAGACCAAAGCATCAACATACAGATGGTGGATTCACTCAGAATCATGATCAACATCACTCTATGGGCGGATTATTTCTACCCAATTTTGATGGGTCATCCAAGTGTTCTTCCAAAGCATGGGTAGAAAAACTTGACATCTACTTTCATTTGAACAAGGTCCCAGAGATGGAAGCTATCAAGATTGCAGCACTGCACTTTGAAGGTGAAGCACATGACTAGTGGTTCCATGGTTTTTCTACATTGGGTCATGCCAATGTGACTGCTTATTAATATTTCAATAGAAGGATGGTGGAGAGATTTGACAAAAGAGATCCAGAGGCACCATTCATGAGCCTTGCAAAGTTGAAGCAATCAGGTAATACAAAGTCTTATATTTCTAAATTCTTGAGATTATCTGTTATGGTTCCTGATTTGTCTACTGCAAGAAGGGTGTACATGTTCATCGATGGTCTAGATGAACCTCTTCATGGGTTGGTAAAATCTACCAAGCCCACTACCTTGCATGATGCTATTGAGAAGGCTAGAGACCTTCAAGATTCCTTGCCAAAATCAAAGGCAAACTTTCAGCACAAGCCCTCTTTTCCTTCTAAAGGAAAGGAAGAGAAAGCTGCTCTTTCCAAGGAGAGCTCATTCAAGAAGCCTCATGATATTGAGATCCGAAGAGATATAAGGAAGAATAAGATATGCTTCACTTGCCAAGAATCATGGGAACCTGGACATAGATGTGTTGCTGGAAAAGCACATTACATAGAGGTCTTCTCAAATTTTGAGGAGGAAGAAGAAGATGATGAACCAAGAAGAGGTCACAACGCTGCCAATGTTGAAGGAGATCCAACACCATCAGGAGATTGAAATGGAAAATTTTATCCTATTGGAGGAACTCTTGTATCTTTGAGAGGAGTACCTAAGTACTTGAACTTAAGTGTTGAAGGTTCAATCATGAATCAGAGGGTTTCTGTATTGATTGACAGTGGGGCTACCCACAACTTCATTGATGCCCATCTTGTGCAGAGGATGGAAATACCCACTAATACCTTTGATGGATTCTCCATTTTGGTCCCAGAAGATAGAAAAATGCAATGCATGCATTATGTACCATCCCTTGCAGTCCCCATGGGTACTTACACTTTGGTTGATCACTTATTTGTGGTTGACATACTGGACACCAATGTGATTTTGGGTGTTCAATGGCTGATTACATTGGGTAAAGTCACTACCGATTGGGAGGCTTTGCAAATGGAATGGGTGGACAAGAAGAGTGGTGAGTCTCAAATGATCAAAGGCATGCATACATACCCCTCACATAACACTTCCACACAGAAAATAGAGATGGATTTGCGCAGTGGAAGCAAGGACCTTATAGTCCCATCTATTATGTTCATGAGATTTCTGCATGGGACACTTTTATCTAGTGGAAAACCACCTAGGAGGCCACCTGATTCAGATTTGGTGGGGAAGACCTCACTACATGCTACTCCAAGCTTAGATCCAGGAGGGATTGGAGCACTTGAAGGCAAAGCTACAACACTGGGAGACTTTGGTAAGCTCAAGGAGGAGGTAGATCTTCTTCCCTTATCATCATCACCCACTCTCGTTTCTGGATTTGTGCTATGGGAGGAGAAGAATGAAAGGAATGGCCTTCCAACACACACCTTTGGCATGGGAGATGCCAAGGAGAATATTAGCAACATGATAGACAATTATCTTGATACACCATGATCAACATTGTTATTGTTGAGTTGTGTAGATCTATACTGGAAATCCCAACTGTTGGTGGATTATTCCAAAGATCTTCACACATTTATGATACTTGAGCACCAGCTGCATGAACATGGCTACTTAGTCCAAGGAGGAGTCATCTATCATCATGGTAGCATATTCTTGTCTAGAGCTTCTAAGCTCAAGAAGAAGTTACTACAAAGAGCATACAAGGAGTTCGGTTTCAGCCATATGTTTTATATGAAGATCTACAACATCATCATGAGGAGCTTTGATTCGAAAGGCTTGAAAGAAGAACTACATCAGAATTTTCAAGAATGCATGAACTATGTGGAGTTGGGGCAGCCATATGACTCTATGCAAGAGTTACTTCAGCCATCTCTTCCTTCTTTTGAAAGAGGAGAAAGATCCATGCACAACTCCATGTGTATGAGGAGCATTGTAGGTGAAGAATCTGATCATGTAAAGCATGTTTTATTTTCTTATTGTACATATTATTTCACCATGTTTATGCAGACCATGACTCCAAGGAGAAGTAATGTATCATGTAAATCTCACGGCAAACTTTGGGCCACACAAATTCCTGAATTTTTCCACTCCCTTGATGTGCAAAGGGAGATTTTCTTTCATGATGGATGCTTTCCTAAAGCACCAAACATATCTCACACTTTCAGCCATAGTGAGATGACATGGGCATAAAGTAAGTGGTGGGAAAACCACTTACCATACCTTGATCTGAGGCAAGTAGGATATGCACTGCACTGGTACCATATGTGGGACTATGACCCACCTCCTCATGGTCAAATTTTTGTTTGTGTATATGTAGTTTTGCTTCCATACATTGATGACATACTTGTACTTTTTATGGGATTGTATGGAGGGAGGAGGGGAGGCATGTATGTAGCACATGGGATGAAGACTCTCTATGTATCATATGCTACATGTTTCAGGGAGAGTATTGGTTCAGCCATGTTTTTTTCATGTGAGTTCTTGACTCCTTGTGGGATGGACTATGTACATCATGATGACTTTGGAGGAACAATTCATGGAGGGTTGGATTGGTGAGCACTTAGCCTATGGAGGAAGCTTAATTCATGATAGTGTCACCAATGGAGGAGGAGAAGTGTTGCAGCACTCACCTTATCAATTGCTTGAGGACAAGCAACATTTTGGAGGGGGGGACTGTAATATTCCCAATTAGCCCAAGCTAATGGGAATATCCAATTTTGCTTCATTTTTCTTTTGCATGAATAAATGTGTAAAGGAGGAAAATAAAAACTCCTAAAACAATAAATAAATCAATGCCACATGTGAACAAGGTTAAATCTGGGCTAACTAAATGAGCACCCTTAGGTGTGAAAGGGACTGAGTCAATTGACTGGGTCAACCATGACCAAATCAACAATGTTGTCTAAAATAATTGATCCTCATTGATGCACAACGCAGTTTTAGTTGGAGGTGGCACATGTGAAAGAAGCTAATTCATTGAGATGGTTTGGGTTTGCAAGATCTCAATATTATAAAAGGAAGAGGAGGAAAATAAAGAAGGTTGTTATTGACCATATTATTTTTAGTGTTTTCTATTTAGACATTTCTTATTCTGGAAGAGCTGTTTTAAGAAGATAATAGTGTTTTTAGCACTCGGTGATTACGATCGGGAATCCCACCTCTTTCCTTGAGTAGCTCTTGGAAAGGTCTTGCATGTCTTGTCCACTATCGGGAATTTGCGAGTTCTTCTTCTAACTACAACGAGATCTGTTGGGGGGTTTGGTTGTCTTTGTAGATGCAACAATTGGAGGCTAGATCTACTCAGATGTAGGCCATTCTAGTGCCTCTTTTCAGTGGGGAAGTCTTCTATCCCATTGGCAAGAGAGTATTGGATGATTGGAGCTGCTATTTCAAATCTTGGCATCAGGCCAAACATGTTCTAGAGCCTACATCTCAGTACTGCGTTATTTTCAATTGTATAGTTGCAGGGTGTTTTGGCACACTTTTGGAGGAGAGATTTCTAGTGTTGGGGATCTGCCCTTCACTATGGAGATCCATGGATTTCAGATCTATTTAATTTCATACTCAAATCTGATCTGAATACTATTGCACTTGCTTCAGAATTTTTGAATCATTCTTCAGATCTGCTACATAAGATCTCAGATCTACTCCATGTACTTCACTTTTTGCTGAAAACCCCAAGGGGTGTTTGAATAGGAGACTATCTAGTGTACAGCTATGATATAGATCTAAATTTTTGTACACAGATCTGCTCTTGATCTAAAGTGTAATATACAGCTGTTATCAGCCAATAAAATAACGCTGTCAAGCTTTTCCATTCTTAATCTATGGTTGCAACACCTCATATTTGAGTATTTCTTCATGTAAAAGTATTCTATTTTTGTTCTATAACTTATGGGATGCAATATGAATCTAATTTGCTGATGTAAATGCCATTTTTGAGCCCCCATATTGGGCTCCTGCTCTTACTTAGATGATCTACGTTATTTCTCTGCATATTCCATTTCAGTATTGTTGTATCTCCTTTTGGGGATATTACAACTTGTTCAGTTGTCTCTTCACTGGGCCTTTTGATTTCAGTTCGAGTCAGTTTAGTCTGCATTGTTTCAATTCGTTGACTGGTTGTTTTAGCTTCTCTTTCGGTTCTTCGTGTATTTGGTTTGTTGGATGATCATCTTTCATTTCATTTAGCTCTCCATTCGTCACATTGAGCATAGATTACATTGCTCGTTGAATCAGTTTGAAAGCCCTGTTTGTTTGAAAGAGTGTGTCTTTGTTTTTGAGTTTAACTGATGTTTATATTGGATTGATCTCTTTGTTTAGATCATTTTCATTCAAATTTCTCAAAACTAGTGTTCATTTTGCCTCTCATTCATTTAAAAAGATAAAATATGCATTCTTTCTCTTAGCTTGAAAATATAAAATGTTAGTTTGCATTAGTAGCATTTAGTGAACATGGATAGAGTTTTTCATTTTTGCTTTGGTTGTCTTAGATGCCTTAGGGAAAATTCTCTGGTATTCATTTGATTGTTGCTTTGTTTTGAATTACTATCCCTCTCTTAGCTAACATTCATTGAAATGGAATGATTTTCTTTTGCATATAGTTGTGCATTAAGATTCGAGATCACATTCGGTAAGGCCTTGAAATCACAACATTAATTCAAGATCAACTTTAAAATGAATTCAATCAACCTAAGGAAGCATTGAAAAATAACACACATATTGTAGAAGTATAGGCTAGTGACGTATTCTGATATCGTGAAACCTAGTATCTATCGTTCGCCAATTGGATTTAGACAACACTACCAAGGATTTGTGCTCCCCGTACGGTCGCATATATAAAGGGAGACCCTCATAGGTTGAAATCATTTATCCATAGGAAGCCGAGTCTGTCACCCTGTAACCATCATACATGAAACACAACATTCAGGGAGACTACCATCACGTATGTTAAGTCCTTGGTCATTTCTCTTTCATTTGATCACCAAGGTGTATATTGCAGTTCACGAAAACTTTGTACACCCTCTTGCTTAGATTTCCCGAGTAGTCATTTTTGTCTTTTTGTGACTCTTTAAAAGTGAAAATATCCTTGAGCACTTGTCCTTTCACACTTGTTTCAACCTGAAAGTGACTAGAGTCATATTTTGTCTTTTTCTTGACTCTTAAAACATGAAACAATGGAGTTCATTTCGATCTCATAAAATTAATTCCCTACGCTGACATGCCCGTTAAATATATTTTCTTAGCTTGTTTTTGAGTAATTCCTTAGTGTCTGATCTTGGAGCCTTGAGTTGGTTATCTCGATTCTCTTCTACTTTGAAACATTGTCACAGTGGTGGAACCACTAGTTTTTTTGTCCTCTTCATTACCCCCTAGTGGTGATCCTTGTCCTGAAGTTTCTTCAGAAGCATCTCAACCCACTAGGTATGTCAATTTTTGGTAGTCTCTTCTTTCGAGTATCTTACCTCTCACTACCTGACCTCCTCTTAAAGAGCCATTTGATATCAATTTTCAACCTTGAGATGCTTGGTCTAGTTATGGGAATGCGCAAGACTTCCCTCCTCTTACTTCAGAACCACCTTTACTAGCTACTACCTTACTCGACATTGTTCATCGTCTTTTTCACGATCAACTAGCTTCATCTAACATGGATTTTTCGAGTCCCGTTAGTAGTGAAGAGATTTATGTTTCTACAAGAAATGATCAGCTCCCTCTGGAGAGCTTTCCTTATGTCTCAGATCATCCTTCCTCTCAACTGGTATCTCTCCCACGTGGTTATTGTACTTTGGGTCAGATCATTTCTGGCGTTAAATCATTGTATCAAAACCTAATATGGTCTTATACACTGGCTCCTTCAGGAAGTTCAGTCATATCGGTATCAGAGGCATCGCTCTCGACTCCTATGACGCCGATGATTGTCACCTCTGTTCCTATCCGACCCACCGTCTGTTTGGCTTCGTCTGCACTGGTTTTTAGTACGACTCAGTCATCATCAGGTTCTATTATTGTTCATAAGTCCATTTTTATTAATCCCACACTACCTGTTAGGTCCGCCATGAGTGGATCACAACCTCATGCTGTAGGATCTCAACTTTTTAGTAGTGTGCCTATGGTTTCTACTTCCATTCATAGAGGTTATACCTTCAATGAGTATCTGTTGGCTATTCAGCAATAGTATTTTGCCTCTCAGGGTCTTCAGTAGCAGAATTCTGCCCCTCAGGGTTCTCAGCAGTTGCAAACTTCTAGTAATCCTCCACATCATTTTGATGTGTGGTAATCCTATCTATTTGCCTTCGATTGATCCTAACCAAACCGTTTACTAGTCGGGACAACCCTTGGGCCCACAGGACAACCCTTTTAGGGACAACCTTCGATCCAATAGGGACAACCCTCTAGTCCATAGGGACAACCTTATGGTCTGCAAGGAAAACCATTATAGGGAAAACCTTTGGCTCAACAAGGACAACCATATGGTCCTTCTGGTCAACCTAAAATTAAACCGGGAGCATATTATGTTCCAGGGGGAAAATCTATCCACCACAGGGACAACCTTTTGTGAAACAACACCAACCTTCAATTCAGCAAGGTCAAACTTTTGTACAACAAGGACAACCCTACAGTCCTGCGTCAAGTCAACCTAGTTTTCAGGGACAACCTGGACCATCCCAACCATCAGGCCAAGCTTTTCCACAATGGCAACCTGGTGGCTCTCAGTATCCAGGCCAACATGCCCCGTAGGGAAATCTTGCCCAACCTCAGTATCAGGGTCAACCTGCTCCATAGGGACAACCCGTTTAGCCTCAAGGCACTACTTACCTTCCTCAAGGTCAATCTCAGATAATTTATAGTGCGCCCCAAGGTTTCACTTATTTTACTCAAGTTCAATCCCAGATGGTGTATAATCCACCTCAAGGCAATGCTTACATTCCGTAGCAAAATCCATATGTTGCTCAACAAGGACCTCAGTGGTATGCTCAAAATCAATATCCTGATCCTCAACCCATGTATGGGCAGAACTATCCAACTTATAACCCCTATGGACAGAATCCTCCGAGACGAAACATATGGGGGAAAAATTTCTCTCAACTTGGGTGGAATGCTAATACTAGTCTTTATTAATGACCTGAAATGCCTTTCAATCCTCAATTACCTTTCATTGCAACATTGGAACTGCCTAATGTGTCAAAGTTGATGAACGGTATAATCCTTCATAACCCGTATTGGCCTCTAGTTCAAACCAAAATTCCTGGCAATTGTCCCAAGTTTGAGGGCAAGTGCGGAGAAGACCACCAAACGCACGTTATGACATACCATCTTTGGTGTTCCTCTAACTCTTGGGTTGAAGATTCCATTCGACTCCGTATTTTCCAACAGACTCTCACTAGTGTCGTCGCCAAGTGGTACATCGAATTATCCCGTGGTGTCTTCCAAGATTTCAACTCTTTATCCATGGCTTTTCTCACGCACTTTTAGTTACCGGTTTGGTATGAAACCGGGACAAACCTCCTCACATCCTTGAAACAAGATCGAGCTACTCATATCTCAGATCATATTCATGAATGGAGGCATCGTCGTCACTTGATCAAGTTTGAAATTCCTGATCAAATTCTAATTGATTGGTTCACTACCTCCTTCATTGCTCTGATTGATAAGGACATTGTTATGGCGGCATGCATTACTAAGGAATAAGCCATTTCTCGTGCCCAGTACCTTGATCTTCTATACTCTTAGTATGGCACATTGTACGAACTCTTGCCTGATGCCCCTCAACCTGGAACTTCCAAAGCACCAACAACACCATCTGTCGACGGCATCATCAGTTATGTGTCTCAGACTTCTCAGAATTCTTCTTGTTCGAATCTTGGGAAGCAAAAATCTACTCCTTCCAATGATACTACTTCTCAGCCGATTTCGAATTCTAGTAAAATCGCAGAGGTGAATGACATCCAGTCCAATCCGGTGGATAAAACTTCCAAGGGTAAAAATAAGGGTAAAGGTAAGGCCAAAGCCGATACCCCGAAACATGATTCTAAAAAATCTCATGATGATGATGGTTCGCAACACAAACCGAAGTACCCTTTTTTGATTTGTGATGAACAACATTACACCAAAGACTGTCCCCGATGAGCCGAGGTGAGTCTATTTCTCAAAGGCACTCAAGGCACTCCGATTGTTCTCAAAGAATTGTTTCCATCACAACAAACTCAGTTGGCAGAGAAACCTCAGACCTCTGCCCCATTTGGCTCTTAGGTTTTCATGATGAATGGTTCTGCATCCGTTTCTATTTCTACCTAGTCAAAATATTATACCGAACCGCGTCAGGTAGCTCGAAAGGAATTTGTTGATGGTCCTCCTCCCCCACCTGCTTCTGACCCTCTTTAGATTGAAAGGCCCAATACTGAGCCCTTTGTACGACCACCTTCCAAATGTGTACTCTGTAAGTATTCCTACAATCCTAATGCCCATGATGATCAACATTACAGTATTTTTGAGAATCTAGCTCAAGCACCATCTGTTATGTCTGCATTGGAAGTACTTTAGAGTTGTTTGTCTCAATGGAAGGCTTTGTTATTTGCCATCGATGGGGTTGATCCTGCTGATTCGAGCCTTATCACTTTCGACTTAGATAATTTCATCCCACGTCTCCCTCACCAGCTTGCACTCATCATCCAAGTTGGGATCAATGGCAAGAATATCCATCAAGAGGTCATGGACAAGGGTGCATCTAAGTGCGTCATGTCATTTTCCTGTTGGAAATCCATCGGCTCTCCAGCTATCAATTCATCTCCAAATGCTCTAGAAGCGTTTGATGGAAGAGAATCTAAACCTCTAGGTGTTCTCGCTAGTTTATCGATCACGTTAGTGTTGGAAATATTGTCATTGATGGCAAAGAAGGCAACAGATGCAGAGACAGGCGAAGGACAACAGCAGAAGACAACAGGTAATATTTACAGAGAGCAGGTAATATTTACAAAGAGCAGTGGAGGCAGAGGTCGAGTAGTAGAGGCAGAGGTCGAGCAGCAGAGGCAGAGGCAGAGGCAGCGAATACAGAGGAAGAGATGAAATGGTTGAGCAGTAGAGGCAGAGGCACAACGAAGGTAGAGGCAGAGATGAAATGGTCGAGATGAAAAGGTTGAGCAGCAGAGGCACAACGAAGTCAGAGGCAGAGCGATTATCAAACAACATCAAGACCAAACTTTATTGAAAAGGAACCTGGAAGGTTATATATATATATATATATTGGTGCTGGACTTATGTCTAAGTCCAAAAATTCATATAATGTTGACTGAAGAACAACATTATATAGTGTGAGACCCCCCTACATAAATTCCAAGAATCACTACCCCCACTGGAAGATTCACTAAAGACTGAAGTGGCAAAGTACACATACATATATATATGTGCAGTGCACTATATACGAAGTACCATAAGGTGGGACTCCACTACAGAAAATTCCGAGAATCATTACCCAGCTGTAGGATACATTAAAACGAAAGCAGACGCCTATATATATGCAGTGCCTTATTTATGTTGCACCTTATACACAAAGGTCCAAGGCATATATATATATATATATATATGGAGTGGTTTATACACAAAGGACCAGGACTACAATACAAAGTATATATATGTAGCGCAAGATCTAAAGAACCAAAGGTTCTATCAAAGGCAAATTACCATATGGTGGGACCCTCATCAATCGCATCGAAAAAGGTGACAGCGGATCATATGAACAGAAAGTTGTGATTGCGATTGAAGCCCGGACCCAATGGGTCTATAAATCATGATTAATATATGTTTGAGTTACGGCATAACAGTGTTACATCGCATCGAAGAAAAGTGTGGAAGTGAAGCATGACAATAGAAGTTGCGATTGCGATTGAAGTTATGGACCCGATATGGTTTAAACAACGATTTATATATGTTTAAGTTCCGGAGATTTGATAGCTAGTGGGACCCTCACCCAATCACATCGGAGCATAAGTATATCGGAACATGCAACTTCAAATTGCAATTGCGATTGAGTTCCAGACCCGACGGGCGTATAAACTGTGACTTTATAGGTTTGAGTCCCGGCCTAATCGCATCAGCACATTTAAATGAACAATGGTCAATCGCATCGGAAAGAAGCAGAACATCGGAGCACTATATTAAAAGATTGCGATTGCGATTAATCGCAATCGGAAGAACTCGAAAAGCGATTCATCGCATTGGCGGAAATCAAAAGACCAAATCACAAGAGTATTATGAATGTTGTGATTGCGATTGAAGTACACGAGTGGAGTATAGATGGCATGTGGGGTCCATCCAAAGATAAGACTAAGAACAATTTTTCTCCAAGTTAATTAATCCAAAGTTAAAGAGGAAAGGAAAGCACCGTGGCACACATATGTATATACAAAAACAATACATACATATTTCCAATATGTGGACAGTAATGCATTGCATCGGATGATAGAAAAATTTCAGCAAGTGGGACTGTAAGGGAACAAGTTAAAACATTTGATTATTTGTATAATGCCGAGAATCAATTAGCATGATATAAAAAGCACAGTTACATATGTATGGCATATGGCCGTTACCCTGTGACAGTGAACAAGGAAACAAACAGAGCTGAAAGGGACAAAGACACAGTCAAATAAAAGACAAATGCGCAGCGAGCCAAGAGGCCGAATGAGTAAGATGGAGTTTTCATTGTAATTGAATGTAAATGATTTTGATTTTTATTGTTTGTGATGCATTGGCAAGTCTCTGGAAGAGAACAAAATTCCCACTATAATATTAAAGTTAGTACCTATAGTTATATTTTTCTGAGTGAGCTGAAAAGAAATGAGAAGGTAGAAAATCAAGAGGTATGAATATCCATTTCGAATTCCTAGAGGAAAACAAATAGTCATCAGGAAATCTCTATAAGTAATATCACCTTGATATGCATAAAAAAAAGGAGAGAGAGAGAAAAGATAGAGGATGCAGAGTATAGAATATTGAGGCAGAGAAGATAAGGAAGAGAAGAGCAGAAAGAGATGCTACATAACAGAGCCGATATCTGAGGTAAATCAACAAACATTCCGTTTGATAAATTGAGGAAGTTGGAGCATCCCTATCAAGTTGAAGCTTGATAGCTATTAGTTGTAGCTGACTGAGGTTGGAGCCTCCTATAGGTTGGCGCCTGTAGAAAATTGAAGGGAGTTGGAGCTTCCTTGCAAGTTGTAGCTTGCAGAATTGAGGTTGGTGCCTCCTGTAGGTCAGTGCCTATATAAAAACAGTGGTGAGAGGGAGTTGGAGCTTGCCTTTGCATCACAACAATAATAAGATGTGTTTTTCTCCCTTTATGGGTTTCCACTTATATCTACTGTCTCTATCTGTGTTATCTATGTGCTGAAATGATTTACCAAATCTGCTTAATGTTTGCTACTCTCATAATAAGTTTGATGTCACATTAATTTAATACTTGCTGCAACTTATTAATACTGTTCATATACTAAGGTTGGTTATAAAAGTAAGTTGTAAATAAGCTGATGAAAAATTTAAAAAACTCATGTATGTGTTAAACTGATTCACCCCCCCCCCCCCCTCTCAGTTTAACTAAGAATTCAAAAATTGGTATCAGAGCAGGTTCCTTTGTACCAGTTTAACAACTGAAAGGAGATTCTAGGTTCCCGGGATGGCTAGTAAAGAAAAGGATGCTCAACCAATAAAGCGCAACTACAGTGAAGAAGTGCCTTACGGAAAAAATCCAGGATGAGGACTGACATAATGTCTAGGAATAGAAGTTTGAGGTCTTTAGTATGGAATTGGGTTATATTTAAGCGTGAAAACCAAACAAGATTTTGTAGCTAATGCAAAAGCCATGAATGCCATCTTAAATGGATTGTGTGAAGCAGAATTTATCAAATTAATGCACAAAGACACTACCAAAGAGATGTGGGATACTCTATAGAACATCCATGAGGGAGATAAAAAGGTAAAGACTGCCAAACTTCAAGTATATAGAGCCCAGTTTGAAAATTTAAAAATGAATGATGATGAAGATGTTGGCAGCTTCTTCTTAAAAGTTGCAGAAATTGTAAAAAATATGAAAGCTCTTGGAGAGAACATATCAGAAGGTATAATTGTGCAAAAGATTCTAAGATCTCTTCCATCCAAGTTTAATCCCAAGGTGTCTGAAATAGAAGAAACAGCTGATTAGGAGACCTTGACCATGAACCAACTACTTGGAAATCTAACAGCATATGAGATGAGGCTCCCACAGAAGAAGCCAAGTACGAGGGAGGTATCCTTTAAAATAGAAAAGAAGAAAGAAGAAGAGGAAGACATATGCTCTTGCTCAGATGAAGAAGAGGCAAAATTTGTCAAGAAATTGGATAGAGGCTCAGGTAAATACAAAGGTAAAATTCCCTTCAAATGCTTTAACTATGGAAGAGTTCAACACTATGCTGCTAAGTGTCCTCACAAGAAAGTAAGGAGTCAGGCTCAAGAGTTAGAGAAAAATACATCAAAGAACTGGTAGAAAGGAAAGAAGTTCAGCAGAAAATCCTTCTATGCTCAACAAGACAGCAGTACATCTGAAGACTCAGATGAAACCTCAAGTGAAGAAGGAACCTCTGAATTTTTATTGATGGCCATTGAAGAACTTGAAGGACTCCTGCTAGAAGATGAAGAAGAAGAAGGTGAAGTCGACCTTGAGGGGGAGCTAAGAAGTGCTCTGGAGAAGATTGATAGACTCAAACTGAAGTGCAGAAAACAAAAGGACATTCCCCTCAAGTATGTAAGAGAAGAGAAGAATTCAGAAGCCCTCATGCAGCTGAAGGTAGAGCTTGAAGAAGCCAAGAATATAGAAGACATGTTACTTTAGCAAATCAAGGATAAAACTTGAGAACAAGAGAAGCTGGAAGAATAAGTTGTATGTATGAGGAAGAAATTAGAAAATGCTCAGAGGAAAGTATCTACAAATCCCTCTCAAACAACAAGCTCTAGTAAGTTGAACGAAATTCTGGGAGCTCAAAGATCTCCTATGATAAAAACAAGAATAGGCTATGAAGGAGAATCAAGTAAAAGCAAAGAAAAGGAAAATAGAGAGATTGTTTTTGTAAAAGCAACGAAGAATGACGAAGCAGCTCAAACAATTCCTACAAAAGAAGAAACATGTAATGAGAAAGACAGAGATCAAAAGAAACCTCTAGTAACAAAGAAGGCAATAAATACTAAGACAACAAAAAAAGGATCATATGCCCCTGACTATGTCAAATTTGGAAGCCATCAAAGGAGATTCTTCCCTCCTATGAAGAATGCCACCTGCTATGTCTGCCACAAGTTGGGACACATTGCTGCATATTGTCATGCAAGAAGGAGTAATTCAAACCAGCAAAAGATACAAACAGTAAAGAGACTGTCTCAAACAAACCAATGGAGAAGACAACATTACATCAGGTATGCAAATTTTTTCTACGGTTACTGTTTTTATTGTAAGGAATTTGGCCATAAGATCATTGAATGTAGAAATTATGGACAAAGATTGATGTTCAACACCTTAAGGAGGTTTATGAATCAAAGAAATTTTGTTCATACTCACAATTCTGCAAAAATTATGATCAAATTTTGTGTATGCAATCAAGTTGGACATATGCCTTCCAAATGTCCTCTCAGAAGAAGTAGTTCATCACCTCACAAAAGATACCAAACAAAAGGGTGCTTCCAGTGGATAAAGAAGGTGAATAAATGTGACTTGGCTTTAACTGCTCAAGACTTGAAAAGCCAGTGGTATTTGGATAGTGGCTGCTCAAAACACATGACTGGAGACAGAAGCAAGTTTATAACTCTTGATGAAAAGAAATCTGGCAATGTCACTTTTGGCAATGATAAATCAGGAAAAATAAAAGGAAAAGGCTCAGTCAGCTTAAACAATTGCAGAGGAAAGGCCCAAGATGTATTATTTGTAGATGGGCTAAAAGCAAATTTGCTAAGTGTCAGTCAAATGTGTGATAAAGGCTGTGAAGTTCTTTTTATAGCAGAAGATTGTGAAGTCAGATCAAGTACCACAGGTAAGACTCTGCTCAAAGGAGTTCGAACAGAAAGCAATGTTTACATTGTGAAAGAGGAAGATGAAGCATGTCATCTTAGCAAACTAGAGGAGTCATGGTTATGACATAAAAGGTTAGGACATCTCAGCTTCGATCACATCATCAAACTAAGCAAGAAGAAAGCTGTCAGAGACATGCCAGAAATAAAAAGGCCTTCTAATAATATATGAAAATCTTGTCAATTGGGCAAATAGACCCGCACGTCATTTAAAGCCAAAGATGAGTTATCAACAAGAAGACTGCTCCAGCTTGTGCACATGGATCTGTGTGGACCTGAAAGAACTAAAACTCCAAGTGGAGAATCCTACTTCATGCTGATAATCGATGACTTCTCCAGAATGACATGGGTGGCATTCCTCAAGAATAAATTGGAAGCTCTGGAAAAATTTAAGATATTCAAAGCATTAGCAGAAAATCAAATAGGATGCAAATTAAAATGCATCAGATCAGAAAGAGGAGGTGAATTCACAGATTATGACTTTGCTGACCTATGCAATGAACATGGGATAAAGCAACAATTTACTATTGCAGGGACACCTCAGCAGAATGGAGTAGCAGAGAGACAAAACAGATCTGTACAGCAAATTTCCAGAGCCATGATGCAAGAGAGTAATATTCCTCAAACCTTCTGGGCAGAAGTTGTACACACAGCCGTGCATATTCTTAACAAAGCTCACTTAAGGCCAAGCAGTGACAAGACTCCCTATGAACTATGGCATGGGAAACCAGCTTCAATCAAACATTTTAGAATCTTTGGAAGCAAGTGTTACATAAAGAATAATGATGAAAATCTTGGGAAATTTGATGTAAGAGCAGATGAAGGGATTTTTCTAGGATATGCTTCCAAAACTAAAGGGTACAGGTGTTACAACAAGACTCTTCAAAAAATAGTATAAATCATTGACGTGAGATTTGATGAAGAACTTCCAAACAATACGAAAGATACAGACTGCAGCAGTCCATCAGACAACCATGAAGAAGAAGATCAAGATGATGATGAAACAAGCAATACAACAGAAGATGCTGAACTGAGCTCTAAAGCCCCTTCTAGATACATTCAGAAGAACCATCCTGAAGATCAGATTATAGGAGACAAGAGAAAAGGGGTCCAGACAAGAAGGCAGCTCACTGAACAGATAGAAGAGGTATACATAGCCATGTTATCACAAATAGAGCCAAATAAGTTTGAAGAAGCTAGAAAGGAAAAACATTGGGTGAATGCTATGAATGAAGAATTGGACCAAATTGAGAAGAACAATACCTGGGAACTAGTTCCTAGACCCACTAAGAAAAATTTCATAGGCTCAAAATGGGTATTCAAAAATAAAATAAATGAGGAAGGACAAATAATCAATAATAAAGCCAGACTTGTTTGCAAAGTGTTGGAATCATGATTGCCGTTAGACCAAAACCCGCAGGCATTTGTCTCTGCTACAATCACCAGAGTTAGGATCCATAAGATGTGGTTAGACCATGTTGCGAAACACACGGGGAGTGTTGAACCCAATTTCCAACAATCTCCCCCCCAACGCGAGCCGGGTGAGTTTCAAACTCGAGAGCTGTCGCTTTGATACCACTTGTTGTTTTCTTTCCACAGGGGGCCACAGGAGAGCTTAGTCATTTGGCCAATTCTTCAACACCCATTGTTTCTCTACACCAAGAGAACTTTTGAGTGCTTACAGACTTCGTCAATGCATCTGCAACATTCTTCAAAGTGTCCACCTTTGCCAGCAACACCCTTTTAGCCTCAACCATATCTCTAACAAAGTGATATTGAACATCAATGTGCTTTGTCTTTGAATGATAAGCAGGGTTCTTAGCCAAGAAAATTTCACTTTGGCTATCACAGTCTATCCTTATAGCTTGATGTACTAACCCCATACTTGAACACAATCTCTGCAACCAAACTTCTTCCTTGCTTGCATGAGTGGCTGCTATGTATTCTGCCTCTGTAGTTGAAAGTGCCACTACAGACTGTCTTTTACTCATCCAACTGATTGCACCTCCAAATAGGTTAAACACATACCCACTTGTATATCTTCTTTGGTCCAGATCTCCAGCCCAGTCTGCATAAAAAAAACCATGAATGTCCAACATTCTTTCTAATCCTAGTCTTCCTTGGTAGCACAAGCCATAATCACTAGTGCCACGTAAATATTTGAAAACCCACTTCACTACTATTCAATGCTCCTTCCCTGGGTTTGACATAAACCTGCTCAATAATCCCACTACATGTGCAATGTCTGGTCTAGTACAAACCATTGCATACATCAAACTACCCACTGCACTTGCATATGGAACACGGGACATATCCTCCTCTTCTTCTTGTGTCTTGGGACACTATTCAACAGACAGTTTTGCACCTACAGGAATAGGAACACTCACTGTTTTACTATCCTGCATATTGAACCTCTGCAATATAGTCTCGACATACTTCCTCTGGTTTAACCAGAGCTTCCTCTTTGCCTGATCTCTCTTAATTTCCATGCCCAAAATATAGTTTGCAGCACCAAGATCCTTCATGTCGAATTTGGAGAACAGTTGGGTCTTCAAATCTTGGATAATTTCTTTTTCATTTCCAATCAACAACATATCATCTACATACAAGACCAAATAAATAACACGATCAACAATTAATTTAAAATAAACACAGTGATCCTCCTTGCTTCTAGTGAAGCCAAGTCCCCGTATATAGGTATCAAATTTCTGATACCACATCCTTGGTGACTGTTTTAACCCATACAGAGACTTCTTCAACTTGCACACCGATTCTTTATTACCCTTCACCATAAAGCCTTCAGGTTGCTTCATGTAGATCTCCTCTTCTATATCCCCGTGAAGAAATGATGTCTTCACATCCATCTGTTCTATCTCAAAATCAAATGCAACAGCAACAGACAAAAGTAATCTAATAAAAGTAACTTTGGCAACAGGAGAAAAAATATCACCAAAATCAATTCCCGGCACCTGGGAATAACCTTTGGCTACCAACCGAGCTTTGTATTTCTCCACGTTGCCTTCTACATTCATCTTCTTCTTAAACACGCATTTTATCTCGATGGGCTTCCTTCCAGCCGACAACTCCACCAAATCCCATACCTCATTTTTATGCAAGGATGCCATTTCATCAACCATGGCCTCCTTCCAGAGTTTTCCATCCTCTGAATCTACTGCCTCCCTGACAGTTCTGGGATCATCATCAGTTATAGTTAAGGCAAAACCTGAATAGAAATCAGATGGACTATACCTTTTTGGTTGCCTTCTTTCTCGAACTGATCTTCTCAAAACTGGGGTTTGTGGCTCTTCCTTTTCTGAATATTCTTCTGTTGTAGAGTCTGATTCATACTCCTTTAGCTCAAACTCTATATTCTTAGGTTCCTTCGGTAGGAATTCACGTGTAACAACATCTTTCACCTCTCTAAACACCACATCTCGACTGTACACAACATTGCTTGTTTCTGGGTTCCAAAGCTTATAACCCTTTAAACCATCCTTATACCCAATAAAGATGCACCTTTCAGATTTATTATCCAACTTGGTTCTTTTCTCCTTTGGAACATGTACATGTGAATCACATCCAAATACCCTTAGATGTGAAAGAGAGGGTTTCTTACCAGTCCATACCTCATGTGGAGTCTTATCCTCCAACGCTGATGAAGGTGATCTGTTAACCAGATAGCATGCAGTCTCCATTGCCTCTGCCCAGAATTCTTGTCCTAACCTGGTACCAATGAGCATGCTTCTTGCCTTTTCCATCAATGTTCTGTTCATTCTTTATGTAACTCCATTTTGCTGAGGTGTGTATGGAGTATTCTTCTGTCGTGCTATGCCACACTTCTTACAAAACTATTCAAATTCCTTCTTGCAGAACTCCCCACCATTATCTGTCCTCAGTGCCTTTATCTTCTTCTTTGTCTGGTTTTCCACCAGAGCCTTAAATTATTTAAATTTTTCAAAGAATTTATATTTCTTTCTCAAGAAATATATCCATGTATTCCTTGAGAATTCATCTATGAATGAAACATAGTACACAGACTTTTCCAGTGATGGAATTGACATAGGTCCAAACACATCACTGTGCACAAGATATAATATCTTGTTCGCCCTCTTAGCACCAGAAGGAAAACTCACCCGATTCTGCTTCCCATATACACAATGTTCATAGAAATCGAAATACAGAGAGCAATTAGACATACCTTCTACCATACCATTTCTATGCAGTATCCAAAGGCCCTTCTCTCCAATATGTCCAAGCCTTTGATGCCATAACATGGTATTTTCTCCAGAGACAGCTAGGCTTTCCGCTCCACTTTCAAGAACCACAGAACTGTTACACCCATCAATAACAATGCTACCTTGTAGCTTGTATAGAGTTCCAATCCGAACTCCCCGCATTAATACCAGTGCTCCCTGAACCATCTTGTAGGCATCTTTCTCGAACACTATTTTTACACCTACATCATCCATCTTGCTTACAGAAATCAGATTTCTGGCCAATGCAGGAATATGCAGAACACCAGGAAGTGTTATAATCCTTCTACCTTGTAGCTTCAGCTTGAATTTTCCACGTCCAATGATTCTAGCCTTCTTATCATCCCCTAGGAATACATCACCGCCATCATATTTCTCATACTCACAGAACCACTCCCTATGGGGAGTGAAGTGAAAGGATGCACCTGAGTCAATCAGCCATGACTCATGATCTACATGTGTACTTGAATAAGAAGCCAAATACACATCCCCACCTTCGTCCGAGGTGGTTTTTGCCTCTGCAGAAGGAGCATCATCAGATCCCTTTCCTTTCTCAGGAGCTTTAGATCTGCATTCCTTTTTGTAGTGTCCTTCCTTTCCACATTTCCAGCATACCTTTACAAACTTTCCAGGAGATTTAGATCTCCCTCTAGATTCGGATCTCCCACTTGAAACCTTATTCTTGTTTCTATTTTGGGACCTTCCTCGTATAGATAAGGCATCTCCATTTTGACCCTCCATATTTCTCCGTCTCATTTCCTATGACAACAAGGCTGAGACAATGTAATCAAAATTCAAGGTAGTAGTATTGCTACCTATTGCAATAACAAGACTGTCCCATGAGTCTAGTAGAGAACACAACAAACTGATGCACTTATCTTCATCTGAGATTTTAATATCAACAGATGATAACTGACTTACCATGGTATTGAAGGTGTTTAGATGCTCTGTCACCGAGTCTCCATCCTTCATCCTCAGGTTATACAGCTTTTTCTGTAGGAACAAATTATTCACCAGAGACTTAGATTGGTATAAAGTCCCAAATTTTTTCCACAAATTCTTCGCCGTAGCTTCCCCAGATACATTCAACAATATTGAATCTGAGACACAACCGTATTGTGCTCTTAGCCTTCCGATTCAGTTTCTTCCAGTCTTCATTTGACATTACCATTGGTTTAGTACCTGGATCTACCGCGATCCACTGATCTTTATCCACCAGCAGATCCTCCATCTTGAGCTTCCATAACTCAAAGCTCTGACCATTAAATTTCTCGATCTCTATCTTTCTACCACTCGCCATCTTCTTTCACCGCAAGAATCGATCCCGCGGATCTCCCACTGAACAGAGTCTACCTCAGGCCCAAGCAAAAAACCCTCAGCAGCAAAGGCGTCCCCTTGAAGCTAAAACAACTCTGATACCACTTGTTGGAATCACGATTGTCGTTAGACCAAAACCCGCAAGCATTAGTCTCCGCTACAATTTCCAGAGTTAGGATCCACGAGAGGCGGTTAGACCATGTCGCGAAACACAATGGGAGTGCTGAACCCAATGTCCAACAAGATCAAATTATAGGAGACAAGAGAAAAGGGGTCCAAACAAGAAGGCAGCTCACTGAATAGACAGAAGAGGTATACATAGCCATGTTATCACAAATAGAGCCAAAGAAGTTTGAAGAAGCCAACAAGGGCAAGCATTGGGTGAATGCTATGAATGAAGAATTGGACCAAATTGAGAAGAAAAATACCTGTGAACTAGTTCCTAGACCCACTGAGAAAAATGTCGTAGGCTCAAAATGGGTATTCAAAAATAAAATGAATGAGGAAGGACAGGTAATCAAGAATAAAGCCAGACTTGTCTGCAAAGGATATTCACAAATCGAAGGACTTGATTATGATGAAACATTTGCCCCTGTAGCTAGAATGGAAGCCATCAGAATGTTTCTAGCCTTTGCATGCTATCAAGATTTCAAAGTATATCAAATGGATGTGAAATCTACTTTTCTGTATGGAGATCTAGAAGAAGAAGTCTACATGGAACAACCAGAAGGTTTCTCCTTAACAGACAAAGAAAACTATGTATGCAGATTGAAGAAGGCTCTTTATGGACTGAAACAAGCTCCTCGTGCTTGGTACTCAAGAATAGATAAGTATTTTCAACAACAAGGCTTTAAGAAATGTGGAGTAGACAACAATCTATACATAAAAACCCATGAAAATGAACTCCTGATTGTTGTAGTATATGTTGATGACATTATGTTTGGAAGCAATAGAGATGAACTAGCAAAAGGGTTTGCTGAGGAGATGAAATCAGAGTTTGAGATGTCCATTATTGGAGAACTCAGTTTCTACTTAGGACTTCAAATTCAACAAAAGAACACAGGCACATTCATCTCATAGGAAAAATACTTAAAAGAAATGTTGAAAAAGTTCAAAATGGAGGACTGCAAACCTGTGTCAACTCCCATGATCACGGGATGCAAGCTGTGTGCTAATGATGGATCTGCTGATATAGATAAAAAACTCTACATATCCATGATAGGAAGTATGCTGTATCTAACAGCATCAAGACCAGACATCATGCTAGCAGTAGGACTAGTGGCTAGATATCAAGCAGCACCTAAACAAAACCACCTTCTGGCAGTCAAAATAATATTTAGATATCTACAAGGAATAACACAGTGTGGACTTTGGTATCCTAAAGGAAAAAGCTTCACTTTGACAGCATACACAGATGTAGATTGGGCCAGCTATGTGGATGACAGGAAAAGCACAAGTGGAGGTGCATTCTATGTAGGAGAAAGCCTGGTGGCATGGTTAAGCAAGAAACAAACATCTATCTCTATATCTACAACAAAAGCAGAATATATAGCAGCAAAAACATGTTGTACACAAGTCATGTGGATGAAGAAAACTCTCCAAGACATGAAGGTAAGCATTTATGAACTTATCTCAATCAAATGTGATAATACAAGTGCTATAAGTATATCTAAAAATCTTGTGCTTCACTCAAAAACAAAACATATCCCAATCAAGTATCATTTTCTCCGAGAACAAGTGGCTCAGAAGATAGTAAAACTGGAGTATGTACCGAAAAAAGAACATACAACCGATATATTTACCAAACCTCTTGCTAGAGAACCATTTGAATATTTGAGAGATAGACTAGGGTAGTATCTGTAGATGCAACTCTCTGATATGAAGAGAAAGCACAGTTTCAGGGGGAGAACAGAAATGAAAATATCATTCGAGGGGGCGATCAGTCAGCAAAGGAAGCATGAAACAAGTCCTTAGGATCAAAGGATTAAAGGACAGAATCTACACTATGAGATGTGCAATCCCTTGCCATTGATGTCAAAGGGGGAGGAAGAGCAAGCAACAACAGAAAGGATCCTAAAAGGCAAACAGAGAAAGTGTATTTCCATTAATGCCAAAGGGGGAGACTGTTGGAAATATTGTCATTGATGGCAAAGAAGGCAACAGATGCAGAGACAGGCGAAGGACAACAACAGAAGATAACAGGTAATATTTACAGAGAGCAGGCAATATTTACAAAGAGCAGTGTAGGTAGAGGTCGAGCAGCAGAGGCAGAGGCAGAGGCAGCGAATACAAAGGAAGAGATGAAACGGTTGAGCAATAGAGGCACATTGAAGGTAGAGGCAGCGAAGGCAGAGGTAGAAAGGCAAAGGCAGAGGCAGAGCCGTTATCAAACAGCATCAAGACCAGACTTTATTGAAAAGGAACCCAAAAGGTTATATATATATATATATATATATATATATATATATATATATATATATATTTATATATATATTGGTGCTGGACTTATGTCTAAGTCCAAAACTTCATATAATTTTGACTGAAGATCAACATTATATAGTGTGAGACCTCCCTACATAAATTCCAAGAATCACTACCCCCACTTGAAGATTCACTAAAGACTGAAGCAGCAAAGTACACATACATATATATATATATATGTGTGTGTGTGTGCAGCGCACTATATACGAAGTACCATAAGGTGGGACTCCTCTACATAAAATTTCGAGAATCATTACCCAGTTGGAGGATACATTAAAACAGAAGCAGACGCCTATATATATGCAACGCCTTATTTATGTTGCGCCTTATACACAAAGGTCCAAGGCATATATATATATATATATATATATATATATATATGGAGTGGTTTATACACAAAGGACTAGGACTACAATACAAAGTATATATATATCTATATGTAGCGCGAGATCTAAAGAACCAAAGGTTCTATCAAAGGCAAAGTACCATATGGTGGGACCCTCATCAATCGCATCGAAAAAGGTGACAGCGGATCATATGAATAGAAAGTTTCAATTGCGATTGAAGCCCGGACCCAATGGGTCTATAAATCATGATTAATATATGTTTGAGTTACGGCATAATAGTGTTACATCGCATCGGAGAAAAGTGTGGCAGTGAAGCATGACAATAGAAGTTGCGATTGCGATTGAAGTTCCAGACCCGATATGGTTTAAACAACGATTTATATAACTTTAAGTTCCGGAGATTTGATAGCTAGTGGGACCCTCACCCAATCGCATCGGAGCATCGGAGAATAAGTATATCGGAACATGCAACTGCAAATTGCGATTGCAATTGAGTTTCGGACCCTATGTGCATATAAACTGTGACTTTATAGGTTTGAGTTCCGGCCTAATCGCACCGGCACATTTAAATGAACAGTGGTCAATTGCATCGAAAAGAAGCAGAACGTCGGAGCACTATATTAAAATATTGTGATTGTGATTAATCGCAATCGAAATAACTCGAAAAGCGATTCATCGCATCGACGGAAATCAAAAGACCAAATCGCAGGAGTATTATGAATGTTGCGATTGTGATTGAAATACACGAGTGGAGTATAACTGGCATGTGGGGTCCATCCAAAGATAAGACTAAGAACAGTTTTGCTCCAAGTTAATTAATCCAAAGTTAAAGAGGAAAGGAAAGCATTGCGACACATATATGTATATACAAAAAAAATACATACATATTTCCAATATGTGGACAGTAATGCATCGCATCGGATGATAGAACAAGTTCAGCAAGTGGGACCGTAAGGGAACAAGTTAAAACATTTTATTATTTGTATAATGTTGAGAATCAATTGGCATGATATAAAAAGCACAGTTACATATGTATGGCATATGGCCGTTACCCTGTGACAGTGAACAACGAAACAAACAGAGTTGAAAGGGACAAAGACACAGTCAAAGAAAAGACAAATGCGCAGCGAGCCAAGAGGCCAAATGAGTAAGCTAGAGTTTTCATTGTAATTGAACGTAAATGATTTTTATTTTTATTGTTTGTGATGCATTGGCAAGTCTCGGGAAGGGAAAAAAATTCCCACTGTAATATTAAAGTTAGTACCTACAGTTATATTTTTTCTAAGTGAGCTGAAAAGAAATGAGAAGGTAGAAAATCAAGAGGTATGACTATCCATTTCGAATTCCTAGAGGAAAACAAACAGACATCAGGAAATATCTATAAGTAATATCACCTTGATATGCATAAAAAAAAAGGAGAGAGAGAGAAAATATAGAGAATGCAGACTATAGAATATTGAGGCAGAGAAGATAAGGAAGATAAGAGCAGAAAGAGATGCTACAAAACAGAGCTGATATCTGAGGTAAATCAGCAAACATTTCGTTTGATAAATTGAGGAAGTTGGAGCATCCCTATCAAGTTGAAGCTTGATAGCTGTCAGTTGTAGCTGATTGAGGTTGGAGCATCCTGTAGGTTGGTGCCTGCAAAAAATTGAAGGGAGTTGGAGCTTCCTTGCAAGTTGTAGCTTGCAGAATTTAGGTTGGTGCCTCCTGTAGGTCAGTGCCTACAGAAAAACAATGGTGAGAGGGAGTTGGAGCTTGCCTTTGCATCACAACAATAATAACATGTGGTTTTCTCCCTTTATGGGTTTCCACTTATATTTGTTGTCTCTATCTGTGTTGTCTATGTGCTGAAATGATTTACCAAATCTGCTTAATGTTTGCTGCTCTCATAATAAGTTTGATGTCACATTAATTTAATACTTGTTGCAACTTATTAAGACTGTTCATATACTAAGGTTGGTTATAAAAGTAAGCTGTAAATAATTTGATGAAAAATTTAAAAAGCTCATGTATGTGTTAAACTGATTCCACCCCCCCCCCCCCTCTCAGTTTAACTAAGAATTCAATAGTTAGAAGAGAAAACAGTTAACATTGAGGTTGAAGTAGTTGACGCCAAGATCAATTACAATCTTCTCCTCGGTCGCAGTTGGACTCATGCCATGTTGTGTGATCTGTCCACTCTCTTTTGTGTCCTCTGATTTCCACACGAAGGAAATATTATCACTGTTGATCAGTTGTCTTTTTTCACTTCTTCATCTTCCAAGAGCAATGTTCCATACGTAGATCAAATTCCTATGCATTATGAGAGTGTAGGTCGAGTATTTTCAAAGATCCTGCCCTCATGGGTAATTTTCCTCTTCCTCCACCCAATACTGTTCATATTAACATGATCTCTAGATCTTCTGATCCGTGGATCATCCCTTCACTGGAGTAGGTCGATTAATTTGGAGATTCAATGCCGTGAAGTCCAATCGAGATTGATTATTGTGAACTTGTTTCGGCTTCGAATCCTCCTCCCTATGATCATGCTCCTTTGAGTATGTCTCTTGAAATTTATTCTCAATCCCCCTAGCTCAGTGATTCAGATTCGCCCAATCCCTTAAACGAGATATTTCCCTCCAATGAGGACATCGTCGAAACTATGTCTCTTGAGGATCCCCTTGGGATGATAATCATCATCGTTCCTCGTTCATGCCTGGCCTTGGGGACATGTCTACATGTCTTGAGAAGCTTTCTTCTCAAGTTCGTTCTCCTCCACTTCAGATGCCCATCCTGATACATGAAGTCTTTACAGAAGGTAACTTGGGTAACATCACACAGATGATTCCTATCGACATCTATGTCAAACCGGGGGTTGTCGAGAACATCCATATTAGGGTGACCTGTTCTCTCGATGAGATCAAGGTCTATACTAGTCTCTTCCACGACATTTTCGCATGGTCTTACTGTAGAAATTATATAACTAATGCGTTATACATCTAAGATTCTCTTGATCACACACTATTTGACTTCATGCATAATACGGAATCTCTTCTACTATTGATCATTACTTGTGGAAATTAAATCAATTGCATGCACACATTGAAACCATAAAAATTCACACACATTAACACAGTGTTTTAACAAGAAAGCCTGAAGCTAAAACCCCCAAATATCTGTATATAATGTGTCATAGATATCATGTAACAATCCTCATACAAAGCTGATCATATCAAGCTCTCAGTACAATACAATCGCTACACACTAATCAGACCCAATCTAGCAAATCCATGCACCGATCTTTGCCACCTGCTAGCTTGCCTCTACTGCACAATCCCTGCTGAATATTGGCTCTAAATGAACTTGAATTGGTCCATCCTTTCTCATGCAATCCTCATTGGCATCTCCATCAATGTGTGGTGAAAAATCATGCAATACTATAGTCACAACTGATAGTCAACCTGCTCTTTCACCTACCTCTCCATTGGTCTCCACTGAAACTGTCCATGCACTGTAGTTAACTGATGTATTCTTTAGTTGATTAATGAGTTAATAATTAGTGAATTAATTAATAATTAATTCACACCACTCTCACTAGTGTATCAATCAGTTAGACTAGATACAACTAGCTCAACTATGTTTAACTCAGTTAAGCTGAACACAACTCCATCAACTACCTCAATAACTCCACCAAACTACGCCATGAGTTATATTGATCTCCATGCAATAGCTCCATAACCCTTAGGAATAGCGTAATTCCTTACCTTCACAGCTCATACGCATGGCACACTTAATGATGCTCCAAGAGAATAAGATAATATAGTCCAAATCTTGTTAAACTATGTTGACATATCTATTTTTAGGCTGGCAATCTAAAAATAGATTAACACTGACCATTTTTTTGGTCATCTAACCTATTATTATTAGATGAACCCAAGTACACCATATAAGACCAATTTTATCCTAAGTAAAATTGCTTTCACCACACAAAATAACTTATTTGGTCATATTTAACCCAAAACAAAGAAATTAATTAAATAAATCCTTATTTATTTAATTATTTCCTAAGAATAAGTTATTTAAATCATTATTTAAATAATATTCTTAGTTAAATTTGACTAAATCATCCATAAATAATTAAATAAACCATTATTTATTTAATTATATTCCCATCATTCCCCCAAAATGATAAATAAATCATTTATTTATTTATTATTTATAAATAAAGGAATTGACCCAAGTCAAGAATCCTTTTCCCTCCAACAAATATAATAAAATATTTCTAAAAGGTGCTTCTAGAATTCGATTAATAATATTTTATTCATGCACTGAGTTCTAGACCACCCCAATATTTTGTTATAAATAGGGGGGTTTTTCCCATTCATTAGTCACCTTCATTGCATTAGATCACTCTGGATCTACTCTTGGTCACCATTTTCCATTTTGCTTTGTGAACTCCCATTGAGTTCCATGTTTGTTTTTCTACACCACTAAGAGAGAGGAATGCTAGATCTGAAACACTGAGGACTTCCAAGAACCCATCCCACTGAGGAGAGCCGGAAAACACCTTTCTTGTTTTCCTCTCAAGTGCCCCATTCTTTAACATAATATAAAATTCTTTTATAAACATTATTTCTTGTCTTGTCCATTGAATGCATGGAGCCATGTTATATTTTATCTGCTTAGTATCTTTTATGCTTAGATCTGAATTTGTGCAGCAAAATTAAAGATATTTTGCAGCCATAATCGATGTTAGGGCTATTTTTTATGCGTAGCTAAAGTGATCTTTTATGACGAAAGATTCATACTAACAATTAGCGACTCCACACGGGTTTTCTTTTGCGACCGCTATCGTTTTATATATTCCTGCATATCCAGTTGTTTCAGACCCTAGGGTTTCTCTTCCATTCTGTGTTTTTCCTCTTTTTATGGTATTTTTCACCCCTAACACCCTCAAACAATCAAATTTTTAACTTCCGTGTGTTTCCGGCCTTATTGCATAGGTGACAGACATTAGCCGCAACTGAGACGACAAATTTTTCTGAAATCTGTCGCCGAGAGAACCAGATCTGCAGGTCGCACTTATCGGCCCAAAAAGTGTGACATGAGCCTCAGGATGCACTTTTCTGCCCCAAACCTGCGACTTGGACTGAAAACAGGTCAGAACTTGCGACTTGCACTTTTTCTGCAAATTTTTCAGCACTTTTTCTGGGTTTTTCTGAAGCTTCTGTTAGGGTTTTCCAGCCTCTGTCTCTGCCCGTTTGGACCTGTTTCTGATCTTCTTCACTCAAATAAGAGGGAATATTGCCCCTTAGGGCTCTAGTACCCTCCAATTTTGTGGATGAGTCTTTGCTATTTCAGAAGTCTGAATTTCCAGAGTTTCAGCCCTTTTTTTTTTCCGATTTGATACCTCATTTTCAGATCCCTTTAGATCAGCTCTTATCCCTCTCAAAAACACCTCATATCGTTTTGTTTGGGTTCATTTCTAAGGCCATCGCCTTGTCTCTTCTATCTTTAGCTGATCTCCTCTTTTTTAGCAGCAACCTTGCCTCTGCCTCTTTGTTGTTCTCTGCACCACTTTTCAGCAGATTTACCCTTTAGATCCCAGTCCCTCCAGACCTTAGATCTATTGGCATCTTTTTAGCATGCTTTGTCTAGTTTTTTCCCTCTTATAGACTAGTTTTGAGAGACCCGCCTTCTTGGTTTGGATTGCTGCCTTTTTAGTTTTTAATTTTCTGTTCTTTCAGTCTTATTTACTGCATATTTCTTTTCTGTTATGCAGCACACTTTTTCTTTTACTCTCAAAACGTCTGGGTTTAAACAATTAAAATTAACGCACGCCACACACTGACCCTAAGTGAAGAAGCACCTGGTTAACACTGCCTGGCAAAGACTTTAAAATCAATTTCCACTACACCTCTCTGCCCTTGACCTCCCTTGATTCTATCCCTACCTGCCCTTATCGGTGTTTCTTCTTCTTGTCATCATTGCACCCCCAAGGCGCCTCTCCCGGAGACTTCTTGGCCTTCACCCTCAATTTTCGCTTGGTCGACTTCCTCCTTCCCATCGTCATCGAGTAAGTCTTCCCCCGAGTCTGCACTCTGACTCTTCCTCTGATTATTCGGGTTCTCCCCCTACCCCTGGTTCTCCCCCTGTCACTTTCACCATGTCTACTTCAGGGCCTACCACCAGCAGTAACCCCATTACTACTGCTAGGTCTGTTTCCAGTGGAACCACCTCAGGACCTACCTCGACTGCCCCATTACTCCCTTATATGGCCGGCCTTAGTCTCCCTGACTTTAATCAGTTGATTAATGATCCTATCCGCCACGATGTTAGTTGGCCTGCTATGCCAACCAAGCTCCCCTCCGACATTCCCAAGTTCAAAGTCCTTGCTAGTGAGGATCCCTCCAACCATATTCGATCCTTCCATATGTGGTGCTCCTCCAATTCCATTACCAACGACTCCATTCGTCTTAGATTGTTCCAACACATGCTTACAGGTAAAGCTTCTAAATGGTATGTTGAACAGGCCACATCCTCCCATACCACTTTTGCGACCATTGCCCAAGCCTTTTTATCTTATTTCCAGCTCCCTCTTCGATACGACAATGGTACCAAGCTTTTAACCTCCTTCCGTCAATCCTCTTCAACTTGCCTTTCCGCTCATGTCCAGGAATGGCGACGAAGAAGAAGCTTATGTCAAGCTCCTCCCTTTGAAGATCATGTTTATATAGACTGGTTCCTTCGCTCTCTCTTACCTCCCATTGGCAAAGATGTCACATCCCATTTTCCCCAGACCGAAGAAGCCGCACTCCAAATAGCCTTGAAGTATGACCTTATCTACGCCCAATCTGGTTATGTTTACACCGTCCTCCCTGACCTTCCCAAACCCGATGGCCCTAATGCCTCAGGGGCATCTCACTTTGCCGACGGTATCGTTGGAGCCCTATCACATACCTCTGCCCAACCTCTTCCAAGCCATGGTTTTCCTCCAGGGGCCAGCCCCTCTGGCGTTTTTTCCCCTCCAGGTAGCATGTATTCAGGCTACGGCATGCCTCCTCCTTTTGCCCACCCTCCTACTTACCTTATTGCTGCCTACCCTACTCCTTATCCATATTTTCCACCTGGTGTCCTAGCCCCTCCAGCATTTGGACCTCTCACTCCCTTGCCTTCTCCACCCCCACAATCGCACTTACTACCTCCTCCAGGGCAAGTATTTGCACAGCAGGGGGCACCTAATTTTCCTCCTTCTCAAAGAAGGAGAAGAGGCAATCAATCTGCTTCTGGTAATTGTGGACCCAATCCTTCCAGTATTGACTCTACCACTACCAACCAACCATAGGGCTCTCAGCCCAAGCCGGAAAGGCCACTTCGTACCAATAAGCCCTGTTCGTGTTGCGGTGTTTATGGTCACTACACTCACAATTGTCCCCGATTACCACAAATGCAGTAGATGTGGGATTATCAGGCCACCATATAGGGACAACACTCCTCCCCTACTATCCCCCCCGCCCCAGCTACTTCTCAACCTGTTGTGCTTACCGATCCTCTCCCTCAACAAGGATTCGTGACCACTCAACCACCTCATGCCCCAGTAACCACTCACCCTTCCCCTTCTAGTTCCTCTGCTTACCAGATTCTTATGATGGCCTCTGACCCATCTCTCACCGTCGACCTCAACCTTCAAACTCGGTCCCGTTAGTATTCCACACCTCCTGTTTCGTCTATCTCCGAGTCTCCCTCGTCAGGTTCTACAGAGCCTCTATCGACACCCAGTGGTCCCTTACAACTCCCTTCGCCCAAAGCCGAGGTTCATCTCAAGCCTCCTAAGGGACCATTACGCTGAAATGCTACCTATGGTCGGGTTGCCCATTCATACAACATAGTAGATGATTTGGACCAATCTCCTGCTGCCATTTCAACACTGGAACTCCTCCAGTCGTGTCCTTCTCAAAAGAGGGCTCTACTATCTTCCATGGGCGCTGTAGATCCTGCTAAGGACCAATTGATTGTTTTCGACACCCGTCTGTCAGACCATCCCCCTCTTCCTCCTTCAGTTGCTTTCCAAATCCCAGTCAAAATCTGAAATGCCAATGTTGCTGGGTGTATTATTGATGAGGGGGCATCTACCTGCGTAATGTCCACTTCGGTTTGGAAACAACTCGGATCCCCTGAACTGGCCCCTTCCACCATCACCCTTCGTGCGTGGGATGGCCATGCCTCCCAGCCCAATGGCATATTTCGTAACTGTCCTATCACCCTTGCCGGCAAGACTGTTTGTGTCGAAGTTGAAGTTATCGACACCCCTCTTGATTACAACATCCTTTTGGGGCGTAGTTACACTTATGCCATGTCCGCCATCCCTTCCGCAGTCCACCGCAAGATGTTTTCCCCCCATAATGGCAAGATTGTCACCATTGACCAATTGAACTACCATGAACCAAAATCTCAGACCTCCCCTAAGTCTACCATCTCTACTATCACCAATAAACCAACTGTTGATTTGTTGACTAGTGTTTCCCATGGTGTCTACAAAGAATCCTCTTTGCTTTGAACTTTTCCTGGTCCTCCCCCTCCTCTTGTCTCTGGCCCCAGCTTAGCGAATGTTTGCATGATGCAATCGTCTCAGGCTGGCCTTCCACAGCCTGCTCTGGCTAGTCAGCAACCTCAATCTTGCCCACCGCCTCCTGCTCCTAGCCCTTTGCTTCAGTCAACCGAACCTTTTTCACCCGGCCCTTCCCATCACACTCAAGAACCTCCCTACCCTCCTAAGTCAGTTCCATTAGGTCTCCACCATATGGGAGCCGTCCCCCCTGGGCACTGCCCCGCCGGTCAGATACCTTTCCTTGGTCCCCCCCGGCGTCTATTCGGTCCCCGTCATGGCCACCCTTTCCCTTCCTAATTTAACCTTGGCAATTCTCGTTTGGTATCTTACTCCTCCAACCGAGACCCCACCAGGCCACCCCAAACCATACATAGCCGTGACACCAGTACAACTAATCCCCATCGCTCCTCCCACCACCACAGTGCCCCTAGCCCCTCCGCAGAACCCTCCTAATGCTGCGACAGCTACAGGAAAGAAACGAAAAACTTGCAAGGGGGCATCCAATGACAAGGCCACCACACCTAACCCTACCCCTCCCCAACCCGCCAAACCTTGTTCCTTGTGTGATGGTATCATTCATCCCACCCATACCTGTCCTGAGTTGCCCCGTATCCAACCCATGGTTAAAGTCGCGTTCCCTGAGTCTATGGTCCTTGACACCTCTGTTTCTTCCTCATCCGTAGCCAAGAACCCAAAGACTCTTCACACCAACAAACCCTGTGCTCTGTGTGGTGTCCATGGCCATTATTCCCACCATTTCCCTCACCTAATGCATTACTGAGCCTCTTTAGAGGTCATTCGCGAGTACAAAGTTGAACAAAATCAATCCGCCTCGCCCATCCTTGCTCCGTATGCGTCAAGTTTACTTGAGGATCCCCCGGCTACCATTGACATCCCTCCCCCTGATATTGAGATGCCTGAATCTGTTGCTCCTCTCTTATACCTATCATCATCTGCACACCCCTCGGAGTACATCCCCTCTGAATCCACTCTGTCTGTTTTGCTTGATCCCACTTCCGCCACTCTTTCGAGCTCTTTATGTTTCGACCATATTTTTACTTGTTCCTCTGTCATTTCCCCTAATGACCCGTATGTGCACCTTTATTCCTCTACTGATGATCTAGGTAGCTTTGCAGCTTCTTGTGGTTTCCACCACCTTTCCCTGTCTTCCCATCATCCCAATACTCCCATTTGTATCTATGATGTACTTCACAACATGAGTCCCCGCTTTTCCTCCCTTTTCTTGTCCTGTGATGATCTTCCCTCGACCCTCTCGTCCACTCATTAACTTGGTTATGCCGATGGCACGAGTCGCTATTCTCAAAACCTTGCCTCAGGCGCCTGGGCCATTTTTACCCCCTTGCATACCCTTGTCTGTGCAAATGGGATCTGCATTGGTACCGCCACCAATAATCAGGCTGAATATGATGCAGTCTGTGGTCTCCTAGCTGACGCTCTATCCCATCACATCCTCCATTTTCACGTTTATTTAGATTCCCTGCTTATTGTCTTACACCTTAATGACATCTACTGTGTGCATAATCCTATCCTTTTTAGACAATATTTACGGGTCAAACTTTTGATACGTGAATTTCGATTCATTACATTAAACCACATACCTCGAAGTAAAAATCACTACGTCGATCAGATCGCAAATCATGTTCTAGAATAGCATTTATCACACACAAGACATAACATTTAAAAACCATCAACAAAATGCATATAAATCATCTATATCATATAACATGTGTTTTCAAAGTCCACTACTTTGAAACATACGACATGCCCATAGCCTATTACAAAAACATAACTACAAAATTGGGGGGCACCACTTGCCCCTACAAAAACACTGGGGGGCACCACCTGCCCTACACCTAATCACTCCTTGGAGGATCCCGAGCCAATGGCTCTGCTCCCGCAACTCGTAGATCGTGCACAGTCTGACCGGCCATCGCCATGCGTCGCATGATACCTCTCCATTCCGAGGGTAGCCCAATACAAAACTCTATGTATCGGTCATCTAAATCCTGCCAACCACGCTCTGAAACACCAGTTAGCAGTCCCTCACATCTACGATGGATGTCCTCCACCAGTGTGGCCATCTCCTCGTTCTGTCCTGTCCTCGATCCACTTGCCCCTGTAGCTCCTCCTGCTGCAGGACGTCCCATATATCCGGCCGATTTTACCGGAGCTATATCTGCATTCCGAAAAAAAGTATAAGGATTAGCACCATGCATACTAGTCACAAACTTTAAAATGCACATAATAGAGTAGTTTCTTGTCACTTACCGTCGGGTCCCTATATTCGACCAGGTGGAAGCGACAAGTCTGGATCTCCCCAATAACTCATCCCGCTATAGGGATAGTCGTCTATGTATAACGACATCTGATCCCAATGGGCAAAGAACTCTGGTCGGAACACCCATCCGACTGCCCCTCCCCCTCCTCTATTCAGTAGCCGTCGCCACCGACGCATCTGGGGCTCTCTCGGGCCCCCATCAAGTAACTGTATATGAGGTCGTAAGGTCAGGATCTTCTCAAAGAAGAAAGAGCACAATACCATCCCATACACACAATCGTGATTCACTTGCCACTTACATAGCAACAGCTGTCGTTTAACCGACACCAACATCATCTGGGCCCACCAATAGTAGGTCCCACCCAACACACTCTCTACAATCATCATCTGCCCTCCAGTGATGTGATGGAATGCCTGGTTGCCCAAAATCCACAACACTGCTGCTGCCACTGCCCGAGTCTCCAACCTCTCCAGATGCCCAATCGTTATCTGAGTCCCTTTGACTCGGACGCCTGGTCGACAATGTCGCTCAACAAACTCCATAATGTTACGCCCCCGTGGTAACACGGGCTGCGTATTCCCCACCATCCCCAATGGTGGGAGACCAGTCAAGAAATAAATATCCTGGACCGTCAGCTCGATCTTGTGCCCCTACACTTTAAACGCCTCATGATCTGAGTCCCAATAGCTAATAATCCAGGGCAACAAGGGCTCCCCAACTCTCATCAACGGGTTCTCCAAAAATTTCAGAACCCCAAATCTAGCTAGTACATGACGGACACCCTGATCCGCTTGGATTTCCGTCTGCAATGTACCTAAGTCTCTCTCTCTTCATTTTCTCAATATATCTGCCATATCTGCACAAAAACATCATTTTGTCAGTCTACAGATCCACAAAACTGCATCAAAACTGAATCCCAGCCCAAAACTGCACCGAAATCACCTCCCTCTAACAGGTCACACTTTTCAACAAGAACCTGGGCCAGGTCACACTTTTCAGGCCCAAAACTGCATCCCAGGTCACCATTTTTGCCCCAAAAAGTGCGACCCGGCCGTGAGGAAGAAGTAGGGGCAGTTACTGAGATTTCAAGCCCTAATTTGAACTTTGAATCCATCAAAAACAAAGTATAGGATTAGACCTCTTACCTGCAACTGACGAATCACAATTCCAATGACCAGTTTTTCCGCTATGATCACCGCAAGATTTAGGGCCTTCTCTCCTCTCCACATTCACCACAGCTACACAAGAAAATGAATGATTTTGGAGGGAAAATGCCTCATTAGAAGAAAAACCCCTGTTTTTTCTTTCACCAGCTGTGACCAAACCGTAGCCCCGTTTGACAAACCGTCTACACCATTGGAAAGCTCTCATCGAGCACTCAAATGGGTGTTTGTTAGTTTTTCATGTTTTGATACTTCACCAGGACACATTTTGTCCATGAAAGATCTTTTCATCTCTTCTCAAAATCAAATTTCTTCACTTACAACACTTGTACCAGGGGCACCACTTTGCTTCCTTACTTGTCTTTATTCGTGTTGATTTTTGTCATGAGCTACCCTCATGTTTTTATGGTTCCCCATTGGACCTTTTACTGTGTGGCAGCACCATCGAGTTGCCCTTGTTTAGAGCATCTGAGTTGAGTCATCACATTCATAGAGTCTATCCCGAGTCCCTTTGTACCCCGCTATAGTCCTCCATCCCTTCTTGCTGGGTCCCTCTCTCGTGTCGCACATTATGGCCTTCAGTACCCTTGTCCCCTATCCGTCATGGTCTTGTGTCAGTTGTTGTCAAGCCATTCATGCCCTTCATGCTCTAACAAGGGAAGTTGTTCAACCACTCCTCCATATCCCCCATTCCATCATCATCATTAGTGTCTATCTGTTCATCGCTCTCCTACTTTCCCTCGTGCCTTAGTTGGGTTTCCCTTATTGCCTCACCTATGGCAGACCTACTTCTGTCAACATCAACTCATTTATTCTAGAAGCCAGGTCCTAGGGGACAGTGTACCTTGGTTCAAGCTCCCATCAGCATGATTGTGATCTATACACTTGATGGTCCAGTGATGCAGCAGCAGCTATTGGTGATTCCCGGGCATGTGTGAGATGTCTCAACCCTCATGAGGGGGTGGCCCTACAGGTAGCCCCCCACATGCCCGGATGACTTCATTTCCGCCCCTGATGCATCTCCTCCCATTTGATGATATCAGCCTCCATCGCTTGCGGCGCCTTTTCGATTTTCACGTATCAGTCAGATGTTGCGAGCCCTTCCCCGCGTGTAGGGGGCATTTGGGTGTATTTGTATCTCATGTACTACCATATTATTATATAAGTCCTGACGATTATTCCAGGCATCGCATGTATGTGGGATTCATCATGTTATTTATCTGGCTCATGTTTAGGCCAGCACATGCTTCATTATCGCGTTCCGTGGTTTTCCGGGTGCTTTATTCTTTTTACTTTGTCTCGGCGGGCATAGGTATGCCTCCCCCGCCGCCTTTAGCACAGGTACCACTTCATACACTAGAGACTTGTTGCACCTGTAAGTCTCATCTCCTCAGGGTTTAGTCCTTTAACACATCAGACAACATTACACTTCCCTCTCTCACTTCCCTTTTGATCTCTAGTGATTGAGTTCTTACAACGTACTTCGGTCATACGATTTGCTCCTAACACTCGTACGTTAGAGGGCAATCTGTTACACCATTTTTTTGGTCATCTAACCTATTATTATCAGATGAACCCAAGTACACCATGTAAGACCAATTTTACCCTAAGTAAAATTGCTGTCACCATATAAAATAACTTATTTGGTCATATTTAACCCAAAACAAAGAAATTAATTAAATAAGTCCTTATTTATTTAATTATTTCCTAAGAACAAGTTATTTAAATCATTATTTAAATAATATTCTTAGTTAAATTTGACTAAATCATCCATAAATAATTAAATAAACCATTATTTATTTAATTATATTCCCATAATTCCCCTAAAATGATAAATAAATCATTTATTTATTTATTATTTAGAAATAAAGGAATTTACCCAAGTCAGGAATCCTTTTCCCTCCAACAAATATAATAAAATATTCCTAAAAGGTGCTTCTAGAATTCGATTAATAATATTTTATTCATGCACCGAGTTCTAGACTGCCCCAATATTTTGTTATAAATAGGGGGCTTTTTCCCATTCATTAGTCACCTTCATTGCATTAGATCACTTTGGATCTACTCTTGGTCACCATTTTCCATTTTGCTTTGTGAACTCCCATTGAGTTCCATGTTTGTTTTTCTACACCACTAAGAGAGAGGAATGCTAGATCTGAAACGCTGATGACTTCGAAGAACCCATCCCACTGAGGAGAACCGGAAAACACCTTTCTTGTTTTCCTCTCAGGTGCCCCATTCTTTAACATAATATAAAATTCTTTTATAAACATTATTTCTTGTCTTGTCCATTGAATGCATGGAGCCATGTTATATTTTATCTGCTTTGTTAGGTCTTTGTAACAAGCAAGATTGGCAAAGGCCGATCACAGAGTTAACATCATTTCAACCAACTTTTGGATTCTAGGATCTAGCCCTCCTGAATCCGGAGAGGGATCTCTCCAATATGTACAAAGATGGATATTGTCTTTGAAGTTTGGGGTGATGATATTAGGCTAGTTATTAAGGCCAAGGGTTTTGTTTGGTTTTCTCGGATGGTTGAACATAGTTGCTGTCTGAGGCGGAAAGATCTATATGCAAATAGGTTCAAAGGTGAGAAGTTGCAAGCAAACAGAGTAAGCTTCGAGAGAATTTAATTGAAACATTCAGGTTCAAGAGGAATCTATGGGGCAAGTCATCTATGCCTAAGGATCTCTTTAAGGTTTGATTTATGGAATGGAGTGATACAAAAAGAAAGGGAATTAACAAATGCAGAACAAAGAGCAGCCCAGGATCTGGTAAGTACTTTGAAACTAGCCAGCCTTTGACCAGGCACTTAAGAAAAACATAGAAGCAAACTAGGATCTGGTAAGTACTTTGAAACTATCCAGCCTTTGATACACTTCTAATAGAACACATATTAAAAACGAAGGGAAACTTGAAGGCAACCTTTGGAGCAGAAACTAGTGGGCTGGGACTCACCCTGATCCTCTCCTAGTTCTTCTTTACTTAGTTACTTCCAAGACAATCACAAAGATAACACGGAATGGCCTAAGATCTGATAAGTGCTTTGAAACTAGTCAGCTTTTGACACATCCTAAGGGAAACAGTCAAATAGTTGAGCAAACAAGAAAGGGACTCAGGGCTAACCTTTGATTTCCTCAATTCATTCCTTACACAACATATATGAAAGTAACATTTAAAAATAACATTCAGCAGTGACGAAAAGATGAGGGAACGCCAACATCTCTGTGCTTAGACTGAATTAAATCATTTCTAAATAACAAAATTAGAAGAAAACATTGGGATAAAGATTTTTCAGCCAGAGAAGGTTACTGATATACAACAAGCCCTAACACTTTTTAAACTGTTCTTTACAGTGGAAAATGAAACAAATTGAAAACGTAAATAAAATGACAAGTTCACAGTAAGAATAACATCACCATCAGCATAGACCAGGATCCCATAAATCAGCTTGTATTTATTGCTTCAAACCGGTTACAATCTTCAGATCCAATGTTTTAATTCACCTCTCCTCACAACCTAACCTATCTGTTACAAGCAAAGCTCCAAGAGCCCATGAAACCACTATTTACAGTCAAGAGTTTTCCACTCAGAAACAGCTACAACACTTCAGCAATTACATTGACAACCAACTAATCCAACCCCTCACTCATCTTCTTCTGGAGTATTTATAGAAGGATGAGGAGGTGAGATCTGATAAAAATATCTCAAAATACAATTAATGCAGAATTAATGTCTTCATGGCCTGGGAGGCTCAATGAAGAATTCATACAGGTGTTCCACTACATTAATGTGCTTATACTTATGAAGTAAGCCCGAAAGGAGCTTTTGTTGACCTTTGATGCTCTGCGTACTGTTAGGGTTACTCTGCAAACATCCTGTCATTAAATCTAGTGCAGAAATAACTTCTTTGGTTGATCCGAGGCATAATATCTGATCTGGTTCAATAAATTTATCCTCTGGTTGAGCATTCTGAGGCAATAGGTGGCACTGCGGTGGTTGAGGAATCAATTCGCCTCAAAGTATGGCGGTGGAGGCAATATGACTGATGAACACTTTTAGGTTTTGCTTTAATCTGTGTTCTAAGCCAGGGATTAGGCTTTTGATAACCGTCTTAGCCGTAATCCCCGCCAATCTATCCACAAAAACTGCTGCTCTGGTTCATTCTGCCTTCAAAATCCGATACTCTTCTCTGCGTTGATGTTGACGGCATTCTTCAGGCTTTACAGGGACGCGTAGCAACCAAGGCTCATGAAACCTTGTTGATATCATTGTTCTTCACTCTGCGGTCGATTCTCTGGATTAATCAGAAGGACGGGAGTCGTCACCCTCAACCTTCAGATTTTTACTAAAACATGATGAAAGAACCTTAAAACCTGCAAAATACAATAAAATGAGAAAATCCTGCATTCATATGGACAATCTGCATCGGAGGGCGTGCGGAAGAATGGAGCAATCGGAGCCGTTGATCGTATTGCGATCAATGGTCGGGCGCGTTTTGAAAAGTCAGCGGAGAAAAAGGGATTTTGTACAATGGAATCGGGAGAACGAATGAGAACCGTCGATCTACGGAGATCGACGGTGGAGATCGACTTTCGGACGCGCCGGGGGGAAGTTCAACATGCGGGGAAATCCGTTAAAAGCCGAGCAGAAATGGCGATTAGCAACTGTCGGATGGGAGGGGCCAGATCCGACGGCAGAGGTGAATCCCGCTGCGGGGTTATGGGACGATAGATAACACGCGGGTGAGGTGAAAGGACGGTGGTTTTGGAAATGAGGTGGAGGACACGCGTCGGCCAGCATGTGGAATCGCTGGCCGATGGGATAAAACCACTGCTCGACGAAAGGTGGTGCGGGATATATACCATGGTTTTTGGAAACGAGCGCGGGGGAAGGGGGGTCCACCAAGTGTGAGGTACTCCGCTCCGTCGGATCTGGGGAATAGATCGACGGCTGGGAAGGCTCGGGGCAATAAAATACGTGGTTTCATATTCCACACCCAAACCTTATAAAAGATGGGTTTTTTGAAGGTTTCAAAGTAAAAGGGCGGAGTGGGGACCACGCTTCGGTTTAGCGCCTCTAGACTTGAGCGGTCGGTCGTGGCGCTCGGGCATATGGAGGTAGATAAGGCAGGGGCTTAGCCCAAGGGGTTGAAAACCAGCGCACAGAAAATAGGCGTATTTTACATGATTTTCAATGATTTTTGAAAAAGGAAAAAGGTTCCGATAGGCTAAAAAGTGGGTTTTTAACCTCAGGAAATGAGATTAATGAGGGGATAAGGAATAACATAGGGTTTAGTGGGGTTTTTATGGATGAAAGGAAACTGAAGAAATGAAGGTCAGATGGAAGCAGGGGAGGGGAAAAAGGAGGAGGATGCAGCAATATTTGATTTGGATTTTCATGGAATATCAGAGGCTGAGAGGAGGAAAAGTATGAAGAACCAACCAGCAGTTTATGATCTTACCAACAGACTTCAAGCACCAACAATTTTAGGCCTGAATTTGTTTCTTGAAGGCTGCAAAGAATATTTAGCCACCAGCTGATATAATGGAAAAAATATAGGTGGCTGACAAAGTGGCTCCACTTCTGGGGATGGTGCCTTTTTGAAGGTATCAAGAATTCAGACTTGATTTCTTCCGGGGAAGTCGACCGGTGCCCGACCCATTGCTAGCCTCTTGCTTTTCCTTTGACAAAATAATATCAGTTATGAAAGAAAGATGAATTTCATCAATACAACTTCTACCTACCCAATCCTACCGATCTAATATTTTTCTTCATCGTAGTGCACTTGGATCTGGGCAAACTCTTACTCACATATTTTATTCTCTGGAAAGCTATGAAATCTAATCTATTTTCTACCTTATTTCTCCTCGAACTCAGTAGCTAAAACAGCATTGAGCCTCCGTATGTTTCTCTACCTATTCTACTATCCTGTTGGGATTAACATATTCAACAAACTTTCATTCTTCAAATTCTACAACAGTATTTAAAAATAGTCGAAGTCAAGATTGAGTCAGTTTGACATGCTATGATCTAAGTAAGGCATAAAAAGAAGTCGCGACATAGATTATTATTTGCTAGAAAATTTTAAATCAAAATTTCAGATAGGCTTAAGATCCTGGAAAATTTCCTATCATGGCCTTCTTATTTTCACAGATCTGCTTTCTTCCTTTTTTTTTCTGTGAGCTATCTTTTCGCTTTCTTCCTCGGTTCAAGTTTTGAGTGAATTAGAACTGGAAGTCTTTCTCTTTTATGACTCGTAAAGTAACACGGCTTTTGAGTCATTCTTTTTCTCTCGAAATTTTGGTTCAGATTTGAGTTGGTTTTGAACTTAATTTCTACTCCTAATCTATCTAATCGATAAGCTTTCAAGATTGGGTCAGCTTTGGCAAATCAAATTCTGCTACCCTATGCACAGAAAATTGAAAGCTAATCTGTTAGCCAAGATTAAACAAGCTTGACCAATTAGAAGTGTGTTTCAAGGAGTGGCATTTAAGCTTGCACACTTTCGTATTTATTTTTCTTTTTGGCATGGGGCTTTTCATTTCTTGTTTTCTATTTCTCGCCTCTTTTCTTTCTTTCTTTGTTTTTGTATGATTTTTCATAACTTTAAATGCAATGGTGGATGTATATTTATATTGGAAAAAAAGGTAACAAAGGCTTCAAACATGAAATAATTTAAGAAAGGTAATGCTTAAGCATCCCGCCATTGACGTAGGACCCCCAAACAATTATGTTCCATCCAGCTCTTGTAAGAAGAATGCATTGTTTCCCAAACAAATCGAATGAATAGAGTAAGCGGCCAAGCCATAGATTGTCAAATCTCTACTATGCTTTCCTTTGTCCTCCCTCTTGGAGTCCCACTTTTAAAATCTTTTGTCCCCAATCTTGAAATTGCCGGCCTTTGTTCTTTTGTCGAAATCATCTTCTTGATATTGTCTTGCTTCACAATGCTTTTGTTGTACACTTCCTCTCCGGTTATCAAGATGAATGGTCTCGATTTATTCTTCCTCGATTATGTCATCTTCTTCATCCGAGCTCTTGAATTAACTTCATAATCGGTACACCAACGTTGTTAGGGAAAAATTGCATCCGTACTCATACTACAAGTCTGGAAGGGTGACATACCAATGGATTTCTTCAATGTTAATCATGTGCACCCACAAAGTGCAGTGGATTAGCGCGTGTGCCAAGACTTCTTGATTGTCTTCCAACAGATACTTTCTTTATTATGTTCACTAAGCTTTTGGTTGGAAGACTCTCACGAGTCCATTACCTTGAGTGGTAATAGTCGTGGAGTGCCCCAATGTTATCTCGGGTATTTACGAGCGAATTCCACCATTTTCTTTCTAGACCCAAATGATGCTCGCATTGTCCGTAATGATCTTGGTAGGGCAAACAACTGGAAAGGATATCGTCGGTTTCTATGAATTTTATGATAACTCGAATCATTGGCCTGTCTACAAGGAATGGCTTCTATCCACTTAGTGAAATAGTCTCAGTGCAAGTAAGTGATCCACCCGTGTTGAAGGCAGAGGATGGTGGGTGGATTTCTCCTATGAAGTCAAGTCCCCCACTCCGGTGAAAAGGGGCTTGCACGTACTGATGCGCAGAGAAGGTAGTAATTCTTTCTTGCCCCTCGAACAATTGGCATTTATGGCAAGTGGTTGTCATTTTGTGTACATCAGAAAAAGAGTAGGCCAACAGAAACCAGTCCCTCAAAATTTTGTTGGTCGTGCTGACTTCCAAAGACAAAATGGCCTCCACACTCTCCTTCATGGAATTCCCTGCTTAATCTTTTCTCGCATCAAACTCGTGCAAACATTTAAGCAATATACCACTAACATTTTTCCCAATAAAGACATTTATCAATAATGCAATAGTTTACAGACTTTTTAACTTTAGGAATCTTCGCCTTTTGTTTTAGATAAACCAGAGGTGTATTCAAATTAAGCAAAACATAAACAATATCGCGATACCAAGGAGAATTCGCAAAATGATCTTCAACAATGGGAGTTGAAAATTCTTCTTGGTCATCCAAAGCATTAATCATATTAATATCGAGAACTTCACAATTTGATTCACCATTAACCTAGCTAGACTCCGGCCCCTCGGGATGAGCTTAGTGGGTTTAATCTCTAAATCATATTCAAGGATAATAAGCATCCACTTACCTCTCTTACCATCTCTGGATCTCCGGGTTAGAATGTCTTTTACAACCGAATTTGGGACAAAGGCAATGATGTGTGAGTGAAGGATGTATACTTCGAAGTCTTTCAAAGCCTTTACTTTCAAAGCAAAAGCCTGCTTTTTCCATAATGTTATACCTCAAAGGGGTATCCCTCAATGCCTTGTCTAAATAATGTGCAATGGGCTGCTCTTTGTCCTTGTGGGTTTCTTTCTCAAGCAAACATGGACAAAGTCAGCCTATAGTATGTTCTCGATGCAAATGAGATAGATATAAAAATCTTTCGAAAAATCAGTGACTTATGAGAACCGGTGAGTTTTGGTTAACGCTTGTTTCACTCAAAGTACTCAAAGGATGTCTTTGCTTCGAGGTCCATTTTACCTCGCTTTGCCCTTTTTCAACATGTTTGTGATATTCCTAAGGAGCTCACCCAAGTTTGGGATGAACCTTCTCAAAAGTTTATCTTTCCAATGAAAGATCGTAACTCTTTTCTGATGTTTCGAGGATGATGAGATTTGCAATATGGCCTCAATCCTCATGGATCTATCTTTATGCCCCCTTCTGTAATGATGTGTCCAAGAAGCTTACCTTCTCTGGAGACCAAATAATGTCTTCTTAGTGGTTCAAAGATATTCCAAACCTTCGCACTTCGAAAACTTTTCTCAAATGTTCTAAGTGTTCTTCATCCGTTTTTGAAAACAGCAGTTTACATCATCGTAGATAGATAATGATGAAGAAGCCCAATTCTTCCGAGAATGCTAAGTGTCCATGGCTCTCCTTCGAAAGGTTGCTCCAAAGATTCATTAGACCAAAAGGCATTTTCACATACATGAAAGTGCCCCATGGTGTAGTAAAATATGTCTTTAATTGATCATCAAGGTGGACTAGACTTGATTATACTCCTAATAGCCATCCAGCGAAAGAAATTCTTTTAGACCCCACCACCCTTTGCAAAATATGATCCATCTTGGGTAAAGGGTAGTTGTCTTTCAATGAAGCTTTCTGTTTAAATTTCTGAAGTCTATACAAAGTCTGATTTCTCCGGGCTCTTTTTCCGATGCGACACTTAGGCATTGATACCCACTCGTAATATCTAATAGGGACAATAATACTCAAAGATCGTGCATTTTCATGATTTCCTCCTTAACCAATGGCAACTGGATAGGTTGATTTTTGAGCAGTTTCTGCTTGTGAATGGTTTCTCTGGTTTTCTTCTTAAGAGGGATTTCCTTATGCCGTATTATTTCAATGTCATAGGATTTAAGATCTTCAGTAACTCCATGCAAAAACATCGTAAAATTCTTTGAAATGTGCCTCTAAGTATTTAAGTTTATCGTGGAGTCTGTAAAGTTTTGTGCATGCGCTTTGATCAATTTCGGTTTGTTTCGCTCAGCTTGCCTACTATTACATTCCTCCACTCTTACGTCTCTACAGTGTTCCAGCTTTCTTTGGTTTATTGGCCACATCATCAAAATCAAACAGCTTCTTCTAGAGGGGCCAACTCCTTTGGGTAAACTATCATCCTTAGAATGCAGTAGTTTCCATTTCCTCCTGTTTCGTATCTTGCATTTGATTATGTTTGGTTTCCAAGTTTGGTAGTCCTGAAGGTTTATATCTACCAATACGCGGATGAGATGATCTTCTTCACCAAGGAAACAATTTTCTTCGCAGTACGTGTCACATAATCAATCTAAACTATGGGGTTCAAACTCATTTCTCGAATTGCATGAAGTCTTCTATTTGTTTATCTCCGTCAAACACCTCGCCAATATTTCTTGTTATCGTGGGATAGTTGGTCCGAATTTTGTCCGAGAGGTGTCAATACAGGCTAAAGATTGGGCAAGTTCTAGCAAATGAAAGTGCTAAATTGTGGGCAGCAATGTTTCTTTTTCTGGGACAAAAGACAAATGTAGACTCCTCAAATGTTTTCAAAAGATCCATGACATCATTCCTATAGGCCCCTAAGTCCTGGGGTGATTAGCATTATATTCCCCATTAACTTGCACTAATGATTAGTTCGTAATCTCCATACACATTGATTCTCTGGCGCCTAAATTTTTCGAAGAGATGCAAGCCCTAAGAGAAGGGATTCATATTCTCGTTTATGTTGTTGGAACACCGAAAAATGTTTAATTTGCATGAGATACATTCACGTATGATTATTTTCGTGTTAGTAATCCGTGAGCACCGCGCACCAAACGATTTGTTCTAGTGCATGACTGACATCAAAATACACAAACCCATATAGGAACTTTTTCAATGATGGATAGCTCGTGTATAATTTGATTCCTCAAGTTTTTCATCTGTCGAGGGTTGTATTTCGCATCATCAAGTTTTTAAGTTCAAAGGATTAATAACTTTGCAGGCTCAAGATCTCAGGTTTAGTTTGCTAGGATCCTCGTGAGCACAATAGATTGTTCCTGCGATTTCAGCGTTGTGTTCCTCTCCCTCCGTCTCCAACCATTGATTCTGCGTGAAATGATGTGTCTCGTACGCGTGTTTCATCATCGAACATGATAAAAGAATCAAGGCTCGTGTTTATAGCATAGAGAGGGGAGTTTTGAGGCCGCATCTTGACTTGTCACCGTGTACCGCATGTGGATTCCCGTAAAGTCTTCTAGTCTCGATTAAAATTGTGAATAGTCGCATAGGTCATGTCTATTTGTGCATGGTCCTCTTGTAACTTAGCACCCCAAGATCTTGCATAAAAGCATTCCATACTTTGGGGGTACATCAACGCACAACAACATCCATGACTAAACACTGTTGGAATCGAATGCTCGCTGTTAACATGTGAGATCTCTTTTATCAATCCTAGCACATTTAACTCTCGCTTGAGCTCAAAGGAGTACAAGTCTTTGTAAGGTCTCGGTAATTTCTCAAGACCCGAAGCTTTCCATTACAGCTTTTTGGCATTAAATTATGGGAAGCGCCCGAGTCATGGTATACATAGCATTGTGCGTAATTTGTCAAAGTGAACGTTTGCTTACATAAAAGGGAGGGACAGACTCCTCTTGGAACTTTCCCTTCAATCTTTTGGACCAAAAAATAAGCTCTCGTGTTGGTCATCATTAAGATTGAGTGTGTCTTCATTATTTTCTAAATTCGCAGCCTTCAAAATTTTGGACCTATATATACATGTTGGGCATCATAACTCGGCTTAAGGGAACCGAGATTTTGATCTTTGAGATTTCTTGTTCCAAAGTTGAAAAGGTTTTGACTTCTTGTGAAACATTGATTTTCAGCTCTTGTTTGCTTCGCCACACTTTATCGTTAATAACGTGCCTACGTCGATTTGATTTTATCTACAAAGCTGCTGGATGTCATTGTTTTACCGTGAGTACTACCGAGGTGCTAGTACTACTAATGTTATGACACTGCTTTTTCTAATATTTTGAGTGTCTTTCTCTTTACCACTACTGCACTATCACCTACTATTTTGTCTTTTTGTTTGATCATTTTAGACTTAGTCACAGGCATTGTTGGAGAAAGCTTGTCAGAGGTTTTATTGTTGGGAGTTGGTTGATTAGACCTACTTCTGAGTTCATATTCCCTTGAAGGCTCTGTTGAGTCTCAAAAGTGTTCTCCATATTCATACATATTTCCATTATGTCATAACCATTTAGCTCTTATTTCATAGCCATTTGACCTAAAACCCTACATCAAGTAACCATTTTCATAAATATATGGGTTAGGATCCTTGTTTTCCAAAGTTATTTATTTTATGTATTTTAAGTGAATTTATGATTAGAAACTAGAAAATTAATACATAGCTTTTCATATATCTATATATGTGTTATGAGTTTTGTGACATGTGTAGGTCAAAAGGGAGACTCCCTAGAAGACCCTTTATGTGGCACTCTAAGGCCAAATTCGAATTTAGTTGGAGAAGATTATGGGATCAAGAGGATATGTGTCTCACTTCCTTGTTGTATTGAAACTCTAAGAGGATATGTGCCTCATTCCTCAAGTTGTGTTAAAAACTCTAGAAAGACATGTGTCTTATCATTTCCTATTTTGATTGTAACTCTAGAGATGGAGGGAGAGATTCATGGACTCCTCATTAATGAGATGTCTCCCTCATATTTTGTATAAAATAGATAGAAGCTTTCTCCCTATCATAGTGGAATGAGGAAGTAATGAAAAAGTAGTAGAGAAGTCTTTTGTAACAAAGTTCAAGATGGAATGATGTAGATTTGTGAGTTCTTTAATAAAGAAAATTCAGCTTCTTTTGATGTTGTTTTGATTAAGCAAGTTTAAGGAGTCAAGGACTTCACCAAATAGTAGCAGCAGGGCCCCTCGCTATCCAAGGAGGCTTTCACATGTTTTCTAGATAAGTTGCTTTATTCTCGTTTTGTCATATTTCCTTAGATTTCTTTCTTCAAATCATAGTCTTTTTAGCATAATTTTTCATGGCATGTACCGGCATTTGCATATCTTTTTGCACTAATGACATGGAATCAATATTGTTCTTACTGTTAATTTATTTTTTCTTAGTTTTTGTTTAATTCAAACAGATTGCTTTGTTTATTCTCGCTTGCACATTTGCTTCAAAAGTAGTTAGATTTCTGTATATATTAAATTACTCATGTCATTTTCAGCTACTCTCCGAAAGCCACGCTTGGATTGATGGTGAGGGTGATTAAAGTATGAGTGTGTAGTTTGATATTAGTTTACTTTTCTCCGCAAATTAGATATATTAAGTTGCTCATGTCATTTTCAGTTACTCTCCCGAAAGCCACAAACCGGATCGATAGTGAGGGATTGAAGTATGAGTGTGTAGTTTGATATTAGCTTTTCCTTTTTTCTCAGTAAATTAGATATCGTATTGCTCAAGTTGTTTATGGTTACTCGTAAAAGCCATAGTTGGACTAATGGTGAGATCGTAATATAAGTTGATGTAATTTGATTTAGATTTACTTTTGTTGCAATTCTGGATTTTTTTTAAGCTTAGTTTCTTTTTTGTGTTTAGACAAAATGTAGCTGAAGGATAATTTGGTTTTCATGCTCGATAGTTCACCTAAGCTTGATTTATTAGGCTAGCGATGACATTTTCATTTCCTTTCAAGTTTTGTCATCAGATGTTTCAAATTCCTTTTTAAGTTTGAAGTTGGTAAATCACTATAAATGATATCATTGCCTTGAATATTCATGGAACCATACTTGTCTTTTAGAATTTCATAAAAATCCAAAAACGACAAAAAGTAAGAGATAGGTTATCTTGCACATATAGTGCGCTCACATCACTGCAAATTTCTTTGTGAATCCCTGGTTGATAATTTATGTTAGCAATTTAGGACACACTAAATTGACCAAACATTTTGATGCTTCATGAAAGCGTGAAGCTAGTAACTAGGTAGCTTTATTTCTTACATCTAAAAAAAATTAATAATTCTTGAGTATGCTCTCCTCCCGCACTTTGTGTGATCCCGAGGATTAGAAAAAGGATTGTTATGTAAAAAAAAATTTAATAATTTCTTGAGTATGCCTCTCCTCTTGCACTTCTGTGTAGGATCTGGAGGATCAAAAAAAAGAATTGTTATGTGAAAAAGAAAAAAAAGGGAGACAAAATAAAACTTCTCATCATTTCAATTGATTCAACAATTATTTGTTTTTCATGAAAAATCTTTGATTTCAATAAAAATTGTTTTGTTTAATGAATATATATGTGTTTTTTTTAAATATAACATACATAATTTTATTAAACAAATAAATTTAAAAAGAAAAAAAAGAAAAAAAAAGAAAATTAAAAAAATTAAATTGTTTTGTTACTAAGATATATGTATATTTTTATCTTTGAAAAATATATATATAATTTTCATAACAACTCATATAAAAAAATTCAATAAAATTATTTTGTTTAGTAAATTACATATGCATATTTTTAATTTTTCAAAATTTAACATGTGTAATTTTATTAACAAAACAAACAAATAAAAAAAAAATCATTTTGTTTAGTAAAGTTTATATGTGTATTTTTAATTTTTAAAAATATAACATATAGTTTTATTAACAAAAACAAATTAAAAAAAAATAACGCAATAGCCATAAGCCTGTCTACAAATCTGCAATCAAAACTTAAACCAAAGCAGTTGAATTAGTAAGTGAGTCATAGCAAATGCATGCGACACTCAAAACGAACTACATTGACTACTGAGGATATGAATAGTGCACTTAGACTTCGAAATGTGCACTTATTTACTGGCTTTGCTTCTGTGAGATCCGCATGCAGATTTACAGAGAGCAAAGTGGGGCATACGGATTTGTTCTACATCAAAGATAAGGATTTGGAATTCAAAGATAAATCGAAACACCATTACCAAGAGCTCCTTTGACACTGTATTTGTCAAAGCTCATTGGCTAGCTATTGAAGGAGTTCTTGTACGCTATACCTCGAAAACCGTACTCCCGAAGCACTGGAGTTTCTCAAAGAACAAAAAACACCGAACAAACCAAGGATGATGGGCTTCTTGTTGATGTAAAACTCTGCCAAATTCTCAGTAAATCTTACGGAACTAATCGGAAAAACGATTTTGTTACAAAGATCTCCAGTAAACGCAACTCGTTTTTGAGCACGTCAATTTGAAACGCATTTTCGAACGATTTAGGATGAATTTTGAAAAACCGAGCACATGGGTTTTTTTCGCCAACGTGATCAATTAGATAACCCAGTAAATCGTTTTAGAAATTCGTGGCAGCTCGGGAGAATTTCTCAGTTCTTTGAAAGCCATTTTTTTCTGCACGCGTGAGCAAAAACGGTGTTTTTTTCTCGAGTGAAGAATTTGAAAACGGCGATCTGCATTGATAATTCGGTCTTGACTTTCTAGGAAGAAGAATCCAAGTTGAAATCAAATTCTTAACATGGCATTTAATCCACATTCCACTCATTTTTGAATTCAAAATTGACTTCGTCTACTTTCTCGAATGTTGGATTTCATTAATTCTTCTCCTTGCATTGTCTGAACGGTTGACACTTCATGACTATAGAAAATCAAGCTCTCAAGAAGCGTATCACCCGGTCTTATTCAAGAAAAGTTAATAAAAAATGCTTCGAACATAAATTGCTAATTAAGGATGCACAAAGATCTAAAACATTTGTAATAACAATGAAAATGCAGTAGAGCATTCTACATTACAAACAAGTCGATATGCATCATTCCCAACTTCTTTGGGATCTTGATTTGTAGCAACTAAAATTATTGGAGTTCGCTTGTATACAATAGGAGAATGGCATTCTTGTTTTAGTTAATAAATTGTTTTGTTTAAATTATATATGTATATATATATATTTTTTAAAATGTAACATATATAATATTTAAAATAAAAAAAAATTGCATTTCTTTTTTTCAATTTTGTTATTAAATAAAAAATAAAAAATTTGCATTTCTCTTTTTCAATTTTGTTATTAAAAAAAAAAAATTGCATTTTTCTTTTTCAATTTTGTTATTATTCAATAATTCTTTTTTGAATCAATGAAATGAATAAGTTATTTTTGCTCGTTTTTCCGAAGGTATTGATTAATTTTGGATCAAGTGATGAAGGATGAATAGCTAACTTTTTATTCAAGATTTTTAGTCTTAAACCGTCGACATTCTCGTAAGACCTAAAGTCCAATTCCGTGACCTAAAAGTCCAATTCCGCAATTGCTTTCTCCAATCTCGCTAGCCTAAAGTCCAATTCTCGTACACTGCTTTCTCCAATTTCAGCGCTAAAAAGCCTCCTCATTGTTCAAATCTGTCAGCCTAACTTTTCTCATACAAAATCGTATTTTGATGATTTAAGTATCATTGGAAAGATCTCTAACAAGATCTATACAATGAGAAATCCATCATTAGAGTTTGAAATGGCAAATAATGAAATAAATTTCTGAAAAGAATCTACATTCAACTTGAGGCACTAATTCCAAAAATCGTGTATAAATTCTCTTGATTTTTTCCTTTGAGAACTTGTTTCATTAATACAAATTCTCTAGTTTTGTGTGTAAATATCATAACTAGAGATATTGATCACCCTCTATCCCTTTGATAATCTTACATTCCATTGCTGCAATAAGTATTAGTTTTTTTGCGGGTGTCCAGGAGGAAGGACAAATGACTACAAGAGAATGGTGTCTCTCTAAGAGACCAATTTGTTTCATAAGAGGATGATCAACAACAAAAAAAGAGGAAATATGGCTCGAGTGCAAAAATCGGATCCAAGCACTTGAAAACTTTTAGATACTATTGTCTCCATCACATCCATACTACCTCAGTAATAAACCATTCACCTCATTTCACTTCATATTTTTCATTTACATTCACATCCACTTTCCATTTCTTTTTGTCCATTCATAACCCACAAATAAAAGCAAAGAGGCTCATTCACAGATGCTTATTGCCCATTGCTATTTCTACTTTCCGTTGCCATATTCCATTTTCATCTTCCATTTCTTGTCATTTTCATTCCCGCAAAATAAGCCCTTGCACGCAATGCAAATTATTGAGTCCATAGTCCTTTGAGTCTAATTTTTGCAAAAACACCTTGAGGTCGTATGCCTTAATCGTAAGAGTTCTCATGCCGACAAACAATGGGAATACATTAATGTCTCTCTTGGTTCGTCGCATCTTCTAGGTGGACTCCTGACATCGACAGAAAATCTGAGTCGTACTTAGCAAGATGTGTTTGGGCATCTCTGACTCTCATTGTCATCAATGGTGAGAGTTCTCGTGTTGACTAGTGGCATCCATTACATGGCCACTAAGTCAACAATTTCCTACTATGTCTCGACATCGTAACATATTTTTCACATAGTAGTGAATTGTGCCAATGAGTTTTTGAAGACATGAAGACTATTATTTTCTAAAGATTTTGGAGCAAAGTTCAACAAGTTTTAGTAGAAGCAATAAAAAGTCATCTCATCTCTTTGTGTATATCCATGACTCCTCTTGTTCAATGCACTGAAGAAGAATATGATCGCACTTTGGTGTGACCCACCACACATACACAACTCATCCACATTTAAGGTAAGTGAAGGTATGTTGTTTTCTATTTTTTAGTCATGTAATTCATAATAGAATGCTAAAATTGTAACTTTGGAAAAATTCCTCACTCCCTTTTTCACATTGTCATATCTTTAGCTTGTGGGGAAGGGACATCATTTCATATCCACATGTCATACACTATCACACATTTCTCATTTCATTTCCATACACATACACTTCCCAACCAACTATTGTTGCAACATGATCCAAAAGATTAGTATGCCTTGCAAATGATCAATTCATTGATGAAGTAATTGATTCTAAATGTTTTCATGAACTTTGATGCAACAAAGAAAATAAAGCAGTTTACACAAGAACCAATGCTTTAATGGTTGTCACACAAGAACCAACCATTCATGTTGCACTGCAAATGTAGTTATACTTCTGCCAAAAAGGAAAATATCAAGAAGCAAAGTTTGGAATGAATCTACATGAGTCAAAACTCATAAAAGATCAACTCATGGACAAATGAATCATTGCAATAGTTGCATGAGGAGACATGCAACAACTGTGCCTGTATGTTGAGTCTCAAAGTGTTTTCCATATTCATACATATTTCCATTATGTCATAACCATTTAGCACTCTTATTTCTGTATAGCCATTTGACCTAAAAACCCTACATCAAGTAACCATTTCTTACAAATATATGGGTTAGGATCCTCGTTTTCCAAAGTTATTTATTTTATGTATTTTAAGTGAATTTATGATTAGTAAACTAGAAAATTAACATAGTTTCATATATCTATATATGTGTTATGAGTTTTGTGACATGTGTAGGTCAAAAGGAGACTTCTAGAAGGCCTCTTATGTGGCACTCTAAGGCCAAATTCGAATTTGGTTGGAGAAGATTATGGGATCAAGAGGATATGTGTCTCACTTCCTTGTTGTATTGAAACTCTAAGAGGATATGTGTCTCATTTCTCAAGTTGTGTTAAAACTCTAAGACATGTGTCTTATCATTTCTCATTTTGATTGTAACTCTAGAGATGCGAGAGAGAGATTCATGGACTCCCACTATTGAGATGATGTCTCCTCATATTTTTGTATAAATAGGAGAATGCTTTCCTCCTATCATAGGTAATGAGGAAGTATAATGAAAAGTAGTAGAGAAGTCTTTGTAACAAAGTTCAAGATGGAATGGGATGTAAATTTGTGAGTTCTTTTTTTAATAAAGAAATTCAAATGTTTTGATGTTGTTTTGATTACAAGTTTAAGGAGTCGAAGGACTTTCACCAAATTGGTAGCAGAGGGGCCCTCGCTATCCAAGGAGGCTTTTACATGTTTTCTAGATAAGTTGCTTTCAATTCTGTTTTGTCATATTTCTCCATTTAGATTTCTCTTTCTCGAAATCACTAGCTTTTAAACATATTTTTTCATGGCATACTCTTGCATTTTGCATATCTTTTGACTAATGACATGGAATCAATATTGTTCTGCTGTTAATTTATTTTTTCTTAGTTTTTGCTTAATTCCGGTATTGCTTTGTTTATTTCAGTCTTGCACATTTGCTTTAGTAGTTAGATTTAGATATATTAAATTGCTCATGTCATTTTCAGTTACCTCCGAAAGCCACAGCTGGACTGATGGTGAAGGATTGAAGTATGAGTGTGTAGTTTGATATTAGTTTACTTTCTGCAAGTTAGATATATTAAATTTCTCATGTCATTTTCAGTTACCTCCGAAAGCCACAGCTGGACTGATGGTGAGGGATTGAAGTATGAGTGTGTAGTTTGATATTAGTTTACTTTCTGCAAGCTAGATATATTAAATTGCTCATGTCATTTTCAGTTACCTCCGAAAGCCACAGTTGGACTGATGGTGAGGGATTGAAGTATGAGTGTGTAGTTTGATATTAGTTTACTTTCTGCAAATTAGATATATTAAATTGCTCATGTCATTTTCAGTTACCTCCGAAAGCCACAGCTGGACTGATGGTGAGGGATTGAAGTATGAGTGTGTAGTTTGATATTAGTTTCTTTTTCTACAAATTAGATATTAGATTGCTCAAGTTGTTTATGGTTACCTCCGAAAGCCATAGCCGGACTAATGGTGAGGGATCAGGATATAAGTTGATGTAATTTGATTTAGATTTACTTTGTTGCAATTCTTGGATTTCTTTAAGCATAGTTTCTTTTGTGTTTAGACAGCAGCAAGGATAATTTGGTTTTCATGCTCAATAGTTCACTGTTTGATTTATTAGATTAGCAGCACCTTTTTCATTTCAGTAGCACATTTTCATTTTCTTTCAAGTTTTGTCATTGTATGTTTCAAATTCCTTTTTCAGTTTCAAGTTGGTAAATCATTATAAAGGACATCATTGCCTTGAATATCCATAACCATACTTGTCTTTAGAATTTCATAAAAATCCAAAAACGACAAAAAGTAAGAGATAGGTTATCTTGCACATATAGTGCGCCACACTTCGTCAGCTTACGAATCCCTGGTTGATAATTTATGTTAGCAATTTAGGACACACTAAATTGACCAAACAGGCTCTATGATAGCGTTTTCCATGTTTTGATAGTAATTCTCATTATCATCTCTTCTGTCATCATAAGGTGTATAAAGACCTTGTTTTTTATCATAATGAACTTCAAAGTCATCATCATCTACCCCAAATAAGTTTATATCGTCTTCCTCTGTTATTTGATCTGTTTGTTCAACCTCACTTAAAAAGTTTTGGTGAAAGGGAGGAATGATCTGCTGATCATCTTCCCTGGGTCTGTTTGGAGGCTGATTTCTTCTTATATTCTGATTCTGGTTTTGGTTTCTGTTTTGAGGAGCGTTTTGATTTAGACTTTCTTGCGCTCTCTCTAGAATGCTCATTTTATTCATCATTTCTTCCATCATTCTTTCCATCTTCGAGCTTGAAGTGGAAGGGGCGGATTCCTCTCTAAAAGATACTCTCTTTTCAGCTTTCATCCTTGCTCTCTTCTCCATGAGGTTAACTTCCACAGAAAGAGCACCTCTTTGCATATCTTCGAGGGTTGCAAAGACTCTTTCTCTGAGTGAATATGTCATGTCCGGATCAAATCCTTCAGGAAATTTGTTTAAAGCTAAGCCCTGAGGAGGTTTTAGTTCAGGGGAGAGTGCATTATACACACTGTGAAATCTGGTGCAATAAGCTTGTACACTTTCCCCAGGGTTCCTATGGAGATTGTTATAGTTGGCAAGGACTTAGAGAGGATTCTTCCTTACTTCCCATTTGTTTAAGAATGTTTGATGGAAGGCTTGGAGATCGTTAATACTATGGGGGGTTAAACCTTTAAACCATTTTCTCACTTCTCCCCCCAAACTTTGAGCAAACAGTCTGATTTTGACAGATTCATTATCAATTTCATTTCTGTCAAAGTAGTCATTCTTCTTGTCCACATGTTGAGATGTTGTTATAGTATTACTAGCATCATATAATGGAATTTTGGACTGATAGTCCTGTGGAAGATTGACTAATGGTACAGGAAGGACTAAGGGAGCATACCATGCTGCCATGATATGTGGTGGGGGCGGATTTACAAGAGGAGGTGTGGGTTGAAGTGGAGTGGTTTGAACAGTGGGTGAAGGATGAACAGAAGTGGATGGAACAACAGTAGATCCGTGAGCTGATCTTGGATGAGAGACACCTAGATTATGTAAGAAATGTAAATCAGGAGGCGTTGATTCTCTATTCCCAAGGGTTTCACTTGTTTCGGGAGATGAAAGTGAAGGCTCAGAATCTAAATGATCTAAATCGCCAAATGACCTAGTTCTGAATGGGTTCAATAAGTCAATTTGTGATTTGTGAAGAGCTGAAAGGTTTCCAGGGACTGAATTAGCTCTTAGGGGTGGTCTGAAAATAGCTGAAAATTGTATCTTAGGAGACTTCCTAAGGATTATTTCCGGGTTATCAACTATCTCAGGAGGATCGGGGTCAGGATGAGCTCTAGTATGAATCTTTTTAGGAGCCACAATGTTTATATGTTTAGACCCAACTAAACAGGAAAAGTTCAACCAGATATGACAATCTTTAGGAGGTTAACCAATCTGTTTTTACAATTTTTAAATCCCACAGTCCTCTAACTGAGTTTGAATGATTTTATAATGATAAGGGTTCCTCCCAGTGGAGTCTTAAGGTCTGTTCAGGATTGTGGAGTCGCCAGGTGGAAAGTTCAGAGTGTTTTCAAAGGAGTACACTGCCCACCACAGTGTTTGTGAAACATCCATTTTCAAGGATATCTCAAAACACAACAAACTCTAACCAGATATTGACTGGGAGGGCATTCACCAGATATGTCACCCCTAAAAGAGGATGAGACCCGGAAGCTACCTGGCCCTTTCCAGACTCTGTCTAAGAGTATAGGGTAAAACACATCAAAGACGTATACAAGATATCAAAACTAGTGTTTTACTACCAATCTGAAATGCTTTTGGTATTTTCTAAATTGCTTTTATTTGTGGTTCAGAAGAATATCCCAACTCTGCCTCAAAACTTAGCTACGGTTATGAAACAAAGACAGTCTATCCTTATGGCTAAGCTAGCGGATTTTCCAAGGTTAGATAAAAACTTTAAAAAAAAATCCTAGGATTGACCTAGTTTGTCACTGATTCAATCAAGTTTCATCATGATTACCATTTCTTGGTAGTGCTTGAAAAGGCTGCTTTTGACTCTCAAGATGTTATGAAGATTCTGGGTAAGGGTTCCCCAGCGGAGTCGCCAGAAATGTTAGGTCTCTGTAACAAGCAAGATTGGCAAAGTCCGATCACATAGTTAACATCATTTCAACCAACTTTGGGATTCTAGGATCTAGCCCTCCTGAATCCGGAGAGAGATCTCTCCAATATGTACAAAGATGGATATTGTCTTTGAAGTTTGGGGTGATGATATTAGGCTAGTTATTAAGGCCAAGGGTTTTGTTTGGTTTTCTCGGATGGTTGAACATAGTTGCTGTCTGAGGCGGAAAGATCTATATGCAAATAGGTTCAAAGGTGAGAAGTTGCAAGCAAACAGAGTAAGCTTCGATTATAAAGAAAGATGATGGCAAGTTTTCAATCCATTGGGCTATGGAGTCATAAGAGAATTTAATTGAAACATTCAGGTTTAAGAGGAATCTATGGGGCAAGTCATCTATGCCTAAGGATCTCTTTAAAGTTTGATTTATGGAATGGGGTGATATAATAAGAATGGGAAATAATAGATGCAGAACAAAGAGCAGCCCAGGATCTGGTAAGTACTTTGAAACTAGCCAGCCTTTGACCAGGCACTTAAGAAAAACATAGAAGCAAACTAGGATCTGGTAAGTACTTTGAAACTATCCAGCCTTTGATACACTTCTAATAGAACAAAAATTAAAAACGAAGGGAAACTTGAAGGCAACCTTTGGAGCAGAAACTAGTGGGCTGGGACTCACCCTGATCCTCTCCTAGTTCTTCTTTACTTAGTTACTTCCAAGACAATCACAAAGATAACACGGAATGGCCTAAGATCTGATAAGTGCTTTGAAACTAGTCAACTTTTGACACATCCTAAGGGAAACGATCCGATAGTTGAGCAAACAAGAAAGGGACTCAGGGCTAACCTTTGATTTCCTCAATTCATTCCTTACACAACATATATGAAAGTAACATTTAAAAATAACATTCAGCAGTGACAAAAAGATGAGGGAACGCCAGCATATCTGTGCTTAGACTGAATTAAATCATTTCTAAATAACACAGTTAGAAGAAAACATTGGAATAAATATTTCTCAGCCAGAGAAGGTTACTGATATACAGTAGGTCCTAACACTGTTTAAACTGTTCTTTACAGTGGAAAATGAAACAAATTGAAAACAGAAATAAAATGACAAGTTCACAGTAAGAATAACATCACCATCAGCATAGACCAGGATCCCATAAATCAGCTTGTATTGATTGCTTCAAACTGGTTACAATCTTCAAATCCAATGTTTTAATCCATCTCTTTTCACAATCTAACCTATCTGTTACAAGCAGAGCTCCAAGAGCCTATGAAACCACTATTTACAGTCAAGAGTTTTCCACTCCGAAACAGCTACAACGCTTCAGCAATTATATTGACAACCAACTAATCCAACCCCTCACTCATCTTCTTCCGGAGTATTTATAGAAGGATGAGGAGGTGAGATCTAATAAAAGATCTCAAATACAATTAATGCAGAATTAATGTCTTCCTGGCCTGGGAGGCTCGATGAAGAATTTATACAGGTGTTCCACTGCATTTATGCGCTTATACTTATGAAGTAAGCTCAGAAGGAGCTTTTGTTGACATTTGAGGCTCTGCGTACTGTTAGGGTTACTCTGCAAACATCCTGTCATTAAATATGGTGCAGAAATAACTTCTTTGGTTGTTCCGAGGCATAATATCTGATCTGGTTCAATAAATTTATCCTCTGGTTGAGCATTCTGAGGCAATAGGTGGCACTGCGGTGGTTGAGGAATCAATTCGCCTCGAAGTATGGCGGTGGAGGCAATATGTCTGATGAACGCTTTTAGGTTTTGCTTTAATCTGTGTTCTAAGCCGGGGATTAGACTTTTGATAACCGTCTTAGCCGTAATCCCCGCCAATCTATCCACAAAACTGTTGCTCTGGTTCATTCTGTCTTCAAAATCCGATACTCTTCTCTGCGTTGATGTTGACGACATTCTTCAGGCTTTATAGGGACGCGTAGCAACCAAGGCTCATGAAACCTTATTGATATCATTGTTCTTCACCCTGCGGTCGATTCTATGGATTAATCAGAAGGACGGGAGTCATCACCCTCAACCTTTAGATTTTCACTAAAACACGACGAAAGAACCTTAAAACCTGCAAAATACAATAAAAATGAGAAAATCCTGCATTATATGGACAATCTGCATCGGAGGGCGTGCGGAAAAATGGAGCAATCGGAGCCGTTGATCGTATTGCGATCAACGGTTGGGGGCGTTTTGAAAAGTCAGCGGAGAAAAAGGGTTTTTGCACAATGGAATCGGGAGAACGAATGAGAACCGTCGATCTGCGGAGATCGACGGCGGAGATCGACTTTCGGACGGGCCGGGGGAAATTTCAACAGGCGGGGAAATCCGTTAAAAGCTGGGCAGAAATGGCGATTAGCAACCGTCGGATGGGAGGGGCTAGATCCGACGGCAGAGGTGAATCCCGCTGCAGGGTTATGGGACGATAGATAACGCGCGGGCGAGGTGAAAGGATGGCGGTTTTGGAAATGAGGTGGAGGACACGCGTCAGCCAGCGTGTGGAATCGCTGGCCGACGGGATAAAACCGCCATTCGACGAAAGGTGGTCCGGGATATATACCATGGTTTTTGGAAACGAGTGCGGGGGAAGGGGGGTCCACCAAGTGTGAGGTACTCCGCTCCGTCGAATCTGGGGAGCAGATCGACAGCTGGGAAGGCTCAGGGCAATAAAATACGTGGTTTCATATTTCACACCCAAACCTTATAAAAGATGGGTTTTTTGAAGGTTTCAAAGGAAAAGGGCGGAGTGGGGACCGCACTTCGGTTTAGCGCCTCTGGACTTGAGCGGCCGGTCGTGGCTCTCGGGCATATGGAGGTAGATAAGGCAGGGGCTTAGCCCAAGGGGTTGAAAACCAGCGCACAGAAAATAGGCGTATTTTACATGATTTTCAATGATTTTTGAAAAAGGAAAAAGGTTCCGATAGGCTAAAAAGTGGGTTTTTAACCTCAGGAAATGAGATTAATGAGGGGATAAGGAATAACATAGGGTTTAGTGGGGTTTTTATGGATGAAAGGAAACTGAAGAAATGAAGGTAAGATGGAAGCCGGGGAGGGGAAAAAGGAGGAGGATGCAACAATATTTGATTTGGATTTTCATGGAATATCAGAGGCTGAGAGAAGGAAAAGTATGAAGAACCAACCAGCAGTTTATGCTCTTACCAACAGACTTCAAGCACCAACAATTTTAGGCCTGAATTTGTTTCTTAAAGGCTGCAAAGAATATTTATCCACCAGCTGATATAATGGAAAAATATAGGTGGCTAACATGCTTAATATCTTTTATGCTTAGATTTGAATTTGTGCAGCAAACTTAAATATATTTTGCAACCATAATCGATGTTAGGGTTATTTTTTATGCGTAGCTAAAGTGATCTTTTATGACGAAAGATTTATACTAACACCGCCCAATATGTCTAAAAATAGAATTCCATCTATTTTTCCAACTTGACCAACCATCCACAAATAGCATCCTGCAACTCATAGAATATGATCGACATGTCTAAAAATAGACATAGTCTAAAAATAGACTTGCGCCAAAAATAGCCTGTGGCTCCACTTAGTGAAGGCGAATCTTTTCACTAAGCTCATCATCTTGTTGCAATCTCAACACTCCCTCTCAACAAGATAGGGATTATCTTCCACCCTGATCCTGCCTCTGTGGTATTCGAATTTGCTCCTGGTGAGCGCCTTCGTCAAGATATCAGCATCCTGATCCTCCATAAGAATGTAAGAAAGTAACATGATCTTCTGTTGCACACAATCTCTGATATGATGATACCAGTCTATGAAGCCATGCAACCTCAACTCATCCTCCTGTATGTACCAAGATCCATATCCCGATGTGCCTCTGAGATATCTCAATACATGCTTGCCTGCCTTCCAAAAGAGCTTGGTAGGCTTAACCATAGCTTGTGAAAGCTGGTTAAAAGTGTAGCATATGTCAGTTCATGTATTGTCTAGTTACATAAGCGACCCCACCAACTATCGGTAAACAATGGCATCCACTACCTTTGCCGATGTAGCATCCTCTTTCCTCCAACCACCAGGAAGAGGAGTGTCGATAGGCTTGCAACCATGCATGTTGAACTTCTCTAGTATCTATCGAGCATACTTGCCTTAAGACACAAACAATCCATCACTGCGCTACCAAATTTCCAATCCCAGGAAATAATGAAGGAGGCCCAAGTCCTTCATCTAAAACTCTTTTTCAAGATAAGCCTTGCATGAGAGTATCATCTGTTCATCACCCGTAAAAATCAAATCATCTACATAAAGTACAATGATCAACAACTTACCCTCCACCACAATCTGGTATAGGTTCGGATCCGCCTCACTCTTGGTGAATCCAAGACCGGTGAAATCCATGTGTACCAAGCATGAGGTGCTTGTTTCAACCCATACAATGCTATTTTGAGCTTGCACACATGTGACTCGCTGCTGAGGATCTCAAAACCTTCGAGCTGCTCTATGTACACCTCCTCCTCAATGACTCTGTTGAGGAACGCAGTCTTCACATCCATCTGATGAATGTGCCATCCCATCTACGCTGAGAGAGCAAGGATGCTCCGTATGGAAGAATACCTTGCAACAGGTGCAAAGGTTTCCTCATAGTCAATCCCCACAATCTGTGAGAAGCCCCTGGCAACAAATATTTCCTTGTACTTCTCGACGCTCCCGTCAGCAACTTGCTTCACTTTGTAGATCCATCTCGAACCTACCATTGATTTACCTTCCAGCCTTGGGATAATCTCCCATGCATTATTTCTGACAATTGAATCATACTCTTCCACCATGGCATCTACCCATGCAGGGTCCTCCACAGCTTCTTCGAAAGAGGATGGTTTTGTCACGATACACTTGCTCATCAGAGCCATGTATCCAGTATATCGGTCAGGTGACTATCTCCGTCTGTGCTGTGATGTAGGTGCTCCTACAATCTTCTCTGCATCAAGATTCAGTCGCTCAACTTCTGTAGTGCACTTCCGCTCTCTGATGGTTGGCACTGCATGAGTGGTTTCTTCCATTCCATGAACCTCCTCTTGTGGCTGATCCACATCCTAAGGCTCATCCTTAGGAACTAATAGCTCCTCATCTACATGCAAGTGTGGATCCCTCTCAAGTGAACACTTCATGGCTTTCTCCTCATGAAATTTTATATCCCGTCGCACAACAGTCTTTAGACTATCTGGAAAATACACACGATAGTTGTGGGGTGTTTCTGTGTACCCCAAAAATATCCCAACCTTTGCAGTCAGCTCCAGCTTCTTCCTGGCATCCTTCATCACATGAATGTAAACAGGTGAGCCAAAAATCTTCAAATGAGAAATATCAGGCTTCTTACCAGAAAACGCCTCTTCGGGTGTACTTGTTGAGTCTCAAATCTGCATCTTTTCCATACACTTTTCTATACCCTTTTCACTCACCTAAACCTCCCAAATTGTCAATATCATGTGCAAAAGAGCATATAACATGGTTTTTAATTATATTTTTGTGTTTGTTATTTGATCTAGATTCTTTATTAATCGGTGCGGAATCTTGCCACTTTCCGCATTCAACTGTGACTTCCGTAGCTATTTTGTGAAACTCTATGTTACAGGTGTCTATAAGGAAAACGAGCCACATGGGCAGGTCAGGAATGACGAGGACATGGTTCGTGTCCTATTGGTTCGAGCAAACTCATCTAAAGAAGCTGCGGTCAAAGGCGTCCACATGGAAGTCAACCATAGAGTTTCATGTCGGACGGACTCTGTTTCGTGTCACATGAAGGTTCATACGGCCGTTTTTAAGTTGCTGAGGATAAATTGACATCTGTGCATGGCTCCTTAGTTGAATTCAAGCATCCACTCCTCGTAGATTTACTTTCCAACAGGGCCATGATCCTAGATTCGTGGACGTAGTGGTCTACGTGCTCTCCACCAGTATGAACTTTAGGAGACAGTTATATTTCTTTGTTATATATAATGTGTTTGCATACGCATATAGAGTTAGTCGATGTTAGTCTATGTTATCTTTTCATTAGTCTACTCTGTAATGTGATTACGTTGTACTTGTGCCGTAACATCACTTTTCTGTAATGACTGCTTTTTAATATAAGAAGACTTTGTTTTGTTAACCGAAATTCGTATTTGAAGATCGTTTCCAAGGCTGGTGTAGAGGGCCCCTGCTCAGCTAAGGTTTTTTGTGCATTAGTGTAAAATTCTCATTTCGTTTCTTTAAAGTTCATTGTGCCATAATCCATTCATATGTTTATACATTGCATTTGCTTCATTTCTGTTTATAAACTTCCATAGTTTCCATTTCACTTGTCTTTCATGTTTATGATTGTTAATCAACGATCGGTGTTCTTGTTTGACGCGTTATGAATGGCGGCCGGAAGCAACATATATCTACTTTAACTAATAACATGGAATAATTACAACTATGGTACTATTTTCGTAGTTTACGTTTAAATTCGGTATTGTACGCTGTTTTCATCTTTGTATTTGTTTCGGTAGTTAAATTTAGATATATTCGTGTTTGCTCGCCCGCATCTTGATTTGCCTCCAGCCACGAGTGAGTGATGGTGAGGGATTGTATTATGAAATGTGTAGTTTAGTATTAGTTTCCTTTCTGCAAAATTAGATATATTAAGCTGCTCATAGCGTCTTCAGTTTATAAAAGCCAGTGGACGATGGTGAGGATTGTGTTATGAAAATACGTAGTTTAGTATTAGTTTCCTTTCTGCAAATTTAGATATATTAAGCTGCTCATAACATCTTCAGTTGCCTCCGAAAGCCACAGCTGGACTGATGGTGAGGGATTGTATTATGGATGTGTAGTTTGATATTAGTTTCCTTTCTGCAAGTTAAATATTAGTTACTCAAGTTATTTATGGTTACTTTCGAAAATCATAGTTGGACTAATGATGAGGGATCAGAAGATAAATTGATGTAATCTGATTTAGATTTACTTTGTTGCAATTTTGAATTTCCTTAAGCATAGTTTCTTTTGTGTTTATACATCAACAAGAATAGTTTGGTTTTATGCTCACTAGTTCATTGTTTTGATTTATTAGACTAGCAGCACCTTTTCATTTCAGCAGCACATTTTCATTTCCTTTCAAGTTTTGTCATTGTAAGTTTCAAATTCCTTTTTTTTAAGTTTCAAGTTGGTAAATCATTATAGAGGATATCATTTCCTTGAACAAACATAACCATACTTGTTTTCATTTTAGAATTTCCATTTCACCTTAAGCCAAAAACGACAAAAAGTTAAGAAATAGGTTATCATTTTGTATAGTCTTGCCATCTATAGTCGACTTACGATTCCCAGTTGACAAATTAAAAATAGGCAATTTAGGTTTACTAAATTAGGCCAAACATTGCGACGTTCTTGAAGTGTAACTGAATAACAATTTCTTAAAAAAAAGAAAATTCTAAAGAGAAGAAAACTTAAATGCTTTGAAGTATGCTATGATGCTCTCCTCTTGCACACAGTTGTGGTCACAGGAGGATCGAGAAGAAAGGAAATTGTTGATTAGGTAATTTCATAAGTATGCTCTCCTTATTTTAGTATTTACAGAAGATCGAAGAGAATTATTCTGGCCAACTTTTAAAAATGTAAATAAAAATACAGACGTATACTGAGCAAGGGTTGGGGAAGGGTTTGTAATCGTAGAGTTCGATTTTCACAACTCCATCTTCTTCAAGGCATAGACCAGATTCACCACCATCTACCCCTAGCCTTAAGATTTTTGGAAGTCAAGGAACGGCTGAATTAGAGGATTCTCCTATACCACCTACTAAAACCCACTTAGAAAACAAAGAGACTTTCTCTCATCCTCCCTTGGTGGAAGAACTAGAGGACTATAAGGACTCTAAAGAAACTATCATGGCAGAGGAAGTAATAAATAGAGGTGGAGGTAGAAGAGGAGGAGACAATGGAGATAACAATGGTGAAGGAAATAATGGTAGAAATAGGGAAGGAGACAATTTGTTTGGATTCCCTATAGTTGATGAGGAAACTCATGCAACAATGAAACATATCTCACCATCTGTTCTCCCTAACTTTTATGGATTGCGAAGTGAGGATCCTGAAACATTTCTGTTTGAGTTTGAAGTTGTGTGCCGAACTTATGACTATATGGAAGATTCTCAAAAACTCAAACTGTTTCCTTCAACATTGAAGGAATCTGCTTTGAAATGGTTCATGGGATTAGCCACTCAATCTATCAGGACTTGGAATGATATGAAACAAACATTTTTGGATAGATACTTGGACTATTGTATGCCCACCAATCACAAGGATGAGGTGTTCAAAATGATGCAAAAAGAAGATGAAAATTTGGAAGACTTACTTGAAAGATTTCAATACAACTTGAAAAGAGCAAAGATGAGCAACTTAGATGATGAAACCTTGAAAGCCCTCATATTAAAAGCCATTAGAGATGAATGGATAGATGTTTTAAACATGATGGGGAAAGGAGACATTTCTCAACTTCCACTTCGTGACATAACAGAACTATGTGTCCATCTCTCAAGAGGAAAATCTAAAACAGGAAAAGGGCCTAGGGATCCTTCTCTTATTAGGGCTAACAAATCTACAACTGGATCAGTAAGTAGGGTAGAGATTGGTAATATGCTTGATGAGTTCAAAACTGATATCTTAGGGAGCCTTAGTGAACAACTAGACACCCTTAAAATCCAAAACAAGCAGAAAGCAGAAACAGATGCTTTAACCATCTTTTGTCCGAAATGTAGGAAGAAACATGCTTTAAGGGAATGTCCCTTGGATGCAAAAGTTGTAGAAACATGTATGATTTGCTCAGAGAATCATGAGATCAAGGATTGTCCTTCAATTCCTGGACTCAAAGCTGTCTTTCAAGAAGACCCAAATTCGGTAGAATCTCTCTGTTTTGTTGCAAGAAGACCTTGGCAGGGACAACAAACTCAAGGGTTTAACAACCCTATGAATCTTCAAACCCCACCAAATTGGAATCCTTGGCAACAACCTTGGCCCCAACATCAAAATTCATATCAGCCATGGGTACGAGGGATGCAAAATCCTTATGGGAGATTTGCTCAATTTTATCAATATCCTCCATCTTTTCAAAATAAACAAGCTCCACAACTTCCAAACCCAAATCCACAACTTTAATTTCCATTTCCACAACAACAACCTTCTCAACAAAATACAAATCCTCAACTCATGCTCCCATACCAACAGAAGACAAATCAACTTCTAGCTCAGCCATTACCAAATCCTAATAATAAAAATCATCAGAATACTTATATGGTAGAAGGACAACAATTTCCTACCTATATGATTGTTCCTCTCAACGATGTACAACTCAGATCTGGTAGAGTTTTAGAAAAACCTTCTATAGATATTCAATAGCAAGATACCTCTGAGGAGGACTCTCTTCAAGTCAATAAGGGTTCTGAGGAAGAATCTCTTCAAAATTCAAGCATGCAAAAAGAAAAAGAAAAGTTAACACCCACAACTCTTATAGTTGAGCAACCTGTATCTTCATCTACACCTCCTTTTCCGGAAAGACTACAAATTGATAAGGGGGTGGAAAAACAAATCTTGTTGCCTAACTATGACTTTCTAGATGAATTGAAGAATGTTTGTATCAAAATTCCATTGCTACAAGCCATTCGAGAAATTCCTATTCTAGCAAAAACCATAAAGGAGTTGAGTTTCAAAAGACCAGGAAGGAAGCTAAAGGACACAAGAAGAATCTACCTGGTAGGAAAGATTGCAGACATTATGATGGGAAAAATTACCATGCAGAAGTATGTAGATCCAGGAAGTCCAATTGTCAAGACACATATAAATGGGATAGAACTTCCAAACACATTGATTGACTTAGGGGCTGCTATCAACATTATGAGTAGACAGACTATGGAACAGTTAAAACTTCCTAACCTTCTTTTTACACCTACTTTATTGCAACTTGCAGATCGATCGATTATTAAACCAGATGGTGTATTAGAAGATATTTCAGTCTCCTTAGATTCTTGGGAATATCCAGTAGACTTTATGATTTTGACTCCCAAGAGTAATCTAGGAGGACACCCACTTATCTTAGGAAGACCTTGGCTAGCCACAGCTGATGCTTTTATTAGTTGTAGATCTGGAGACATGTACATTTCTAATGGTAATTCGACAAAGAAATTCAATTTGTATCCTCCAGCAAGAGCAATCACAGAAATAGGAGACGATGAATGGGTCGATGATGAGAACACTATACAACCTGTCTTTACCATTTCTGAAATTAGTGAGGATAGTCAAATTCTGAACACATTAGAAAATTTTGAGATAACTTCAGAATATGACCCCACACAATTTCAGTTGGAATCCGACATAGAATATTTATCATCAAGACAAATGTCTCTTTACTCTATGGAAGAGTTTGGTAGTTCTACTATTGAGATTTTTCCAGGAAAAACATTGAATATCAACAAACATTTGGAAAAGTCATAACAAGAAGAACTAACCAAAATCTTGCAAAAACATTCTACTACATTTGCATGGGAGTATACGGACATGAAAGGTATTGATCCTAAGACTTGCATCCATCATATCTATATTGATGAAAACAGTAGACCAATCAGACAACCTCAAAGAAGGATGAATCCAAATCTTAGGGAGATAGTGAAAGAAGAGCTCCAAAAACTACTCAATGTAAACTTCATTTATCCAATTTCAGATAACCGATGGGTTTCTCCTTTGGTTATAGTACCTAAAAAGAATGGTAAATGGAGGGTATGCATTGATTACAGGGAATTGAACAAAGCAACTTTGAAGGATCACTTTCCTTTGCCTTTTATCGATCGGGTATTAGACACATTAGCAGGTAAAAAGTACTTTTCATTTTTGGATGGTTTTAGTGGCTATAATCAAATTCAGGTAGCACCTGAAGATCAAGATAAGACCACATTTACTTGTCCATGGGGAAATTTTGCCTACCAAGTGCTTCCTTTTGGGTTATGTAATGCACCTGCAACATTCCAAAGAGCAGTACTAGGAATTTTTTCTGATCTAATCCATGATTGTGTAGAGGTTTATATGGATGATTTTACAGTTTGTGGTAATTCATTTGAAGAGGCATTAGAAAATTTGGAAAAAGTTCTTATAAGATGTAAAGAAACAAACCTTTCATTAAGCCATGAAAAATGCTTTATGATGTTTATTGAAGGGATTGTTTTAGGACATCATATTTCGGGAGATGGGATTAAGGTTGATAGATCAAAAGTTGAAGTCATCTCCAAGTTGCCTATTCCAAATTGTCAAAGAGATGTTAGAAGTTTTCTAGGATTTACTGGTTACTATAGAAGATTTATAGAAAACTTCACTAAAATAGCATCTCCACTATTCAAATTGCTTACAAAAGACTGTGAATTTAAATGGGATCCTGATTGTCAATCAGCTTTTGAAACTTTGAAAACAAGAATATCTGAAGCACCTATCTTGAGAGGACCAAATTGGAAACTTCCTTTTCCATATTTCTACGGATGCTTCAGATACAGCTTTAGGAGCTGTGTTGGGTCAAAAATATTTAGTTCCTTATGCCATTTATTACACCAGTAAAAATTTGACTCCCACAGAGTTGAACTATACTGTGACTGAAAAAGAGTTTTTAGCTGTTGTTCATGCGATTAATAAGTTTAGACATTACATAACAGGCTATGAAACTTTTATTCATACTGACCATTCTGCAATTAGATATTTAATGAACAAACCTGTTACTAATGGCGGAGTGACAAGATGGCTTTTACTTTTGCAAGAATTCAATATTACTGTGTTGGATAGACCAGGAAAACAGAATACAGTAGCTGATTTCTTGTCTAGGATTCAGAATACTAAAGAAGATTCTCTTGTAGAGGATAAGTTTCCTGATGAATACTTGTTTGCAGTAACTATTAAGACTCCTTGGTATGCAGATATTGCTAACTATTTGGTTACAGGGAAACTACCTTCACATTTATTTCCAAGTGAAAAACGAAAAATTATTTAGGAGAGTTCAAAATATTCATGGATTTCTAACGAATTGTTTAAAACAGGGCCAGATCTTGTGATCAGAAGATGTGTCGGGGAAGATGAAATGCCTGATATTCTTAAGGCATGTCATGATGAACCATGCGGCGGACACTTTGCGGACAAAAGGACGGCCTATAAAATCCTTTCCTTGGGATATTATTGGCCTTCTCTCTTCAAAGATGCAAAACAATATGTCCAAAGGTGTGATAGCTGCCAAAGAGTAGGGAAACCTACCCTTTCAAATGAAATGCCACTGCAAACACAGGTACTCATTGAACCCTTTGAAAAATGGGCTTTAGATTTCATTGGACCTATTAATCCACCATCCAAGCAAAAGAAGTATATATTGGTTTGTATTGATTATGTTACTAAATGGGTAGAAGCCAAAACATTAGTATCTGCTACTGAAAATTCAGTTGTTCATTTTCTTTATGAGGATATTTTTACTCGCTTTGGTGTTCCAAGAGAAATTGTGACAGATCAGGGGAGCCAATTCACATCTAATTTGGTGGAGAAGTTGATGGAAGAATACAAGATCAAGCACAGAAGATCTACTCCTTACCATCCGCAAGCAAATGGTCAAGTGGAGTCCACAAATAAAGTTCTTGAAAGTATCATCACCAAAACTGTTCATCTACATAGAAAAGATTGGGCAGAAAGGCTTCCTGAAGCCTTGTGGGCCTACAGAACTACATGGAGGAATACAACAGGACATTCTCCCTATGAACTTGTTTATGGGAAAGAAGTTTTGCTCCCCATTGAGTTCCAAGTCAAGACCTTCAAGATAGCAGTTCAGTTGGGGATGGACTTATCAGAAGCCCAAAAGCATAGAATGGAGCAGTTGAATGAGCTAGATGAGATCAGACAAGAAGCAATTCTAAGAACTGATCTAGTTCAATATCAAAGAGCTAAATGGCATGAAAAGTATATCAAAGAAAATAAGTTTCAAGAAGGAGATTGGGCATTGTTGTTTGATTCCAAGTTTAAAGATTTTCAAGGAAAATTTCAGACTCATTGGCTTGGGCCATATGAAATTGACAAGATCTTTAGCAATGGAGCGGTAAGAATCAAGACCATTGATGAGTTTCAAACTCCTCTTATTGTGAATGGCCATAGATTGAAAATTTATCATAAGCCACTCTCAAAAGAGGATTTTGTCAAATTGTTTCAGGAAAGTTGTGTAATCAGGCTGGTACAGAAGAATTCTTCTTCTCCACCAGCCTAGCTTTTGTTCTTTTTAGTTAAAAAAAAAAAAAAATTGGTATAAGCCTGAAAACCAATCATAGATTGGCAGTCTTATACAGAAAATATAGAGTGAAAATCAGGAACACCTGACACTATATTTTCCAAAAAAAAAAAATCTCTCTTTCATTTCACAAGTTTTGTCATCATCCACTTCATTTCATTCCACTTCATTCCATTTCATTTCATTTCATTTCACCCTATTCTACTTCATTTTATCCATTTCATCAATAAAAATCTTTTTCATGACCATTTCCATCTGGTCATTTGTCATCTGTTCATTTCCATTCATCCAAGTGATAGCTGTGTCAGTTTCCGCAGCTGACATCTGTTTCCGCAGCTGACTCCAGTTTCCGCAGCCAGAAGCAGATTCCGCAGCTACTACTCTGTTTTCAAAAAGAATGTACAGTCAGACGTTATTATGAAATAAAATGCAGGTGAGAGGATAAAAAAAAAATGAAGACATGGAGCATTCAAAACACCAATGGAGATCAATTAGTTGAAGACCAAGGGAAAAGGCAAAGATTCCAAAGGTATGAATAAAATTTATTTCAAATAGCATTGAAAAACACATTTTTATATAGTTATGAACCATCAGCTCTATCCATTATGTGCAATGATTATATTGACAATTCCGTAACCTTTCACGATCTCCATATTATCCTCTCGCATTCATTCACAAACAGTTCCATCATTAAACCCCCGATTTTCACTCATGATCCAATATTCCACCGGTGATAATGAGACGTATTTGATTTGACCAAGGACTCTTACAGCCGCATAAATTCATAACCATTGATTGAAACGTGCTCATATTTATTGCGCAGCCACCAAAATTCAAAACGCTGCCGAATGTGTTATACTTTGTTAATCTCTTTGTCGTGTCTCTGCTGTATTTACGAAACCCCACTCTGTTCTGTCTCACTCCATTTCGTTCATTGTGTTTATTCTCACTCTCGGATATCTACCCACAGTCTCACTCCATTCCGTTTATGGTGCTCATTCCCATTTTATGATACATCCCCACAGCCATTGTGCTCGTTCCTGTGCATTCAACCGTTCTACTTCCGCTTGAACCCTCACGCAGGCAAATTTGTGAAGAGCAGAAAAGAGAAATGGGTAAATTGCTAAGAGCAGAATCGGAAGGACCGAAGTTTATGGAGGGTTATCCACAAATAAGGGAGATATTGAAGAAAGAAAAATGGTTGCATTTTATCCAGAAATTCAGAGGTTACCACAAAGAAGTTACGAAAGCATTTGCAAGGTCGTTTGATGGCTTGGAAGCAGAGATTGGAGACCTTAAGTTTGCGGTCAATGAAACATCTATAGCAACAGCCACGGAACTTCTTCAGGAGGGTGAACGTTGGTTTAAAAATAAAAGCATCAGTGATGAAGCATGGAGAACAATCTTGCGAAACCAAGGTATGGACATAATTGTTTTTAAAAGAGGAATTCCTGTGCATGCATTGAAAGAGGAATGGGCTACTTTACTGCTAGTTGTTCAGAAATTCATTACATGTGAAGGCCGTTTTGGGTCCATGTATATGTACCATACCAGGCTATTGATGAATTTTCTAGAAAATCAAGCTCTCAATCTTCCATATTTTCTGTTAAATAGCTTGAAGAAAATGGTTGTGACTGTTCAGAAACACTTAGGAGATGTAGAACCCCATCTATATCACCACGGCCTTGTAAAAATTCTGATTGAAAAGGAGTTAAAGGAAAGGAAAGACACATGGGAACAATTTCTAGTTAGAAATTTCTTTGAGGAACCTCAGGAAATTCCTGAAGGTAGCACAACAAGAAGGAGTAGAAGAAAAAGAATAAATGTTGAAACCCAAATTACTCCTACTCCGGAAATTCCTGAAGGTAGTACAGCAAGAAGAAGTAGGAGAAAAAGAACAATTGATGAAATCCAAAATACTCCTACTACTGCAATTGAAAGAACTGATAAGGAAGAGAGACTGTCAAAGAGGAAGAAGAAAGAAATAAAGGGTAAGAAGCCAATAACACCAAAAGAGAGAAAAATTATTGAGGCTGTACATAAAACTTCTTCTTCTGAAGAAGAAGATAATCAAGTGTTATCTGAAAGATTAATCTATCCTCAAAAACAGTCATCTATGCCCAAGAAGACAGAGAAAGGAAAACAAAAACAAAAGGGTAGTGTACCACAACGTGTGAGGAGAAGCAACAGACTTAAGGGGAAATTGAGGAAAACACAAATTAAGGGTCCTCATTTCATTGATTTGGGTGAGGAGACATCTGAACAGTCCCTAGCTGACCGTAGTCCATCTCAGTCAGTTAGTGAACCTGTTTCATTTCATTCCCAATCAGACATTGAGCATACTCCATCCCATTCTCAGCAAGATATTGATGTGAGCCCTCCTGAACCAAATTTTGAAGATAACTCTCCTTCACGGCATTTTGGGGACAGCCCAATAAAAATGACACCTGAAATAGACCCCAAGCAGCAGGAAGTATATGACTACATAGAATCTTTGGAAAAGGCAGCTACAGATCCAAGTACTTCGTCCATTCAGCCTCATACATTGCAGGATGATTTAGTTCAATCACTAAAACAGGAAATTTTTGAACTGGAGCTTTTAAATAGGCACATCAAAAATGAAAATGAAACATTGAAAGAACAAAGCAAATTGGACAAAATCATCCATGATAATACCATGCTACATTTGGGAATATGGCAGAAGAAGAATAAGAAACTGAAAAATAAATGCCAGAAGTTGAACAGAGCACTTGTTAATATCAAATTTAGGTGCTTAATGAAGAAACCCAGAATGTTGGCAGTACCAAGGAAGAAGAGGAGAAGATTGGATGTGCTGGCTGAAGTGTCAAGGCACATGAACTGAAGAAAGATTATCAAAATTTTGGTTGCCATGAGGACATGCAACACCTTCATAGTGGGGGTATGTTGAGTCTCAAATTTGCATCTTTTCCATACACTTTTCTATACCTTTTTCACTCACCTAAACCTCCCAAATTGTCAATATCATGTGCAAAAGAGCATCTAACATGGTTTTTAATTATATTTTTGTGTTTGCTATTTGATCTAGATTTTGTTCATTCAGCTGCGGAATCTTGCCACTTTCCGCAGCTGCTGCAACTTTCCGTAGCTATTTTGTGAAACTCTATGCTACAGGTGTCTACAAGGAAAACGAGCCACATGGGCAGGTCAGGAATGACGTGGACATGGTTCGTGTCCTATTGGTTCAAGCAAACTCTAACTGTAGTCAAGGTCAAAAAGCGGGGTCCACATGAAGTCAATCATAGAGTTTCAAAGTCTACGGATCTGTTTCAGGTCAAGAAGGTTCATACGTCGTTTTTAAGTTGCCGAGGATAAATCGACATCCGTGCATGGCTCCTTATATCCGTGCATGACTCCTTAGTTGAATTCAAGCATCCACTCCTCATAGATTTACTTTCCAACACGGCCATGATCCTAGATTTGTCTCTTTTGGAGTGGTCTACGTATCACCCAGATTTAGCCCATTTGTCTCTAGGAGACAAATATATTTGTTATATTTAATGCAATTGCATACTGACAGAGTTATGAACATGTGTTAGCCCCATATCTTTTATTAGTCTGCTCTGTAGTGTGATTACGCTGTACTTGTGCCGTAACATTACCATTCTGTAATGACTGCTTTTTAATATAAGAAGACTCTGTTTTCCAACTTAATTCGTATTTGAGGACCGTTGCCAAGGCTGGTGTAGAGGGCCCCTGCTCAGCTAAGGTTTTGTGCATTAGTGTATAATTTTAATTTTGTTTCTTTAGAGATCATTGTGTTATAATCCATTCATATGTTTATATATTGCATTTGTTCCATTTCTGTTTATACACTTCTGTAATTTCCATTTCATTTCTGTCTTTCATGCTTTATGATTGTTAATCACTGATCAGTGTTCTTGTTTGCACAGATAGGCACTTGTATTTTCATAGCTTAACTAATAACATGGAACTCAACATTGTTCATTTAACTTTGCTTTTCATATTGCTTAAATTCGGCATTGCTTATATTTCGCTGCTTATTTGTTTCAAAAGAAGTTAATTTAGATAGACAGCCGTCACAAGATTCTCACAGCCCCGAAAGCCACAAACTGACCGATGGTGAGGGATTGTATTATGAAATGTGTAGTTTAGTATTGTTTTTCTCGCAAATTTATATTAATACACTTATAGCATCTTCTGGGCCAGCCCCAAAGCCACATTGGACTCGATGGTGAGGGATTGTATTAAGAAAATGCGTAGTTTAGTAGTTAGCTTCTTTTCCGCAAATGTAAGATATATTAAATTGTGCACAATATCTGTCACTTTAAGTCTAAAGCTATTGTTGAACTTAGACCCACAGAGGGGATTGAATCATGAATGTATGGTTTGATATTAGTTTTTTTCTCCGCAAATTAGATATCACTTACTCAAGTTATTTATGATTACTTCCGAAAATCATAGCTGGACTAATGATGAAGGATCAGAAGATAAATTGATGTAATCTGATTTAGATTTATTTTGTTGCAATTTTGAATTTCCTTAAGCATAGTTTCTTTTGTGTTTAGTCAGCAGCAAGAATAGTTTGGTTTTCATGTTCATTAGTTCACTGTTTTGATTTATTAGATTAGCAGCATCTTTTTATTTCAGCAGCACATTTTCATTTCCTTTCAAGTCTTGTCATTGTAAATTTCAAATTTCTTTTTAAAGTTTCAAGTTGGTAAATCATTATAGGGGATATTATTTCCTTGAACAAACATAACCAAACTTGTTTTCATCTTAGAATTTCCATTTCACCTTAGAAAACCAAAAACGACAAAAAGTTAAGAAATAGGTTATCTTGCACATATAGTGCGCCGCACTTCATCAGCTTACGATTCCTGGATTGACAAATTAAATGCAACAATTTAGGACACACTAAATTGACCAAACAGTACTCATGCCAAGTACTCTGTGAGGACAACGGTTTTGAACATAAACCGCAGTATTGCATGCCTCGGCCCACAAATGTATGGGAAGGCCCTGATCATGCAACATCACCTGTGCAGCACCCACGATCATTCTATTCTTTTGCTTAGTGACCCCATTCTGCTGTGGGTTATGAGGCGCTATGAACTCTCTTTGAATTCCTTTTGCACTGCCAAAGTCCTTGAATTCGCCAGAGATGAATTCACCACCATTGTCGCTCCTAAGAACCTTCACCTTCTTACCCGATTCTTTCTTAACCAGTGCCTTGAACTCACAGAACCTTAAGTATGTCTCACTCTTTTTCTGCATGAAGAAGATCCAACACTTACGAGAAAAATCATCAATAGATATCACATAATACTCGTGCTTTTCTGTCGAAGCTACTGAGAAAGTTCCACACACGTCTGTGTGAATTCTCTCAAGGATAGTCGTGGCGTGACTATCCTTCTCGTGAAAGGTGTCTTTCACAAATTTTCCCAAAGTACATCCCTTGCATTGATCTAACTGCGCAAGTGTACCTTTGGGAAGCCTGGTAGAAATCTGCTACAAAATTTTCAAAGCACCATGGTAAATATTGCCCAATCTCCTGTGCCATGGCTCGCCCTCATCCCGGCTCACCACTCCTTCTACCTTTCCTGCCATTGCTGCACAACCATATACCTGCAACTGATAAAGGTTCTTAACTCGAACCCCTATCCTCTGGGTTTCACCATTTTCCTTACTGCGCAAGAAATCCTTTCCCTCGCTAAATACAACATCATATCCCTTGTCTTCCAACATTGCCACAGAGATCAAATTCTTCTTCAATCCTGGAACATGCATGACATCCTTAAAGATGAAAGGTTTGATAGACTCCCTCTCAAAGGAAATGGTCTTGATACTAGTCGCATGGTATCTACTATCATTGCCCATCTTGATGTGCACTCCAAGATCCTTCTCATCTAGATCAGTAAACAAATATTTGTCTCCGATCATATGGAAATACACACCACTGTCAAGAAACCACACTAAACCCATCATACTTGAGACCAAGCATGCGATCAGTGAAAAATCCAGCTCAAATTGTGAGGCTAAGGCCTCTCCAACTACAGATCCAGTAGCCTGCTTATTTTTCTTCTTCTGTGGACAATTAGTGGCGTAATGTCCGTGTTGGTGACAGTGAAAGCACTTCACCTTGGACATGTCCTGCTTCTTGCCTTTCACACCGGATTGAGAGGAATTCTTCTTGCTCTTCCCCTTCCTTGCTTTGGCAGCCAAAGCACAATTTTATTCATTTAATTCTTTGATGAAGATGTGTCCCTGGTACTCCGCCTTATCTCCTCCCACACAAGATCCGACCAAAGTCACTCCCATCCTGACAGTTTCTCCCGACCATTGACAGAGTCCTCATAGGAATGCAAACTCTTCGGAAGCCCAAGGAGAGCCAAGCTCACTAATTCCTCTTCATCTACAGTAACCCCCACACTTCCCAGCTCATCCCTGCACTGGAAAAACTTCGTGAGGTACTTGGGTATACTATCGCCTTTCTCCATTTTTATCTTCTTGAGTTTATCCTTAAGCGCCAACTTCCTCTGGTCACTCTTGCTTTGGAACAAGTATGTCAAAGCTTTCCACATCAATAATAGATAATCTTTACCATGAATTCTGGACACTATGTGATCCTTCACACCTTCCAATAGAATCCTTCAACATTTTGCTGTCTTCTTTTTCCATGCGTCAAGTGCGGAAGCATCGCTAGAAGCAGGTTTTGGAATTTCTGCATCTATGAACTCCTTCAACCCATTATCATCCAGCACTGCCTCCATCCTGTCCTTCCATGAAATATAATTAGAGCTATCCTCAATGGCATACTCCAATCAGAATCCGTTGAAAGACATCTCAACTTCGACACCAAGAAAACACTGCTGCAAATTTGAATTCCACCAGCACAAAACTCAACCGCTTCAATGCTTTGCAATTGCTCCAATGATCAATATCTCTTTGATACCATGTAGAAATTATAAAACTAATGCATTATACATCCAAGATTCTCCTGATTGCAGACTATTTTACTTCATGCATAATACAGAATCTCTTCTACTATTGATCATTACTTGCGGAAATTAAATCAATTGCATGCACACATTAAAACCATAAAAATTCGCACACATTAACACAGTGTTTTAACGGGAAAGCCTAAAGCTAAAAACCCCAAATATTTGTATATAATATATTTCATGGATATCATGTAAAAATCCTCATACAAATCTTATCATATCAAGCTCTCAGTACAATACATTCACTACACACTAATCAGGCCCGATCTAGCAAATCCATGCACCGATCTTTGCCACCTGCTAGCCTGCCTCTACTGTGCAATCCCTGCTAAATATTGGCTATGAATGAACTCAAATTGGTCCATCCTTGCTCACACAATCCTCATTGGCATCTCCATCAATGTGTAGTGCAAACTCATGCAACACTATAGTCACAACTGATAATCAACCTGCTCTTTCACCTACCTCTCCATTGGTCTCCACTGAAACTGTCCATGCACTGTAGTTAACTGATGTATGCTTCAGTTGATTAATGAGTTAAAAGTTAGTGAATTAATTAATAATTAATTCACACCACTCTCACTAGTGTATCAATAAGTTAGACTAGATACAACTATCTCAACTGTGTCTAACTAAGTTAAACTGAACACAACTCCACCAACTACCTCAATAACTCCACCAAAATTTGTCAAATGAGTTCTAACTAAAGTCTCCATGCAATAGCTCCACTTAACCCTCAGGAATAGCGTAATTCCTTCTGTTAGCTTCTGTGCCACATATGTGCGCTTAACTGAAGTGCTCCAAGGGAATAAGATAATTTTTATAGTCCAAATATTATTAAGAGCTATAATATCCGACATATCTATTTTTAGACTGGAAATCTAAAAATAGATTCCACCCAGTATGTCTAAAAATAGAATTCCATCTATTTTTCCAACTTGACCAACCATCCACAAATAGCATCCTGCAACTCATACAATATGATCGACATGTCTAAAAATAGACTTGCACCAAAAATAGCCTGCGAGACCACTTAGTGAAGGTGACTCTTTTCACTAAGCTCATCATCTTGTTGCAATCTCAACACTTACGAAGAAGTTCCCGGAATTGACCCAAGTATAATGGTGCATGAAATTCCTACCTATCCTAGTGCGAAGCCTGTTCTCCAACACCTTCATCCTGTGAACCCTAGAAAGGAGGCCCCTATTAAGGGTGAAGTTGAAAAACTTCTTAAAGCTGGTTTTATCTATCCAATCCCCTTGAAAAAATGGGTTTCCAATATTGTTCCTATGGATAAGAAGCAGGGTAATATTTGTGTCTATGTTGATTACTGTGATATCAACCATGCTTTCCCTAAGGATAATTATCCCACTCCTTTTATTGACCAGATCATTGATGATTGTGCTAGGAGTGAGATCTGTTCCCTTATGGATGGGTTTTATGGGTATAACCAGATTAACATTCTTCCGGTTGATCAACACAAGACCACCTTTATCTATCCTTGGGGTACTTTCGCCTATAAAAATCTCCCTTTCGGTCTTAAAAATGTTGGTGATACTTTTCAACGAGAAATTTCCTATGCTTTCCACAATATCAAGTGCATTGTTCAACCTTATCTAGGTGACCTTTTGGCTCATTCAACTAAGCTTAAAGACCACCCTGATCATCTCCGTCAATTTTTTCTTCGTTGTCAACGCTATAACATCTAGCTTAATCTGCATAAGTGTGTCTTCCTCGTTGACTCCAGTAGAATCTTAGGGTTTATCGTCTCTAAATATGGGATACATCTCGATCCACTCAAATTTGAAGCCATTGTTAATCTCCCCTCTCCTTCTTCCTTACATTAGAGCAGAGTCTGCAGGGGAAAGCTAACTTCCTGCATCATTTCATCCCGGACTATGCTGAAGTGGCCAAAGGATTTAGGCGATTAATTAATCAAGGCGTCCCATTCCTTTGGAATGAGATCACCCAAAAATACTTTGATGCACTGAAGACATTGTTGGTCAATGCTCCTCTGTTTCATCCTCCCAATTATCATCTTGATTACTCCCTCTATTTGGATGTCGCGTTTAGCACTATTACTATGGTTCTGGTGCAAGACAATGATGATGGTGATGAGCATGTCATTTATTATCTGTCTCGTAATCTTCTCGATACTAAAAATCTCTATGCACATGTCAAGAAGTTGGCGTTGGCCGTTGTCCAAGTTGTTCAACGTTTTCGTGACTACATTTTGTTACACACGGTGACTGTGATTTCTGATTGAAACCCTATTACTTACATATTGACTCGTCAATTGCTGGGGGGAAAATAATCAAAGTGGATTATTATCCTCCAAGAGTTTTATTGGGAGTATACTACTGCCAAGTTGAAGAAGTCATTGGTCTTCTTTGATTTGATCTGCTCTCTCCCTTCTGAATCTGCTCCGTCTGGTCATGAGAAATGCATTCTAGATGACACGCTTTTTCTTATTAGCACTCTCGATCCTTGGCATGGTGATATCATCATATATCTTCAGACTTCCACCTTCCGATCTGAGTTGACGAAGGATGCTCTTTGACGCATCTGCCATCATTTGCAACCTTATCACATAGTCGGAGATACTCTCTACCGCATTGGAGTTGATTCTGTTCTCTGCCGGTGTTTGACTCTCAAGGAGGTTGAAAAGGTCCTGAATGACTGTCATAGTGGTGCCTGTGGTGGTCACATGTCTAGATATGCTACTGCACAAAATATTCTTTGTGCTAGGTATTTCTAGCCCACCATCTTTAAAGACTACATTGTTGTTGTCCATACGTGCCACAATTGCCAGATTTATCAGCGCAAGATGCGCGCGCCACCCTCACATCTTCATCCTGTCATTACCATTGGTCCCTTTGCGAAGTGGGGCATCAATTTTATGACGTGTAACCCTCACTCGGACGGGGGGCATGGTTATATTATCGTCGTCATTGATTACTTCATGAAATGGGCCGAAGCATTGCCTACACTTACAACTGACGATAAGAAAACAACACAATTTCTATTCAATCATGTCATTAATAGGTTTGGTGTCCCTCAAGCCATTTTTACTGATTATGGATCTCATTTTCGTCATTACATGATGGTTGAGTTGACTTCTAAGTTGGGTATGTGTCACGACAGCTCAACGCCATACTACCCTCAAGCCAATGGCCGAGTTGAAGCCGTGAACAAAGTTCTTGTCACTATGCTTCAACATATGATTGGGATACACAAGTAAAACTGGCATCTCATGTTGTTTTCAACTCTCAGGGCTTACCAAACCTCAGTGAAGGATGCAAGCTGATTCACTCCATTCCAGCTTGTCTATGGTCTGGAAGCTACCCTTCCAATTGAATGTGAAATACCTTCTCTCAAGATAGTTGTAGAATTGTTGCCTAATACTTCACTAAAAGAAGAGTGTCTTCTATATTTAGAGAGGCTTGATGAAACTTGTGGCTTTACTACTCTTGTTATAGAAGCACAGAAAGAGGGGGTCAAAGTTCATTTTGACCAGTTGGTTTCCCCTCTCTCTTTTATAGAAGGAGACCTCGTCCTCCTGTACGATCAAGCTCACGATAAGCTGGGGGCAAGAAAATTGCAACCCATGTGGCATGGGCCCTACATGGTTAAGCTTGTTTTGCGGAATTGGGCTTATGAGCTTATTTATTATGAAGGTTATCCTCTGGATTAGCCCAGAAATGGGTTGTATCTCAAAAAATGTTATGCATGAGTTTCTCATGCATGTTTTTGTTTTTGTACATTTTTGGCTTGGTGTGATTTGTGAGCGTTTTCCTGCTTATTGGGTGGTTTCTTATTGTGCAGATGTCTATTACTCCTTATGTTGGTTTCGCAGATGGTGCCTCCCACAGTACCCGAAATCCGTCTTCTGCAACCTGGGTGATTTATAATCCTGTTGGTGAGTTGATAGATCTACAAGGTATTTGTCTAGGATGTACTACAAACAATGTCACTGAATATAGTGATGTCGTTGAACTCTTAATTGAGGCCATTGCTATTGATATTCATGCATTGATTGCTAACCTAAATTCTCATCTTATTGTTCTTCAGCTTAATGGGCATTATTTTGTTAGACATCCTCAAATATTAAGGTTGTATTTGCGTGCTCGTTTGTTGGAAAGACATTTTGATTACATCACATATCAACATATTCCTAGACGAATGAATGCATTAACTGATACAGTAGCTAATATTGTATTAGATAGACATTTGCGTGATTCTAAAAAATCATAATCACATGGAAAGATTCATAACAGGAAAACAGATGTGTATATATATATATATATATATATATATATATATATATATATATATATATATATATATATATATATATATATATATATCGAGTGTTTGCATCCACGTACATCATAAGTTCAAAAAATATGTATGTTTTAGTTACATCCTGAGACATCATGTCTCTCAAAAAATATGCAGAAATAAAATTTCTAGGTGTCTAGTCGGCATGATTCTCGTGATATCATGTCACTGCCCGTACGATCCACCTTAATAAGCGGTGAACACAGTTTGACACCCCTGCAGTGTGTCTCTAGTACACACAAGGAACATCGTCAAATCTCGTGTATTTTTGGAATTGCTAGTAAGTCCCTCCAGGTTTCACATGATTTCCTCCTCCTCACTTCACTCACTAAGAGGGGCCACATCAAAATCATGAGGAATTCGACGTGCTATTGGAGACATTCCTACAAGTATTTATGGGCCAACATCTGTAAATACATGGATCAACATCAAAATATGCATAACAAAAAAATCATAATACTCATTAAAATAAAAAAATGGGTCTTACCCAATGCTTCATCCCAATCCTCTCCAGCTGGGAGTGGGAGATCCAAATCACCAGTAAATTCTGTGCTAGAATAGGGCCAGTACTCCATGAAAATCAGCTGTCGGCAGAGCCACTCGAAGAAATCTTGTCTCCAGGAAATCTGTTGACCGCCTCCTGATCTTGGCATCAAAACCGCCAATCAGACCATCTGTGGCTCTTGGGCTAGTGGTGTAGGAACTATCACTTCCTGGCATTGGAATATTGGTAAATTTTCCAGGATGAATGGTACCAGGATGGACCCATAGCCGAACTGTTTCAACTTACCACTCTTGCATTTCGTCAACTCACGTTTCATGTTTATCGTTACCGCCTCTGCCCAGTTGTAGAGAGTGGGTGCAATGCAATCTAATGCAAGAAGTAGTTGTGTTTTTGTGGCCTCATGCAGAGCCTAAACTCCTGTAGCTCGTGTAATGGTGTGCAGCACTACTTTATTTCCAAATCCAAGATAGTTTGGATATCCACCTTCCCGCTCCTGGATCCTTTCCTCGCCCCTCGGCACACTTCATCGATAACCATGCTCATGTTTTCCATTATGGGCCAGGTACCTGTCAGGATTGGTACTACCCCCCTTCGTGACAATCTAGTTAGTGTCCCAGACACTGATCAAGTACTGTAGTAATTCCTGTTGAGCTCTAAGAAATGGTGCCATAAAGAATTTCTTGAACCCACAATCCTTGAGGACGTCCATGCATCTCACATTGCACATGGCTAGCTCATATTCTTCACTATGTTCTCTTTCCTTCCATTCGATTTCCATTTTTCTCATTCACACCCGCAAAAACATCATTGGGGTCATCATTAGTCAAGTCATTTTCTATTTTGAGTGTTTAAAATAGGGTTATTTTTTAAATTCACAAGCTAAAATTGTTGTTGTGGATGGCACGCCCCTGTTTGAATTCAAGGCCGGTTGACATGAGTCTGTGCCTGATATCTGCACCAACCGCCACGCCCTAGTTTTTACAAAACCCCTCCACAGATCTATAAAGTGGATTGCAGGCAATGAGATGTATATAAAAATGTAGGCAAGGGTGTGAGCTCTTACCTGGAACAGACTGATTTGCGATTGACCATCTAGATTTTCTACTGTCATCTCCACAAAATCACAGTGAAAAAAAGGGTAAAAATTTCTCATAAGAGGTAAAAGTGAAAAGTAATTTATTTTTACTATTTTTGGCATTTTACAAACTTTTCAGAACCCTAATTAGGTTTTTGAGCATATTTTTCAATTATTTTTCTACTTTATCTCAAAAAATGGGTTTTTCGTGCATTTCTTGTGCAGCAACAGGTCCTCAATATGAGGACGATGAAGTAACAAGTTATATTTTATAATTTTTCAGACTTGGTAAAAACACAAAAAAGTTACCCCTAGAGTCATCTTTTGGCTCTTTTCTGACTCTCGAAAATTGAAAAGATTGCCAAGACTCTTGTCGTTTTGAACTTGTTAAAGGCTGCGAACCAATATCTACCCAGTATACATTTACCCTTTTTTTCAGGCTGGGATGGATTATTTACGAAAAAGGAATACCTTAGCCTATCACAACTAAGAGGTTCTCTCACACATAGTTTTCTACCTTTTCGAATCTATGAGACTACCTACGAAAAAGGACTGCTAGAGTTTTCTTTTCTGCTTCTTTTCAAATTCTCTAAATATGAAAAGATGTTGAGTTCTTCCTTTTTCAAACTCGTTAAAACCTACATGACATCAGAAATCGTCATCATGACGTAACCGAGTTCCTCCTTCCTAGGGCTTGTAAAATGTACTAGGATGTATTTTTTCCAAAGGAAAAAATTACATGACAAGCATATGCTATCCCCTTCAAGCTTGTTTTCCAAAAATAATTGGGGTACTCGCCAGAAATGGTGGGGGAAAATGGAGCTAGTTCTCGGTCTTGTCGGTAGTATGTTTCTCTTGAACATGACACTCATCTGTATTCATGTCGGGTTGCAGACATTCCATTGTCGTTTATTGCCTCCATGGGTTTGGGTAATATGTTTTGACCTCTCATCTGCTCTTTTCCACGTCATCATGACCTCTGATCCCTTGATGTCAAATACTGCCATTTCTGGAGTCATGTCACTGATATGTTCAAGAGATGTTTTCCTTAGTATTTTTCAACCTTTGATCCTCTGTTTGGTCCTTATTCACTCTCATCTTATTCCTCTGTCTCATGTCTATGATGTGGGAAACATTATGGCCCTCCTTCGACCAGGTCACTTCCTGTTGAATTCAGCTCATTATCCAGGAAATTGATCTAGAGAGTCCCTTCTGGCACCTTAGAGCTTGCATGCCTCAATGGCAAGAATTTCTTCGCATTCGACGATAGTTGTTCGACGCCAGATCAATTTTCACATTCTATGGATTTTACTAGTTTTTACCTTGAGATCCATTGTCATTATTGGTGGTTTCTCTCGTGCCTGTTAACAACTTTCATCATTGGATGGTAATCAGGTGACTTTATTGCATGTTCAACTTCAATTCACATATTCACATGCTTGAATTTGTACTTGTTTAGGTCAAGATGGAGCATAAGACCCTGGGTTTTTTCTGATAAAATCCGGGCTACGAGATCGTTTTGGTTTATCATGACTATATGCATGACCCTTTTTATTGGATGGCTATGACCATACCTGAGTATATTTATTGATCCTTTTTGCTGGATGGCTGCGTCCATACCTCAGATCATGTTTTTATGTTTACTCTATTATGGATGGTTATACCCATGCCACATGTTCATGTATCAAAGATATCAGTTATACTTGTACTTGCAGGTCTTCCAACGACGGTGTTTGGTTTCAGCATGTTCTCGTAAACCATTTCACTCCTCCCTCTCTCTCGGACCTCATACTTTAGGGGGCATCTGTTACACATTATTTTGTCAATGTCCCTGCAATCCCCATCCCACACATTGGAGGACCATTCCTGTGACTTTTGTGTATTTTCATGCCTTTCAAAAAGTGTCATTGCATCCCCTAGCATGAGAAGAACATTTTCTCTTTTGACTATTCCTGGAGTAGACTCTAAAAAACATATGATTTTGGGTCAGAACTGGTAGGAAGTTATGGCATCACGCCCATACAAAAATTTACACTGTGCCTCGTGCCCATTGGCACTCTGTCTCAGTGGGCTACCCACGCCGAGCTATTTTTGGAAAGTTTTGTAAAATAAAAGCAAAGTTTCCATTCCCAACCACTTCGTGAGTGGAGTCAGCATGGGTTGTTCGACTGAATAACGTTGAGGACCTTCCTTTGGCTTCTTGTTTCCTACTTTTGTGAAACTCCCCAAATGATAAGGTCTCCATTCCACCTTATGAGGGATACCAAACCACCTCCTCCTCTCCTATAAATACATCTCTCTCACATAGATGCAGCTAGCTGAAATGGTTGAATAGTTGACAATCCTTACTATAGCTGGATAGCTAGTGTGAGATAGAGCAGAGAGAGAGAGACCCATTGTCGAGAGAGAGCCTAGGCTCATTGCCTCACCAAGTCTAATTCCCCAACGAATGCTTGAGATGCATTTAACTGGACTCACTGAAGGAGGCTGTGACGTTAAGGGTTATTTGATTGTAATCTCTTTCTCTCTCCTTATTAATACATGACTGATGTTTTGGTTCCCATCTTGCATTTGATATGATTAGTCTTGTGCAATACGTTTAGTTCTCCTTGACCAATTAAATAGTTATGAATGAAGGAATGTTTTTGTATGTTGCTATCGTTCTTTGATCCTTGCACACGCACCAGAGTATTACCATTGAAGGACTGCGACGTGTCGGGACAAAGATCATGAGACTACTGCCACAGTTACAACAATTGTGTTGGAACAAAGGTAGGACATCTATCCTGACTCAGTTTCATTCATAAAATAGGAATCCAAGAATTAGCATGTCCTCTTGCTACTAGACCCACCCTAGGGATAGAGGGATCGCCTCTATCCACAGAGGGGATTTATTTGCACAACACTTCTTCCCTTGCAAATTTATAGATGCTTTTAAAAATTTTGCGAGGTTATTTTAGTCCAAATAAAATCTTGTTGCTATGCAATGACCACGATTGCACCTTTTAGATGTATGTAGTCATGAGGCTGGAATGAAGCTAGCCGCCCGCCCCTCCCCAGGAATTCATAACAATTATACCTTAATAATATCAAACACAACATCCATAGGTTGCTTCGAGACTATGGACAATAGACATTCTCATCATTCATGCATATCAACCATAATAATCACTCAAAGTGATATCCTGATGAACATGTAAGTAATTAATAATTCATGAGCATCTCAACATTATAAGGCTCATCAAGGCCCTCACAATTAAGATAATTATTCACAACCCAATGCATTGAACACAAAGATACACATTCTTCTCTAAAAATTCAAATAACCATTATTATATAACAAGAAGAAGAAGTAATTGTATTGCACAAATAAACATAGCAATAAAAGAAGGTCGCTTATCTTAATAGCTAGATGACTAGAAATTAAGAGTTGGACTTTAACTCTCCACCTAAACATAGGTCGTATGTATCACAATATTTCTTATAGTTGTCCACCCTCGAGCCAGGTCCACAGACCAAGGGAGTTCTTTCTCAAGGCTTCCAGTTTGAGTTCAGTTGAGGTATTGCTCAACTTTTCACGAGTATGGGATTTTTTCTAAGTGGCTTATCAGTCGTATTTTCAAGGAAAGCACTGCGAAAGTACTAGCATATATTATGGTTGGTTTATCAAACTACTTGGAAAGCACGAGGTGGTTTGTCAGCCTCCTCAGGAAGAAACTTATGGTTTATCAATCCTTTTAGTAAGCATCGTAGTGGTTGTCACTCTGCCTAGTGGTTTATCGACCTTACAATAATCACTTGAGTGGTTTATCAACCCTCTTTGAAGAACTCTTCATCTAGTTCCTCCTCTAAGCCTTCCATTGATATTTTTAGCTTTAACACCACAGTCCTACTGCTCCAATGCAATAATTCCGAGGATGATTCCCCAACAACTCTCGACAAAAAATTCTCAATTGCAATTCTCCTTTCACACCCTCCTCTCCACAACATTGCATGTTTTTCTTTCCAGTTCCCTCTTTCAAGTCATGGGGTGAATTGTAGAAGTCAGATCATGCTTCCTCCATCATTTTGGTTCTAACCGTGTGGTAGTGGGGCATGTTATCACGTCAACTCACCCACTAGAAACTCTCCCTCAACCATGGATTTTTCAGTCCCACTTCTCAGGTTAGTCAATCAAAATGAGTTTTTTTTTTATCATTACAAAATGTCTCAAAAATCCACGATCCTATATGATGCCATTTACGTAGTCATCACTTAACTTAAGAAATATGGGGGTCAACATCAGGGGTGTTACAAACCCCACCCTCTTAAAGGAACTTTTGATCTAGACTTATGCATGAAAGCAATAAAATACATAAATAAAAATAAATGCAGATATTCAAAAGGATCAAAACTTCATTTTATTAATATCAAATGACTAAAATATGCTTACAGATAGAATGGAAATAAACTAGCTCGGGTGATGGTAGCTTATCTCTGAGAACAGATGTGGTGGCTACATTCCTCTGAATTGCATTAAAATGAGACTCCAAGGACATTTTATTATTTAACAATATGGGAAAAACCTAAACAATCATAACCCTAACCCTAGGATATGGAACACTAAGATTTTACAGGCCTCGTTGGGGTTAGTTGGGCAACCAACTTCTCGGGGTCGTAACTTGGTCATACTATCTCTATTTGGTGCGTATGATATATCATCGGAAATATATATCCGAGTGTTATGGGATTTTCCACAAACCTTGCCTATGGCTATGAGCCTACAACAGATCTCTAAAAACTCCATTTAGGGGGGAAAAACTATTCCGGAAGTTGAGGTCCCGAAAAAAATCTAAAGTAGTAAATGGTACTATAAACAAGGTAACTGATGAAACCGACTGTAGATCTAGGTGGAATAGGTGGTTGGACACCAATATCCACCTGGATCATTCCTCCCCCATTAGGAAGCAATGGTCTCCATTCTGTGCAGAGCCTCCACGAGGTGAGGAAATTTCTATTGAACCTGGTACCTGGTAAACCACTTGCCCTAGTGAATGAGTTGGCCTACTTTGAAAACTAGATATAACTGGATCCTCTGCTGCCAAATGTTCTTGATCTGAGTTTTCATGATCCAATAAGTTGTGTCTTTTTTTATGCAGTCTGGGTTTAAATCTGTTGGTGTGAGTTGTTCTCCAATATCGGAGGTGTCCAGTAATGTGGGAAAGTAGGTTCGAAGGTGCACCACATTGAACACTAGGTGTAGACCAACTAATGGTGGAATACTGAGCTTGAAGTCATTTTCCCCTACAACCTTGGTGATTGCATATGGCCCATATCGGAGCAAGCGAAGCTTGCGATGGGGTCTGGCAATGATGAAAAAGTATAACTAGGTTTGGTCTTCATGATGACTTGCAATTATGATTTTATGTAAATAAAGAAGACAAAGAATAATGAATTTGTTATGTTACTTTCTTCATGGGTTTTGTTATCCCCAAACTGAGGTTGATTGGCTGCTCAAGAGCCAATTCAGTTTAATTGTTTCAAACCACTTAGGGTTGGAAGTTGGCCCTTCCAACCAGAGAGGGCTCTCTCAAGAAAATGTATGATATTCAATAAACAATGCTTAGAACAAAGATGACTAAATCTCAAATGTCTTTTGGATGGTTTTTTGTAGGTGAAGGATGTGTGTTAATGGCTACCATTGGGCATGGAGTCAGTATGAAACTCAATTACATAAAAACATCTTTCATGGAAGTTGAGGCATGTGAACTCTTATAAAAAATAACTTGGACAACAAAAAAGATGCATAAAGAAAGTTGGAGCATAATTAAATATGAATTCCAAGTGATTATACATGAAGTAAGCTGAATTGACATTCAAAAGATAGATAAGACAAGCACATAAGAGTTCATAAAGAATCTCAGGTCTGAAAAAAGGCTTTCTGCAACTGCATATTACTTAATGGAAAATATTACAATAGTGGCATAGGTCATAACATTGATCAACCCCCTCTAACTCTGAAATATTTGTATTTATATAGTTAGACTCCTTTTACATGAAGCCTGGCACCTAGGCTAGACCCTTGAAACTGCTCAAGTCATCTAATCCAAAAAGGAATTGATTACATGGAGAGAATATAGAGATATTTATGTTTAGAAGGAATTTCAAAACCTAATAGGACTCTAACACTATTAACTTCATTAACAACTTTTAAATAACCCATACATGATGATTCTTATTGAATCAAACATCTTTGGCTGAGGTGACAATGATCATGACCAAGTGATGAACTACCATGCTAGAATCTAGGTTCTCCTACTTGAAATTTTAGGATGTGTTGTTGTGTTTGGTGATGTGGCAAAAATGATGAGTTAGTAGCCCAATCACCTCCTTGCTGAGTGGCCCTACCAATAGGTGTCTTCACTGATACACTTCAATATCTTTTGATGACTCATGTGCTCCAAAAAAAATTAAATGCTACAAAAACATCAAAATTTCCCCTCGCTGCAAAAACAAAGCATTTTAAGGCAAGTTTGTAGCGAAGAGTTTATAGCATTTTCCATTTGGCAATTTCTACACCGTTTCTGACTTTTCTACTCATTGGAGGTATTCATTAGGAAAAATGACTTAAATACATGTTGTTACCCACTAATATTATGATAAATTTTGGAAATTATACCTTAAAATATTCTTCTGCGAGTTCATAGCGAAAACTCGGCTTTAAGCCCAGAGAGCGCTATGAACTTGCCTGATTTTTCTAGAATTTGAAATTTCCACTCTTTACCTCCAAAAAACTGTCCATAGCTATGTTAACTGATAATATGGAGCATCCTAAGACAAAATTGGCCCAAAAAATTTCTTACCCTCTTTCAAGAAGCAACAGGGTCATCCACAACTATCATTTTCAAGCCTTTTTTCTTTAATTGTGTCTGCACAATTTCCATTTGAATTTATAACAATTTGACTTGGTTTTGCAGCTTTCTCCTCTTTACCTGCTATTAGTGTCAATATTTGCAACCTTCTTCCAGTGATAAAAAATTCTCTTACAAAGTGATTGTAAGGTGTCAAGGTCAAATTTTGTCATTTCAGTGAGTCTTCAAGTAAATTTTGGTCACTAGGTATTAGGTCTAAGGTTTGTTTTCACTCATTTCAAAGTTGTCCAAATGTCGGTCCATGTCACCATTCAGCTGAGTGTACCATCATTCAGAGGATTTTCATCATCATGTCTGATTCCAATGGGTCATTTTACACCTTGTTCATGCTTCAGTTGTGCCTAAGTAAGGTTCATTTCCCTCTCCTAAGGTTTTGAAGGTAATTTATCTTGGATGGTCAAATCATCAGAAAAACTTGTATCCTGATGTTCATACACCTTCCCCTATCCTTAATGTACATTATTAAACACTTCTCATCACTGAGATCCCCCAAATTCCTTATTTTCACACAAACCCTAGTTTCTTGCTACAACTTGACAATTTTCTAGGCTAGGCCCGTGTTTTGCCCTTTTGGATCCCTTCCCCTCACTCAATATCTGAAATTACACTTTCCCCTGCTTCCTAACATCCCTCCCTAATTCCCAAAATTTTCTCAAGAATTTAGAAGCCCCTTATCCCCTTCATTTCACTTCATTTCGACAAATCCCTTGTTCCACACATCAGGATAGGTTTTACTCCAATGATGTTCCTGAGCACTAAAAGATGAATTTGGGAAAAATAAGAGAGGTTTTTGTCCAAAATAGGCCAAGTAAGAAAAAAATCCTTCACTTTTTACACAGGTGTCATGGTTTTAGAGAAATGTCAAAAATATAGTCGCCTCAGGAGAATTGATGCACCTCTGAAGTGACCTTGGGAAAATCAAGCTTTCACCTAGCTTGGTTGGCCAAATGACTTGCTTGATAAGTCAAAAGATAAATAGACACAAATAGATTTCCAATGAGCTATCATGCACTCAATTTGGAGTTGAGGAAGACCTTCAAAAGTGGACTGCAACAGCACTCTGCCTTGAGGCAGCCTCATTTTTGCACATTTTGACCAGTCTTGGGAGATTTGATTTTTGACAGGGAAAATGAAATTCAAATTGAAAAATTCCACTTGGGTTGGAAATTAGACTAAATATTATTTCCAACAAGCTATCCCGTACCCAATTTTGAAACCAGGAAGGTCTCCAAAAGCCTCCTGAAAAAAGGTGCTACACATTGAGATGGTGCTACGCATTGGGCAGTGGTTTGTAGTGTAATTTTGTAACTGGTGCTACGCATTGAGATGGCACTACGCATTGGGCTAAAAGCCTGAAATCCATTAAAATATTCCACAAAAGCTTTCAAATTTCTAAATTTTTCATTTCCCAAGTAAGTTAACATCCCTCCATGACCAATGAATGAATTTCTCTTGGTGCTTATGGTGATTTAATGAGAAAAAATCAAAACCCTACCTCTTTACATTTCTTGCCAAAAACAGTTGCATAGGGTTTATGAGTTCTATTTCTTACTGCTAATTCCACTCCTAGCTATCTCTCACTCCCTTACTCCTTTATTCCTTCATTTTTCCCTTTTGTTACATTCACCCATTCCACATTTCCCATATCCCTAATCAACTAACCCTAAATCCCTAATCCCACTATCCCAAACCCTAGTCAAATATCCCCAAAACACTAATTGCCATCCCAAACCATAAATGTCATCCCCTAAACCCTTTCATTCCCTAAAATCCTATAGCTAGCATCAAATCCTCCCCTCATCAGTCCCACTCATCCGTGGCGCTAAAAAACATGAAGGCAAAACCGGCAAGCTGCCAAGAGGAGGAAAATCAAATTGACCACATTTGAGCGAGAGATTGAGGCTGATCAAGAGACTTGGCTTGAGAGGGTCGATATTCATTTGGAGAAGCTATTGGAGAAGGCCAACAAGGAAAATAACATGCTCAGGCACATGAAGAATCATTATTGGGCGAGGAATCATGTTTGCAATGCACGAATCAAGATCCTGAAGGCTAAGTTGAAGAGGGCATTAAAGCGTCGGAAAAGGCAAGATAGAATTCAAATTTTGGCCGAAGCTTCTTTGGCCCAGCATAGCACTTGATGGTGGACATTCAACCTAAATTTCAAGAAATTTGGGACACATTTTGTCAATTTTGATTTTTTGGCCTTAACACAGATTTTCTTGCCCGACGCATAGCGCCACTTGGCGTGCGCTTATAATTGGCAACTCCTCTTGAAGAAAAATTTGTATTTCTAGATTTTTCATCAAAATGTATGCATGCCTACCCATTACCTAAATATTTTGACAAGTTTTGGGTTGCCTGAAGGTTCAAAAACACCCTAAAAATGACCTTTCTGCCCCTTTTTGGACACATAAGAAGCAGTGTTGGGAAAACTCATTTTTGGAGGGGAAAATGGCAACCAAATTCAGAAATTTCACTTGTTTTGGAAAGTAGACCATTCGAAAAATCCCACTTGGAGCCAATTTTGACACCGGGAAGGCCCTCAAAATCAGCCTCAAAGTGGTTCGACGCATAGAGTTTTCACTCAGCAACTCAGATTTTTGCCTAATTTTGGCCAATTTGACTTTTTTATCTCCAAATGTGAAACTCTTGATGTAACTTGATGTAATTTCATGAATTTGATGTAATTTTGACAAATTTTCACTCATGTAAGTAGATTCATTCACCAAAAAGTGAATTGTAACTGAATGAATCAGTTTCCTATCTTATAGAGGCAAGATCTTCCACTGCCTATTTTCCAGTTCTTAGTTTAGATATTTTTGAAAAAACTCCTAAACTTGTGAGCTCGACCCCTAGAGGCTGGGGATGAGTTAGTGTGGTCTATATCTTTTAATTTTTTAGTCATTAATATAGGTTGGACAATTGGGATTGCTTACAGCTTCATTGTACATTTCATCTCTGCATTTTGGCAAAGGAATAGATCAGGGTTTGTAGCACTCTTTGGGATCCATGTGGCTCTATGTTTTGATGGTGTGTTTCTCTCTGTGATTGTAAGTTTACTGAAGTTTCATGTGTATCATTTCCCTTCTCATTTCTTCTTAAATTAAACAAAAAAGTAATAAAGGTGGAATTCATTAGATTTGCAGTGCTCTGCCTTGAAGTTTTGTTTAATTTTCCATGTTTTCAACTATCTGAAGAGGATTCTTGGAACCTCTTGCCCTCTTCAACTCCTCCTTGGTCTGAGCTATCCATTTCATTCAATTCGAAGCATCAAAGCAATTGCCATTCTTGCCCCATTCAGCCCTCTGCAAAACTGATCATTTCCCGGACCCAAAATCTGCCTTTCCCTTTGATTCCAACAAAACCCCCCAAAATCAATTCAAACTCTTTTATATGTATACCTAGCCTAAAATCAGCCTTTATTTTAAGTCATCTCAAGCCTCACTGATTATTTTTGGTGAGATTGACCCGGAGAGAGCCCTTTCCTGATCTGCTAGGGCTAGCTACCAGATTAAGCGTGGTTTGATGTTACCCTAGACTTTGCCTTCCTTCAGCCTGAGGTAGATTTAGGCAATAACATAGTGGCGACCATACTGGGGAGACGAAATTTTGTTGTTTTCTTTATAAACTATAGACAGAGCCTGAAGTTAGCTAGGTAGCCTTCGAAACGCTCTTTCTTTGCATTAGCGAAAGTAGATGAATGCTGCTTTAGTCAATCTCCAGTCTAGTTTATGAACTGAACATCTGGTTTCCTCAGTAAGATCTAATCAAGTTCATATCTGATTGTTGATGGTGGACAACGATCAAACACCACAAGGCTGAAATCATTCACCTGGCGACTCTAAATCAGTTTTGAGATCAGATCCAAGGACTCCACTGGAGGATGAACCTGACCAGTAGAAACATGAAAGGAAAATATGGAAAGATCAGGTATTCAAGTGGGAAATTCATCCAAGAAATTTTGTACTTTGTCGTAAATTATTTCTCCTCTTTTCTCGAGAATGTCAAGAAGGCTTTGCAAAGTATATTGTATTTGAGAAAAGACCCTCGGCCTGCAGTTGATTCCTTCCCTTTGAAGATTGTAAATACCAAAGATTTGCATGCTTGTGAGCTTGATCAAGACCTTTCTTCCGAATCTTGTGATGACCGTCTTCAAACTGATGAACCTCAAGAGACCAAGATTGATTCTGCAGCATTTTTACATACCCCTATACCTCGTAAAATTCCAGATCGATACAAGCCTCTGATTTTACCTCCTATATCCCATGCTTTCCCTAAAAATCATGATCTATATCTACCAAGATTTGATGGTGAATGCGACAACATCACTGCTGAGAGACATGTTCTGAATTTTGAGTCTTTTCTTGACCTTTTTGAAGTTGATGAAGAGGATGTAAGTATTAGGATTTTTGCTCTTTCTTTTCAAGGCCAAGTCAAGAGTTGGTTCAAAACCCTGCCTGATGCGAGCATCTCAGATTTCCAGTAGTTCGTCAAAGTTTTCCTCGATAGGTGGGTGATTAGACAGAACCCTTTCTTGATTATAGAAGAGTATAACCAGCTGAAAAGACTGCCAGGGGAGACAGTACAATAGTTTTCTGCCAGATTTAACCAATTTTATTATTCGATGCCACTTAATATAAGGCCTCCTCCTGGATCCGCTCCCTTGCACTACCCGGGTGCCTTTGATCCAGAAATGGAGTTTCAGTTGAGAGAAAGGAATCTTGTAACATTTGAAGAGATGCAGAACAATGAAGTAGATGTAGAGGCTTATTTGAGGATCTGAAGGGCAAGGTTGAAGGAAGAAGAAATGAAAAACATAGACCCGAAGGAATCAACATCTCTAGAGGTAAAGCTTGACATGTTGGTAAGTGCAGTGGAAGAGATGATGCAAAAGATCACCACAAGGAATGAGTATAATGTTCAAGCTCATCGCTCATTCATTGAAGAAGAACGAGTTGCTAATCCAAAACATTTTGTTTCTTGTCCCAGTTGTCATAGATCTGATAATTATTGTTTTGTAGATCATCTTGGAGAAGAGAGATCTGTTGATATGAAATGTATGCTTGATGATGTGTTTTATACTGATGATTTGCCTCAGTTTGATTAGTATGATGATGATTATGTTCTCCAAACAGAAGCTAATCTTGCAGACAAATCAGTAGCTAGTTTATGGAAGGAGGAAGTTCACTTTCAGCGGCTCGAGTACAGTGATCAGCCGATGCATATCAGCTATGACAATGATGAGGAAAGTGAAACAAATTTTGAAGTAAGTGAAGGATCTTTGCCTTTTTGTTTTGATTCGTTTTAGTTCATCAGAGACAAATTCCATGCAATTAGAAATCAACTGTCAACAAGTCTTGATTTGGACCATCTTGAGGGCAATAAAAACCTTGTTCAAGACTTCCCATATTCAGATTTGCAGCCTCCGAATTCCAATGATTGTCAAGTTGCAAATGAAGGCATGGAAGCTGGCACATATGATCAAATGATACAAGATGATTCCGTACCATTTTTTTTTGAATCATTTCAGTTTTTGAAGGGTAAATTGCATAGTAAATCTTCAAACGAGAAGCCCGTAGGAAATCATGTAATATCATCAGAAACAATATAAAATGGGTTGCAACAATATTTTCATGCTTTTCACAATCCAATAGCTGATGTGTTGGATGATGTCTGTAGTCAAAGTCCTTCTCCATTGACTATATGTAAGCTTGAAACGTGTACTGATACAAACATGATCCGACAACCGGTCTCTTTGTCATTTTTAGCAGGAGTCTCATCACAAAGCTCAGATAAAAGTTTACATTCATGGTATGAGGAGAAGAAAAGTAATCCATTGGATGAGCTAAGTCCCGTGTGCATGAACTTCAAGATCCTTATCTAGTGTTTTTGGAGGCGGATAGAGAATCCATAGTATTCAACGAATTTGTTCACAAGTTTTCATGGGAGTTTCCTTTCAGTAGTTATCTCTTGTTGTTCATAAGCGAGCACTTGCAGAGAATTCAAACAGCAACTGAAATACTTACTTGGTTGCATTGGTTGTTTCATTTCACTTGATCAGGTGATGAATGGAACAACTAGAGTAGGTTGTATTGAATAAGCTTCATACTGAGAATATTTTCCAATTTTTCGGTTGTGTTTAAGTATCGAGTCAGTTTTTAGTTGAGTGAGTGTTAATTTGTGTCATCAAGTCATTAGTTTTCAGTCATGTATTTTAGCTTGAGTTTTTGACTCCATTGCCCAATGGATGAAGGCACTGTCTGCTTTCCAAAGATCTGTAGTTATTGGCACCTCCAAGGAGCTACCATCCCCATTGGAGCCAATGTTAGTGTCAGTATTTGCAGCCTTCCTCCAGTGATAAAAAATGCTCTTACAAAAGGTGTCAAGGTCAAATTTTGTCATTTCAGTGAGTCTTCAAGTAAAATTTGGTCACTAGGTATTAGGTCTAAGGTTTGTTTTCACTCCTTTAAAAGTTGTCCAAATGTCGGTCCATGTCACCATTCAACTGAGTGTACCATCATTCAGAGGGTTGTCATCATCATGTCATATTCCAATGGGTCATTTTACACCTTGCTCATGCTTCAGTTGTGCCTAGGTAAGGTTCATTTCCCTCTCCTAGGGTTTTGAAGTTAATGTTAGAAAATTATATATTATGGAGAAATGCAACACATAAAATATGCAGAAAATACAAGCACACAAAACACATAAAACTAGAGAGACACAGATATACGTGGTTCACCCAGTTTGGGCTACGTCCACCCCGAACAGCCAGTCCTTCCTTTCTATTATCCAACAAAAATGAAGAGACAAAACCTATAGCAGATCCATTGTAATATACTTTGTTCTCTCACAGTATCCCTATCTGTTTCTCACTCTGAGAATACACAGATCATACACAGCTGCAATACAATACCGTCATATATACAAGGGGGTTGCCTTCTAGGGAAAAAAACCCTAATATAAACATAACTTCTACCGTCAGATCATTTGCCTAATGAATGGCCCAGATTGACTAGAAATTACTATACTTTTACAAGGCAATTTTACATCTGTTTTTAGCTTCAGGGGCGCTTCCCCCGAAAACCCCCGCCAGGGGGGGGGCTCCGAAAAGCGTTGCCGCCCCCTTGGACCCCCCACGGCAGCGATTAATTACGGGCGGCGTTGCCACCCCTTTTAAGGTATAGGGGTCCAATGCTGTGATAAAAAAAAAACAAGATAATCAGGCTCCACACCCAACAATCTCCCACTTGGAGGCTGATTGTAGCAACTCCATCGCTGCTTCATTTGCTGGAAAATGACTCCTCTTTGGACCTGGATATTCCTCATCTTCATCGTCATCCTTGAAGACCAATTGAAACTGAGCACATTCTCAGTTTCTCCCTGGTTACAACTTTTGTTAGCATATCTGCCGGATTCTTGCTAGTGTGTATATTTTCCAGCTTCAACTCTCCATCTTCCAATACTGACCGTATGAAATGGTACTTGAGATGTATGTGTTTAGTCCTTGAATGAAATGTTGAGTTCTTTTCAAGATGAATAGCACTTTGGTTATCACTGTATAGTGTGCCCATATCATGCTTCTTACCCAATTCATCCATAAACCTTTGTAACCAAATCATTTCTTCAGCTCTCACATGTGACATATACTCTACCTGTTGTTAAAGTGCTAACAACACTGAATTTGAAACCATTGTGGAGTGCTTCCACCTCTAGTCAATGCACTTATCTTATTCAGTTAGCTCTCCCCATATCTCTGTCACCTGCCATATATGCATCAACATATCCCTGTAGAGCAATGTTTGAACCACCAAAGCATAATGCTTGATTTCTAGTACCTCTCAAATATCTGAGAATCCATTTTACTGCCATCCAATGTTCTTTTCCTGGATTATTCATGTACCTGCTTACAACTCCCACTGCATGTGCAATATCAGGCCTTGTGCAGACCATTGCATACATTAAGCTTCCAACTGTTGATGCATATGGAACTTTAGACATATAATCCATATCTTCTTGGGTCTTTGGGCACATCTCCTTACTAAGTTTGAAATGGCTAGCAAAAGGTGTACTAACTGGTTTTGCATTCTGCAATACAATTTTCATGCCTTTCTATGTACTCATTGAGAGTGATGTTAATTCTGTTTTTTGTCTAGTATCCTCCTTTTTAAGGATTCCATTTTGTGACTCCAGTCATTCATTTGCAAATGAATTTGCCAATTCTTGCTGGCATTTACTTCTCTGCAACAGTCTACAACAAGCATGTCATCTACATACAATAACAATATAATATAGCTGCCATCATTTTGCCTTTTTAGATAAACACAATGATCAGAGTGACATCTAGTATAACCTTTTCAGACATAAACTTGTCAAATTTTAGATACCACTGCCTTCGAGCTTGTTTTAAGCCATACAAGCTCTTCTTTAACTTGCGCACCAATTTTTCTTTCCCTTTTACCTCATATCCTTCTGGTTGCTGCATGTATATCTCTTCCTCCAAATCTCCATGGAGAAATGTTGTCTTTACATCTAATTGTTCAAGATGTAAATCTTCCGCTGCTACAAGACTTAAGATAGTTCTGATTGAATTCATCTTAACAACAGGAGAAAATATTTCATCAAAATCAATACCTTTCTTTTGTGCAAACCCCTTCACCACAAGTCTAGCTTTGTACCTTTTTTTTCCTCCATCTTCTTCCTTCAGCCTGTAAACCCATTTATTCTGCAATGTAGTTTTACCTGCAGGCAACCTGACTAAGTCCCAAGTCTGGTTATGCATTAATGAGTCCATCTCTTCTTCCATGGCTAGCTCCCACTTCTTCCTGCTTTCAACCTGCATTGCTTCTTCATAACATTCAGGTTCACCAGAATCAATCAACAATAAATAATATAATGAAGGAGAGTATCATTCAGGGGGTCTACTTATCCTGGTAGATCTTCTAACACCACTTTCAGGTGTTTGAGGTGCCTGTTGCTATTGTGGTGGTTGTTGTTGTTGTGGTTGTTGATTATTATTATTTTCAGGCACCTTTAATTTTTCAGTTATCTCATCAAGAACCGTGTATTCCTTGCTTTCTTTTTCCTATTTCTTTTCCTGTAGCTGATTCTTATACAAGACCTTTTCATTGAATATTACGTATCTTCTTGTAATTATTTTGTGATTTTCATAATCATATAAGCGATAACCAAAATCATTAGCACCATATCCAATAAAGGTACATTTCTTTGATTTTGCCTCAAGCTTTGTTCTGTTTTCTTTATTAATATGGACAAAGGCCTCACAACCAAAAGGCTTTAAAAAAGAGTAGTTTACCTTTTTACTTGTCCATGCTTCCTCTGGAATACCACCATCCAAGGAACTTGAAGGCCCTCTGTTTATTAGATAAACAACAGTATCTACAGCATCTGCCCAAAATTGTAAAGACAATCCTGCATGCAATCTCATGCACCTTGCACGCTCCATGATTGTTCTGTTCATCCTTTCTGACACACCATTTTCTTGTGGTGTTCTTGGAACTGTCTTCTCTCTACGAATTCCATGCTTTAAACAGTACCTATCAAACTCTTTGCTGCAATATTCACCTCCATTGTCTGATCTGAGACACTTCAACTTCTTTCCTGTCTCAATCTCAACCAAAGCTTTCCATTTCTTGAAAGTATCGAATACATCAGATTTATTCTGAATACAATAAATCCATGTTTTTCTAGTTGCATCATCAATAAAAGTAACATAATAACGAGAGCCACCGAGAGATGATACCTGAGCAGGTCCCCATACATCTGTATGCACAAGCTCCAAATTTTCGCTCTTCTTTTCTTTCCCAACTCTGAGAAATCTGACTCTCTTCTGTTTTCCATAAATGCAATTCTCACAGAAATCCAAATCAACATTCTTCAAACCTGGCAACAAATTTCTTGAGTGAAGAATCTTCATTCCCTTCTCACTCATGTGTCCGAGCCTATGATGCCATAATGTTGCATCTACTCCTTTGGAATTTAAAGCATTAACAGAGTTAGAAATACCATTGCATAAATACAATGTACCAACCTTTTCACCTTTTTCTATTACCAGCGCTCCTTGGTGACCTTCCAAGTTTTATCTATGAAAGTTGTCACACAACCTTCACTGCCTAACTACCCTGTTGAAATTAGATTTTTCTTCAGATCTGGAACATCCCTTACCTCCTTTAGTAGCCATTGGTTTCCATTCTGTTGTTTTACAAGAACTTTACCCATTCCAACAATTTTACAGGGTTTATCATCACCCAAACGAACTTGTCCAAAATCTCCTTGAACATAGTCATGAAAATATTTATTATCAGGTGTGGCATGGAATGAAGCCCTTGAATCTACAACCCAAGAATCAGTAACATTTTCGAAAGAAAGAATCAAAGCATCTTGTAACACATCACTTGTCACATTTGCTTCATGATTGTTTTCTTGCTGTGTGTCTCCTTCTTTTCCCTTCCGAGATCTACAGTCTTTCTTTAGGTGTCCTTTCTTTCCGCAATTCCAGCACACTATCCCCGATCTGGACTTGGATCTACCTTTCCTTGATTTACTGCAATATCCCGAGCTCTTTCCTCTTTCCATTCTTCTTCCCCTAGACTCTGCACTCAAAGCATTACCTGATGTCTCACCAAAGCTTTTCCGTCGCATTTCCTCGCTAAGGATAGCACCAACAACATCATCAAACTTTAAAGTACTAGATCCAGAGACAGAGTTACTAATGGCTATTACTAAACCATTCCAACTCTCTGGCAATGAGCACAAGAATAACAGAGCTCTAACTTCATCATCAAATTTTACCCCTACAGAATTTAACTGACTGGTAACTGTATTAAATTCATTTAAATGGTCTGCAACAGATCCACCTTCCGACATCTTCATATTAAATAGTCATTTCATAATAAATACCTTGTTTGAGGCCAAGGGTTTTTCATATAGTTTCGCCAATGTCTGCATCAAACCCTCTGTTGTTGTTTCCTTCGAAATATTGAAGGCGACGGACGCCGCAAGACACAATCGTACTGTTCTGAGTGCCTTTCTATCGAGAATGTTCCATTCCGCGCCTGTCATGGCCGCCGGCTTCTTTGTTTTTCCACTTAATGGTAGGTACAGATCTTTCTGATACAGATAATCTTCCATTTGCATCTTCCACAACGGGAAGTTTTGGCCGTTAAATTTCTCAGCCCTAAACTTACCATCGTCCGCCATTGCTCCCACTCGAACCAGGAACCCTTCTTTCCTGCAAGTTTATCAGCCAAATATACCTTTGGCTCTGATACCAGTTGTTAGAAAATTATATATTATGGATAAATGCAACACATAAAATATACGGAAAATACAAGCACACAAAACAAATAAAACTAGAGAGACACAGATATACGTGGTTCACCCAATTTGGGCTACGTCCACCTCGAACATCCAGTCCTTCCTTTCTATTATCTAGCAAAAATGAAGAGAAAAAACCTGCAACAGATCCGCTGTAATATCCTCTATTCTCTCTCACAGTCTCCCTCTCTGTTTCTTGCTCCGAGAATACACACATCATACATAGCTGCAATACAATACCCTCATATATACAAGGGGGTTGCCTTCTAGGGCAAAAAACCCTAATCTAAACATAACTTCTACCGTCACATCATTTTTCTAATGAACGACCCAGATTGACTAGAAATTACTATACTTTTACAAGGCAATTTTATATCTGTTTTTAGCTTTGGGGGCGCTGCCCCCGAAAACCCCCTCCAGGGGGGGGCTCCGAAAAGCACTGCCGCCCCCCCCTAGACCCCCCATGGCAGAGATTAATTACGGGCGGTGTTGCCGCCCCTTTTAAGGTATAGGGGTCCAATGCTGTGATATAAAGTACACAAGATAATCAAGCTCCACACCCAACAGGTAATTTCTCTTGGATGGTGAAATCATCAGAAAAACTTGTATCCTGATGTTCATACACATTCCCCTATCCTTAATTTACATTATTAAACACTTCCCATCACTGAGATCCCCCAAATTCCTCATTTTCGCACAAACCCTAGTTTCTTGCTACAACTTGACAATTTTCTAGGCTAGGCCTGTGTTTTGCCCTTTTGTACCCCTTCCCCTCACTTAATCTCTGAAATTCCACATTGCATTGCTTCCTAAAATCCCTCCCTACTTCCCAAAATTTTCTCAAGAATTTAGAAGCCCCTTATCCCCTTCATTTCGCTTCATTTCGACAAATCCCTTGTTCCACACATCGGGATAGGTTTTACTCCAATGATGTTCCTGAGCAATAAAAGATGAATTTGGGACAAATAAGAGAGGTTTTTGTCCAAAATAGTCCAAGTAAGAAAAACCTACTTCACTTTTTACACAGGTTTCATGGTTTTAGAGAAATGTCAAAAATATAGCCGCCTCAAGAGAATTGATGCACCTCTGAAGTGACATTGGTAAAATCAATATTTATCCTAGATTGGTTGGCCAAATGACTTGATTGATAAGTCAAATGATAACTAGACACAAATAGCTTTCCAATGCGCTATCATGAGCTCAATTTGGAGTTGAGGAAGGCCTTCAAATGTTGACTTCAACAACACTCTGCCTTGAGGCAACCTCATTTTTGCACATTTTGACCAGTCTTGGGAGATTCGATTTTTGACAGGGCAACTCAACTCCAAATTGAAAAATTCCAATTGGGTTGGAAAGTATACTCAATACGCTTTCCAAAAAGCTATTTTTCACCCAATTTGGACACTAGTAAGGTCTCCAAAAGCCTCCTGAAAAAATGTGCTACGCATTGAGATGGTGCTACGCATTGGGCAGTGGTTTGCAATGTAATTTTGTAACTGGTGCTACGCTTTGAGATGGCGCTATGCATTGGGCTAAAAGCCTGAAATCCATTCAAATATTCCACCAAAGATCTCAAATTTATAAATTTTTCATTTCCCAAGTAAGTTAACATCCCTCCATGACCAATGAATGAATTTCTCTTGGTGCTTATGGTGATTTAATGAGAAAAATCAAAACCCTACCTCTTTACATTTCTTGCCAAAAGCAGTTGCATAGGGTTTATGAGTTCTATTTATTACTAAAAATTCCACTTCTAGCTATCTCTCACTCCCTTACTCCTTTATTCCTTCATTTTTCCCTTTCGTTACATTCACCCATTCCATATTTCCCATATCCCTAATCAAGTAACCCTAAATCCCTAATCCCACTATCCCAAACCCTATTCAAATATCCCCAAAACACTAATTGCCATCCCAAACCCTAGATGTCATCCCCTAAACCCTAGATGTCATCCCCTAAACCCTTTCATTCCCTAAAATCCTAAATATAGCATCAAATCCTCCCCTCGTCAGTCCCACTCATCCGTGGCGCTCAAAAACATGAAGGCAAAACCGGCAAGCTGCCAAGAGGAGGAAAATCAGATTGACCACATTTGAGCGAGAGATTGAGGCTTATCGAGAGACTTGGCTTGAGAGGGTCAATATTCATTTGGAGAAGCTATTGGAGAAGGCCAAAATGGAAAATAACATGCTCAGGCACATGAATAATCATTATTGGGCGAGGAATCATGTTTGCAAGGCACGAATCAAGATCCTGAAGGCTAAGTTGAAGAGGACATTAAAGCGTCGGAAAAGGCAAGATAGACTTCAAATTTTGGCCAAAGATTCTTTGGCCTAGCATATCACTTGATGGTGGACATTCAACCTACATTTCAAGAAATTTGGGACACATTTTGTCAATTTTTATTTTTTTGGCCTTAACACAGATTTTCCTGCCCGACGCGTAGCGCCACTTGGCACGCGCTTATAATTGGCAGCTCCTCTTGAAGAAAAATTTTTATTTCTAGATTTGTCATCAAAATTTATGCATGCCTACCCATTACCTAAATATTTTGACAAGTTTTGGGTTGCCTGAAGGGTCAAAAACACCCTAAAAATGACCTTTCTGCCCCTTTTTGGACACACAAGAAGCAATGTTGGGAAAACTCTTTTTTGGAGGGGCAAATGGCAACCAAATCCAGAAATTCCACTTGTTTTGGAAAGTAGACAGACAGAAATTTCCAACAAGCCCTTTTGGAGCCAATTTGGACACCGGGAAGGCCCTCAAAATCAACCTCAAAGTGGCGCAACACATAGAGATTTAAGGCACGACACATTGGGAATTTTGGCCTAGTTTTCACTCAACAACTCAGATTTTCGCCTAGTTTTGGCTAGTTTGACTTTTTTATCTCCAAATGTGAAACTCTTGATGTAACTTGATGTAATTTCATGACTATGATGTAATTTTGAAAAATTTTCACTCATGTAAGTAGATTCATTCACCAAAAAGTGAATTGTAACTGAATGAATCAGTTTCCTATCTTATAGAGGCAAGTTGTTCCACTGCCTATTTTCCAGTTCTTAGTCTATATCTTATTGAAACAACTCCTAAAATTGTGAGCTCGACCCCTAGAGGCTGGGGATGAGTTAGTGTGGTCTATATCTTGTAATTTTTCAGTCATTAGCATAGGTTGGACACTTGGGATTGCTTAGAGCTTCATTGTACATTTCATCTCTGCATTTTGGCAAAGCAATAGACCAGGGTTTGCATCACTCTTTGGGATCCATGTGGCTCTATGTTTTGATGGTGTGTTTCTCTCTGTGATTGTAAGTTTATTGAAGTTTCATGTGTATCATTTCCCTTCTCATTTCTTCTTAAATTAAACAAAAAAGTAATAAAGGTGGAATTCATTAGATTTGCAGTGCTCTACCTTGAAGTTTTGTTTAATTTTACATGTTTTCAACTGTCTGAAGAGGATTCTTGAAACCTCTTTCCCTCTTCAACTCCTCCTTGGTCTGAGCTATCCATTTCATTCAATTCGAAGCATCAAAAAAATTGCCATTCTTGCCCCATTCAGACCTCTACAAAACTGATCATTTCCCAGACCCAAAATCTGCCTTTCCCTTTGAGTCCAACAAAAACCCCCAAAATCAAATCAAAATCTTTTATATGTATACCTAGCCTAAAATAAGCCTTTATTTTAAGTCATCTCAAGCCTCACTGATTATTTTTGGTGAGATTGACCCGGAGAGAGCCCTCTCCTGATCTGGTAGGGCTAGCTACTAGATTAAGAATGGTTTGATGTTACCCTAGACTCTGCCTTCCTTTAGCCCGAGGTAGATTTAGGCAATAACACCTGCAACCACATGTTTCTCCTTAGGATATTAATTCATCAGCCTATGTAGTGGTAGGGTTATTTTCAGAATCTTCATTGACCTTTTTGCCACTTCATCATAAAAATCAATTTTCTTGCTGACTAGCTTCTTCAAATCTGTGAGCCCCTTCATTTCTTGTTTAAAATCCTCCTACTCCAGTTTGGCTTCTAAAACTTCATCTATGTCTTCCTTAATTTTTTCTTTAATAAGCTCCACTTCATACTTCTCTTGGACCTTCTCTTTGCCTTTCTTTGTCTTGATGATTTCTGCTTCTGCTAAGGATAACTCAATGATATCTTCCCTTATGGGTTGTTTCTTCTTTCTTTGTCTCTTTATGAAACTTATAAGCCTTGCCTCCCTTTGAGAGTTGTGACATATTGAATGGTTGCCTAGGCTTAAAGGCAAAACCTAAATCCTCACTGGAAAAATCAATTTTCTTTGTTGTAAGACCCTTCTTCTTCATTTTTGTTCCTTTAGCCTCTATAGGCTTAACAACATGGGTTTCTTCAATATCAATGGCATGCAAGATGTATTCAAGTTTATATTTCCCCTCTATTTGAATCATCATGATTCTCCAGTGAACCCTTGTATCAATCTTGAGCTTGCTGCTGGTAGGGGTTTGCTGAGGTGCTACTATCTCTTGCAATTGTTCAATATCTACCTCCATTTGCTCTATTATAGGCTGCACCTCTACCTCAGGTTCAACCTCTGTTTTAACTATTGGCTCTTTATCCTTCTTGGGCGTGTTTTTCTTTAAATTTGGTGTCTTTCTTGGAGTAAGAACATCTACATCATAACCACTCAAAAACATGAAAGTAGCCCAATCCCTGTTTAATTTCTTCAACTCTTCCATAACTAACAACTCGATTGAGCCATGATGAAATATGGATGTATCACTTCTCTCACATTTGGCTTGTACTTTGTTAGACATCTTGCCTAAACTTCTGAATAGAAAGAATGGAAGATCAAGAAGTTGTTTACCTGTGAAATGGATTGAGAGTCTAAAATGATATTGGTAGATCATGTGAAATCTACTTTCACAGGTAAAATATTTTTGGATCACCATAAGAATATTTGAGTATTTTTCCTTGAGGTAGCTCCCGGGTATGCCTGAGGTCATATCAACTCCTATATTCTCTTGCTTCAGAAATTCACGACAATTATGAAGCTTGAATTGGGTTTCCTTGAACCATTCTTCTCCATACCTCAGAATTTATGTTTCTTGTGAAATGGTCTCAGGAGAAACAATGAAACTTAAGATGCCCACCTTTGAATTTGTGCCAACAAAGTTGACCGCAAAATCCTTGGACACCTGTGCATGGTACCCCTACAGTTTTTGGAAAAATCTCATACAACCAGCATTTGTGAAAGCCTATGCAAAGCTTGGCTCTTCCATAACTAGCTTCAGGTCCATGGGTTCATATCTGACTACATAACCTCCTTTTTTGGGATTTTTATGTGAAGTCATGCCCTCCTATACAGCGTTTTCCTGCTTCAATTCATGACACCTACAAAAAATATCTAAGACAACAAGAAGCTTATTTGAAAAAGGCGGGAGTTAACCTAATACAACAACTAGACCATAAAATAAAGTGAAGAATGTTGGCATAAGATCAAACATATTACAAGGATGAAAGGTAAATGTTGTTGTTTGAATGAGGTGAGGCTAAATTAGGAAAGAAAGGTGGGAGGGAAAACAGAATGATGGAGGTGTGATGATTACCAACCATGCAATATGACAAATGATGACTCATAACAACTATGTACCATGATGAAAAACTGACCTCTGACCACTAAAATGATGATAGCATACCGATCCCCTCACCGTTAGCAGAAAAATTGAGTTTGTAGCGATTTCAGTTAGTGGGATGACATATTTGCTATGAAACTGTCGAGTCCATAGAAAAAACTTATTGTTTTATACAAAAAATACTGCAGACTCAGGTAAAATGTGCCAACTGTAAAATAATGACTTTATTAACCCATTCATTTAGATTTTTTGAATTTTACTTTGACAAGACCTTAATCACATGACCAATGACCACTTAGAATTTTTAAAACTATATACAAAATATGAAATTTAATCAAATTCCATAACTTTATTTGACTCTAACAACCTAACCTAATTCAAAAAGGCACTTCTAAACCAACCTAATTGTTATTAAGGATAACAGATTTCATGAGCTAAGATTTTTATTATAGGTCAAAGACTTCTTCTTGATGTCTTTTAGGATTTATCATCTAGTCATAAATATAATTAATAAATTCATGTATATGAAGTTACGTTACACATGTAAAATATTCACTCCAAGATACTTGTCACGATACCCCTTCAAGTCGGCTCAAAGTAAGTGAAGAATCATCCCTTGAAGAAGTCAGCCTACATACACTTGATCACGCCGACCTACATACACATGATCACATCGACCCAAAGCAAAGAGACAATCTATATATATAAGAGGAATGTGGCTTCATTTGTCACCACTGAATTCGGGTATCTCTACAATAATACAATGTGGATCTTAGTGCAGAAGGTTAAGGGTTATATAGCAAAGAAATAGGTCACAAATTAGTGCTAAGAAGAACTCATAGTATTCAATTTCACTGAGGAACGAAGTAAGTTAAGAGCATAACTTGGTGCAAATAAGTGCTGCAAACTAGTAGTCATTTGGAGACCGAAAAGAGAACCTGAAAGGATTCTGTGAAGAGTTGAAGGATTAAGAGACCGAGACTCTCTTAGTAATGGTGTTGAACAGTGCAAGAATGAAGGACGAAGTTTAAAGAGATAGTGACAAGTACCTTGGGTAATCTTTTGTTAAAGTCTTTTGTTAAGGGTCTTGGTATTCTCAATTGAAGTATCTATAAGAAGATATTTGTCGGTTTTCCCCTCAAGAGAAGGGGTTTTGACCCTAGCTTGTAGCCTACATATTGTGTTATTGTTATTATTGTGTTGGTAATTGTTTGATGTATTGCTTATCATCATAACAATAATCAAAGAGAAAGAAGCTAAACATGAGAAATTATCAAGTTATAGAATTGAATTAAACACTGCTCCTCTAAATTATCAGCATGGTACCAGAGGTAAGGAAATTCAAGGGCATCATGAAGGTCATAAAAAGGATTGCAATCCATCTCAAGAAAGGTTTCAAGAAGATCTGGAATCATTTATTTTCTTCCAAGTAAGTATCAATCATAAAAGATGAAGGTCTTTTCTTTGACCTCTCCAGTACATTTCAAGAAGAAGACATTTGGGTAATTAATAGTTATGATTCAAGACACGACTGGTCACTCAAAAAAAATAAAAACTCTAGCAAAAACAAAATCTAATTATTCTGTTGAACTTGGAGACAACAACAATTATCCCATAAAATGCATTGGATCTGCATCAATCAAGCTTGAAGACAGAAGAAATATCCACCTCAACAATATTCTATTTTTTCCAGGTTTGCATAAAAACTTGCTTTCAATTTCAAGTTTAGAAGACAAAGGAGAAAGAGTATATTTCATCAATGGAAAGGTTTTTGTTTGGGGAAAAGATTCAAATATAAATCAAGCCAAAGTTATTAGCATTCTATAAGGAAGGATCTATAGATTGATTTCCCCTTTAGCTCAAGCCCTAGTTCACGTTGAAATCAGTCCCCGCGAACTATGGCATCAAAGGTTTGGTCATCTCCATCTCAAAATCCTTCCCTCTCTAAGCTCCATTGTAGATGGAATCCCAAATCTTAAATAAGACAATGAAGGATCTTGTAAGGGATGTGCATTAGGTAAGAATGTCAGAAGACCATTTGGAAGTAGTGTTTCATGATCAAAAGATATCCTGGATCTCAACCACTCTGATGTATGTGGACCTATGACTCCAAAATATCTTGGTGGTCATCTATACTATGTCACCTTTATAGATGATCATTCAAGGAAGACCAAGATTTATCCGTTAAAAACCAAGGATGAATTTTTCACAAAATTTCAAGAATCCAAAGTTGAAGTCGAAAATTTTACAGAAAGAAAGATTGAAATTATCATATATGATAATGGAGGAGAATATACATGCAATGATATCATAGCATTCTATAAGGAGTCAGGGATTAAAAGGGAGCTGATAGTTCCATACAATACCGAACAAAATGGTATTTTAGAAAGAAATAATAGATCCATTGAAGAAAGTGTAAAAGCAATGATTCATGATCAGGATCTACCAAAGTTTTTATGAGGAGAAGAAACTAAAACTGCAGACTATATTCAAAATATATGTCCTCACAGATCTTTGGATAATAAAAATCCAGAAGAAGTTTTCATGGGAAAGAATCCATCTGTAGATCGTCTCTGAATATTTGGATATCACATATATATCCATATACCAAAGGAAAAAAGAAATAAGTTGGATCCTTCAGGGATGAAAGGAATCTTTGTTGGATATAGCAACTCATCAAAAGCATATAGAATCTACATAAAGGATGGCCATCACATAGAAGTTATCCGTGATGTCATATTTGATGAGAGCATAACATTCAAGAAATCAAAAGATATTTCCACGAACTCTGATGATGAAGATCTTCCAATATTTGTGGAAGAAGTGAACCAAGAAGTAGAGGAATCTCACCATGAAGAAGAAGGTTCTAGTGAACCCATTGAACCAGTGGTCATACTTGAAACAAGAAAAAGACCCAATTGGTTAAAGTCCACACTACTTGATGTAGAAGGTCATGGAGCAGTGAAAGGGACATTTATAGAAAGTAAGAAGCCCAACAAATACTCTAGGTATGCTGCATACATGACAAAAATTATAGAATGAGAGTCATCCAATTTTGAAGAATTGGTATAGAATCCCAAATGGAAGAATGCCATGAATGAAGAATACCAATCTATCATGAAGAATGGTGTATGGGAGATTGTACCTAGGCCCAAAGACAAATCTGTAGTTACTTTCAAGTGGATCTATAAGATCAAAAATGCTACTGATGGAAGTATAGATAAGTATAAAGCAATATTTGTGGCTAGAGGTTTCTCTCAACTTGAAGGTATTGATTATGAAGACACATTTGCTCCTATCGCAAGATATACAATGATTCGATCACTAATTTCTCTAGCTACATCAATGGGATGGAGCATCCATTAAATGGATGTCAAGACTGTGTTTTTGAATGGTACACTTGATGAAGAAGTCTACATAGAACAACCCTTGGGATTTGAAGTCAAGGATAGAAAGGCATATGTGTGCAGGTTGAAGAAAACACTATATGGCCTCAAGCAGGCACCAAGGGCGTGGTTTTCTAGGATGGATGCATATCTTCAAAGACTGGGCTTCAAGAAAACTTCTGCTAACTCAAACTTATATATCAAAGTGGAAAAAGGTGAATCGGTAATTATTCTTCTATATGTAGATGATCTTCTCCTCATATGTATAGAAGGACGAATTAAAGAATGCAAGAAACACCTAGCAGCAGAATTTGATATGAAGGATCTTGACTTGATGCATTATTATTTGGGACTAGAAGTTTGGAAAGGACCCGATGAAATATTTTTAGGCCAAGAAAAATATGTGATCAAATTGTTGAAAAGGTTTAACATGATGGATTGCAAAACTATGACCACTATGTTGATTACAAACTTGAAGATACTTAAAATTTCTGATTCAAGCTCGGTGGATCCTTCCAAATATAGACAATTGATTGGCTCACTAATGTACTTGGTTAACACTCGGCCAAACATATGTTTTGCAATAAATATCCTCAGTCTTTTCGAAATAGAACCAAAGAAGGATCATTGGTTAGCAGCAAAACACATTTTGAGATATCTTCAAGGAAACATCAACTAATGTCTAAAATATAATAGAAGGAAGGATTTCCAATTAATTGGATATACGGAGGCAGTGAACAATATGGAATAAGCATCACTGGAGGATGCTTCAGTTTGGGATCCTCTATGGTCTCAATGATGAGCAGAAAGCAAGACATTGTTACTTTTAGTAGTGCTGAGGTTAAATATGTTGCAGCCTGTGAAGTAGGCAAAGAAGCGGTCTAGTTAAGGAATTTGTTATCTGACTTATTTGAAGGACCGATGAATCCTATAGTGATACTATGTGATAACACTAGTTGTATACGTTTGTATGAAGATCCAGTATTTCATGGAAATACAAAGCACATCAAAAACAAGTATCAATATGTTTGAGAGCTAGTCTAAAATGGTGTGATACAACTTCAGTATGTTTCCACTAATGAACATGTAGCTGATTTATTGACAAAAACACTTCCAAACAAGAAGCTTGTGTATCTAAGAGACAAACTTGGTTTGGTGGATGTATCCTCCCTATGTGAGAGGGAGAGATAGACAAGCATTCTTGTCTTCATTGGAAGAACGAATGAAGTATTTTGGGATTTGGTAACCATGTGGCATCCGATACTCTTTGAATATTGTAGGGCATTCTAATAAGAGTAGTCGAGGACGAATATTATTTGAAATAAGAATAATCCTATGAGGTCATACTTGGTGAACACCCAGATAAAGTATGTACTTTGGAGACAATGACGATGGTGTTCCTGTATTATATGTGGTCTTTCCCAAAGGCTCCACGTTTATGTATGTTGACCTACCCTTATGGTTGGAACCATTTTATTTTTTATCAACAATGGAAGAGATATCTCTAGGGTTTAATGTACCCTAATGCCTATTCTTTCGCTCTATTTGCATAATCATTTTGTTGAGGTTTTTTTTTTTTTTTTTTCCCGTAGAAGACACTATTTGGCTAGGGTTTCAAAGTTGAATTCTTCTCTCATTGTTTTCTACGTATGTTATATTTTGTTGACCTTCCATCTGTTAACGGAACGAAGGATTTTCTCCATGTCTTCATTATTGTCAACGAAGGTAATTACTTTAATAATCTAGTTTTGTAACAACTATATAGCTCCTCTATCAAGCTTTGTTTTGTTCTGTATCCACCTTCATAGTTCTATTTTGTATATATTTGTATTTTTGTTTTTTTATTTTCATTGCATGTTTTCTTTGTGGATTTTTCTCATATGGTTTTGGGTATTTGGAGAAATACCATACCCATATCATTACCTTGGTTTATAATGTAATTCATTGTTCAAGGCTATTTGGTTTTCTCTAGAGATGACCATACAGGGATTTTTGGCATCTGCATTTGTCCCAGTCGGCCTATCCACGGGTCTCTCTATTATCATCAAAGATTTTTAATTGTGTTTTCCTGTTTGGGTTAATAATTCCTAGAAACTTAATCACTCACTCAAGATTTTTTACAAGGTTTAGTAATTTGGGTTCAGTAATTTATATACAAGGTTTTTAACTACGACGTTTGAGTTTTTTTGAATGCCCATATAAGCCACCTCTCTAGAAGAGAGATTTTATATTTCTTTTAATTCATTTCGTTTTCTGGTTTGAGCATTGTTTCTAATTTGAGGTTGTTACATAAAAATTCCATGGTTATTGTCATTTGTATTGCTATGGGGTCTGTTCTTGTGCCATCCCTTGTAAAATTCTTGTTTAAGTGTTGTTAGGTTTTTCTGTAGTTTAAAACCCTTAAAAAATAATCGCTTGTTTATCTCACATTTTTTCTTTAGTCATACTTTGGTTATAGGGTTTCTTCTTTTATAAAATGAAACCCTATTTTCATAAACTTTTGTATATTCCAAAACAAGGGATATTTTATTAATTTTATGCATAAATGGAATCCTCCACTCTCTCCTGGAGAGGGTTCTCATTTTTCTTTGAGCTATTGGTTATTTAAAATATTTATTTATGTTCAGTCGCACAATCGACTCTTCGTCTTATTAGTCCCTGCCCCCTTCGGGGCTGAGCGACTATTGTAAGCGGCCAACGAACTTTTTATTAGTTCATGCACAGTAACCGAAATTTATATTTTCATTTAAACTAATGTTTCCAATTTTATATCTTGGCTTACCTTTTCGTCCTGCTGTTATTTCAGCGAATAGGAAATTTTGAGGTCTTTTGCCTCATATCGAGGCAAAATTTTATCGGACATAGGTTAAATTCCAAATAATATACCGATTTTAAAATCCGTGAAAGTAAGGCTAACATTAATTCGTAAACATAAAATGCTTACGTTCTAGAAGTATATTTTTTTGGTCGTGAGGGTTGGTTTACAAAATAAGTGATACGTGTTTAACACATTTGTACATGCAGTTGCAAAGTACTCCACTTGTCAAGCAAAGTACTCCACTTGTCAAACAACATTTCACTGCTTTAACCCATCTCCTTAGCCAGCTGAATTTGCATAACAAGTCTGGGCAAAAGGAACAGAACAGAAGATTAACTATCTTTACTGCCTACCTTACTTTCATTTACAATATTGGATTGAAGGGCTAAGAGCTGTCTCTAGACTGGCTGCTGCTGACTATCGACACTGATACTAAAGGAACCAATTTCAACCCATAGAAATTCATTCAACCCATTATTTTGTTCTTACAGGTAAGACACACTCTTCAATGGCAATTCATTCAACCCATTATCTATATAGTGTCTAATGGTCGCTCAGTTGTACATGTGGGTGGTCTCCTAACTGCACCGAGCTTTCTTTTTGGAGAGAAACATATGCTTAGACACCGTTCTATAGTTTATACCAGACCTAGTTTCATAGTTCCTGTCGAGTCAGTACGCTCATACTGAGCTTCTGTTTCAAATCCCTAAATAGACTCGGACTGCTTTTCCAATTATTATTGATAATTATCAATAGAATGCTTGTTGTGCGATAATTCCCTTTAGGTTTATTTAATGATGTCCTATCAGACACTCTTAACAATCTGTGGTATTGTGCGCTATTATGAAGAAATGCTCAAGTTTATATAATTTCTGTGTAATAATGGTTTTGCTTCTTCAAGTTATGAAAGTCGACACCTGTAGATGACCGAATCTATTGAAAACAATACTGCGGATTTACTGTCATTCTTTAAATTTACCTAATCTCAGGATTGTGAGTATTAGATAATAATTCTTTCCCATATAATTTTACTTCCATACTTAAACTCAGTAATCTCTATGTCAATTATTTTGTCTTATTTTGGAATTTTTGATGCAGGTACGGAGACCCCCCAAGGGTTATTCTCAATATCCACAGGTAAAACCTTCCCTCCTTTCAATTTTCCTTACTTCAAAATTTTTGATTTACTTCTCCTTCCATTCTTCGCTTAATAAGTAAAAAATGCTTTCCATATGTTAAATTTGGACAACTAGGTCCAAACTCCATGTTATGATGCTCAGATTAAGAGGCTAATATTTTTGTTGGATTCCTCTTTCGGAGAGGTGTAAAATCCATATATAATATGTCTTAATCCGATGAGCAGAACATTTATTTTGAATTTATTATTCATAATAAATTATATGTGCAAGTCGGCCTTAAGGTTTCACACCCCCAGCAGATGTGTCACACGCCCCAATGATGGATATAAATACAGGCAAAGTTGGAGAGCATTTCATCACAACACAACTCACAACATCTTCTCTCATCTGATTTAGTATGAGCTCCTTGGAGGACGAGTTCAGCCACACGTGTGAAGGAGAAGAAGGACAAAACAGTACGGCTGAGTTGAAGGATGATTTTCTACAGTTAGGGTTTTGCAGAAAGTTTGACCAGCATTGACTTTGGTCAACGCATGGTCCAATTGGGCTGAAAATTTATGGGAAGTTCGATTTTGGAAGGCTGTACTATTTGGAACAGAAATCGAGGTCAAAGGGTTGACCAATCTGCTGCTGCGTTGACTTTTAGCTTGCTGCCCTGCGTTGACTTTTTGAGGACAGTGTTGACTTTTTTGGAGTTGACTTGGGTTGACTCGTTTGCTGATTGGAGGACTGTTGTGACACATGCTGGGTTGGCTGACCAAGGAGACTTTGCTGGTTGAAGCATCCCGTTGACCGCCGTAACGAACCACCACATTTTTCCTGTTTCTGATTTGTCTTCTGTAAGATCCACTTATATGTTCTATCTGCATTTTACTTAACTATTTTGTATGATTGTTGTGAGAAAAGTAAAATTGCTCCTAGCATAGAACATCTACAAAAATTTACATGGTATCGGAGCTGAGGTGAAGACAAGCTCTATCTTTAGCAATCATCACTGGAAGAAATGGGTTCCACTAGTCTTGAATTCAAGGAGAATGACAAGCTGACTGGAAGGGATGACTTCCATGCCTGGAAGATGATATTAGATCTCAAATTGGAAGATCATGATCTCTTGGATCATGTGACGGGGAAGATTCAAGAACCTCCATCCAATGCTACCGCTGCTGTTAGAAACAAGTATAAGAAGGGAGAAATCAGAGCAAAGCTATTGATCAGGGAATCCATACATAAGAGTCTGGTTGCCTATATATCTGAACTAGGCACATCCAAGGAGATGTATGACAAATTGATCCTCATGTTCAAGGTAAACAATGTGAACCAAGTACTATTCCTCAAGAACAAGTTGAAGAATATGAAGAAGGGCCGGGATGAGTCTATTCAAACTTTCTTTCTGAAATTAACCAAAACAAGGAACAATCTACTAGCTATTGGGGAGACAATAGCTGATCGTGAGATGGTTCTCACCGCACTTGGAGGACTCCCATATGAATGGCAAGTATTCACAACTACCATTCTCAACAATAATACCATTCCTAACTTTGATGAGCTTCTCTCTAGATGTATGCAAGAAGAAACAAGGATGAAGGAATTCGATAATGACATAAATGCTGCCTATGGTGCTCATACCCGAAAGAAGAACTCTGGTGGTTCTAAGGACAAAGGAAGAACAAGGACTCAAGAGAAGAAGGGAAAATGTTTCACCTGCCATAGGCCTGGTCACTATGCTAGAGAATGCCCCTTCAAGAAGGATTCTCCCGATAGTGATGATAACAACAACAACCGAAGGAATGTGAATCGAAGAAATGACAAATCCAAAGGAAAGAGGAAGGCTCACTTTGGAGGAAACAATCAACCTTCTAAAAGGTCCAGAAATACCAGGTATGAGGAGTCTAATGTTGTTGATAAAAGAAATGAGTATATTCTTGTATCTGCTCTCTCAGCTGCATCTCCGCCCGACACTATGGATGTCTAGCTAATCGATAGTGGTGCCTCAAGACACATCACCGGATTCAAGGACGCACTTTCTGACATGGTTGAAAGGGATACTAATCTAGAAATTATCCTTGGGGATAATGCCACATATCCCGTGAAAGGGACAGGGACTGTGACCCTCCACTTGTCTCAAGGACAAGTCCTACGTTTGCAAGATGTGCTCTATGTACCTAAATTGAAGAAGAACCTTGTGTCTGTATCTGCCATGGAAGACAAAGGATTCAATGTAACTTTCTCTGATGGAAAGGTGCTCATGTGGAAGGAGAGCTTCAAAGAAGCTATCTCAATTGGTTTTAGAGTTGGTACACTCTACCAGGTTGGAGGGAGTCCGTTGGGAGCTATGACTTGTGATACTATCCGACAAACCGAACTATGGCACCGAAGATTTAGACACCTTCATTACAAGGCCCTTCCCGAAGCAAGGAAGGTGGTGACAGGGATGCCTGACTTTGGAAATAATCATGAAGGTGTATGTAAGGGCTGTGCTGAAGGAAAACATACAAGGGGACCTTTCCCCTCAAGTGTCACAAAGACATCTGATATATTGCAACTGGTCCATTATGATCTATCTGGTATGTTGCCCGTAACATCCCTGGGGGGATGTTCTTACTACATGACATTTACTGATGACTTCTCTCGCAAAACCTGGATATACTTCTTAAAGAAGAAGGATGAGGCTTTCATGTGGTTCCGTACCTTCAAAGCCTTGGTGGAAAATATGACCGGAAAGAAGATCAAGATTTTGAGGACTGACAATGGCACTGAATATGAGTCAAATGAGTTCAAAGACTTTTGCAGAGAAGCTGGGATTAAGAGGGAGACTACCACTGCATATACTCCTGAGCAGAATGGTGTTGTTGAACGCAAGAATAGGACTATTGTGAAAGCTGCCCGTGCCATGCTATGTGACCAGGGTCTACCAAAGTTTTTGTGGGGAGAAGCTGCAAATACTGCTGTGTACATTCAAAACCGATGCCCTCATTCCGCTTTGGACTCCAAAACTCCCGAAGAGGTTTTCTCTGGTAAGAAACCTGATGTTTCACATTTTAGAATTTTTGGATGTCCTGTCTATTTTCATGTGCCGAAAGAAAAGAGAAGTAAGCTGGATGCTTCTGGGAAGAAAGGAATGTTTGTGGGCTACAGTGAGACTTCTAAGGCCTATAGAGTCTATGTACCTGGTCAAAGGGAAGTAGAGATAAGCCATGATGTCACTTTTGACGAAGATGCTTCCTTGAAGAAAGTAGTAGATCTTCCAAGATCTGGAGAAAATCATGAAGAAAGGCCTGGAAATCAAGAAGAACCGCAGGATGAGACAATGCCTGATATTGAAGGACCAATGGACCCTATTGATCCATCTCCTTCACTGGGAAAGAGACCATCATGGCTCAGGGACACCCTCGAAGATGCTGAGGGTCATGCTGCCCCAAGGGGGACATTCCGAGAAAGCAAGAAGCCGTGTAGATACCAAGGGTATCTAGCTGCCATGAGTACTATTGTACAATCTGAACCTAGATCTTTTGAGGAAGCCGTAAAGCATCAAGTTTGGAAGGATGCTATGCACGAAGAATATGAGTCCATTATGAAGAATGATGTCTGGGATGTGGTCCCGAGACCGAAGGACAAATCTGTTGTCACCGCAAAATGGCTCTACAAGATCAAACATGGATCTGATGGGAGTGTTGAAAAGTTTAAGGCAAGGTTTGTTGCCCGTGGCTTCTCTCAAAAGGAAGGAATTGACTATGATGACATATTTGCACCTGTGGCACGATATACCACCATTCGATCAATCATAGCCCTTGTTGCTACGCAAGGATGGAGTCTTCATCAGATGGATGTCAAGACCGCTTTTCTGCATGGTGCAATAAAGGAAGAGGTGTATGTGGAACAACCTCTGGGATTTGAAGTTCGGGATCGAGACACTCATGTCTGCAGGTTGAAGAAAGCCCTCTATGGGTTAAAGCAAGCACCCAGAGCTTGGTACGAGAGGATGGATAGTTACTTGATGAAGCTGGGCTTCACTCGAAGTAATGCTGATCCGAACCTTTACTTCAAGGTTGTGCAGGAGAAGCCTCTCATTCTAGTGCTGTATGTGGACGACCTCTTCCTGACAGGTGCTGACCCTCTCATTCATCAATGTAAGAGGGAGCTCGCTGCTGAGTTCGAGATGAAGGACCTAGGATTGATGCACTACTTCCTAGCCCTGGAGGTCTGGCAGAGACCTGGAGAGATTTTCCTTTCTCAAGGAAAATACATTGTGAAGCTTCTGGAGAGATTTGGGATGGTGGACTGTAAGTCCGTGTCGACACCGATGGAACTCAACTTTAAGAAGTTGAGTGGCAGCGCTGCTAGGCCTATCTTGGCCAATCCTACTGAGTATCGTCAACTCATAGGAGCTTTGATGTTCTTAGTGAACACCCGACCAGATATATGTTTTGCAGTGAACACTTTGAGTCAACAGATGGTTGAGCCTCATCACTTTCACTGGGTTGGTGCCAAGAATCTTCTGAGATATCTTTGGGGCACGATAAACCATGGGCTGAGATACACTGTCGGGAGTGTGATACTCCGTGGATATACTGATGCCGATTGGGCTGGCAGTGTGGTGGATCGTAAGAGCACATCGGGATGCTGCTTCAATCTTGGTTCTGCTTCGATCTCATGGATGAGCGGGAAGCAGAAGTCGGTGGCTTTGAGCACCGCGGAGGCCGAATACATTGCTGCTAGTATGGCCTGTTGTGAAGCAGTTTGGTTGCGGAAGCTCTTTAGTGAGCTGTTTGGACATGTGCTAGATACCACTGTGATACTCTGTGATAATCAGAGTGGGATTCGTATGACTGAGAATCCTGTGTTCCACGACCGATCCAAGCATATTGATATCGGGTACCACTTTATCCGGGATATGGTACAGCGAGGCGCCGTAAGGCTCGATCATATAGGAACTGATGAGCAGGTCGCGGATATTCTCACTAAGCCCCTGGGGAAGGTCAAGTTCCTAACCTTCCGTGAGAGTCTTGGTGTCGTGGAAAGGCCCTATGATGTGGGTCCTGTTGGACGATGAGCTCTGGGAGCTCTGGGGGGCTTTGGGGATAGCTTCTCGGAGCTATAAGCACTCATAATGCTTCTGCCCCACCCTTGTGATTATTGAGCTGGTTCGCCTCTCATTTATCTGTGCCCCGTATGCATCCTACCCATTGAGTTCGGGGCTCATGGGAAGTACCTCTCATTTGGCCAATGAGGTGGGAAAAGCTAGAGACTATTAGCAAAGACTGATGGACGCATCAGAGATTGCCGTACTCTCTATCTAGGATGGCACGGTCCAACCACTTGATCTGGGATCAAGATTAGTGAGGTCTGGGACCTCTGCCTGACTTCGGGTCAGATGAACCAACTTTGGGTTGGTTGGATACTCTTCATGAGTTTGATAGAGGTTTTGAACCTCTGGACTGATTATGTCAGTCGGGGGATGATGTCTTTGTGACTGACCCACTTCTGTTCTGAAATAAAGAGGCCAGCAAAGCAAGTTACAGCGGGATGACGCACGATGTTTGATTGCACTGATGGATGGAGTTCTCCCTAGTTGAGAGGGAGTGTTAAATTTGGACAACTAGGTCCAAACTCCATGTTATGATGCTCGGATTAAGAGGCTAATATTTTTGTTGGAATCCTCTTTCGGAGAGGTGTAAAATCCATATATAATATGTCTTAATCCGATGAGCAGAACATTTATTTTGAATTTATTATTCTTAATAAATTATATGTGCAGGTCGGCCTTAAGGTTGCACGCCCCCAGAAGATGTGTCACGCGCCCCAATGATGGATATAAATACAGGCAAAGTTGGAGAGCATTTCATCACAACACAACTCACAACAACTTCTCTCATCTGATTTAGTACGAGCTTCTTGGAGGACAAGTTCAGCCACACGTGTGAAGGAGAAGAAGGACAAAACAGTACGGCTGAGTTGAAGGACGATTTTCTGCAGTTAGGGTTTTGCAGAAAGTTTGACCAGCGTTGACTTTGGTCAACGCATGGTCCAATTGGGCTGAAAATTTGTGGGAAGTTCGATTTTGGAAGGCCGTACTATTTGGCACAGAAATCGAGGTCAAAGGGTTGACCAATCTGCTGTTGCGTTGACTTTTAGCTTGCTGCCCTGCGTTGACTTTTTCAGGATATCGTTGACTTTTTTGGAGTTGACTTGGGTTGACTCGTTTGCTGATTGGAGGATTGTTGTGACACATGCTGGGTTGGCTGACCAAGGAGACTTTGCTGGTTGAAGCATCCTGTTGACCGCTGTAATGAACCACCACATTTTTCCTGTTTCTGATTTGTCTTCTGTAAGATCCACTTATATGTTCTATCTGCATTTTACTTAACTATTTTGTATGATTGCTGTGAGAAAAGTAAAATTGCTCCTAGCATAGAACATCTACAAAAATTTACACCATATCATATTTTATACAGGTATTGTTAATCTTTTTGGCGATAGTGAATTTATTTGGATGTTTCTTATAGACTGTAGTCACTTTTTGACATTCATCGAGCTCTTATATTTATGTTCCAGGCCATATCTGGATTTTATTCCTGGAGCTCGTGATGATTGAACCGGTGTTTTTAGTTTGAATATATTATACTCTGGAGATGACATAATTATTGTGGTCCTTCCTAATATTGGAAGCACATTAGAGAAATAATGCATATGTTGTTCTGATGTTTTTATCTGTCTTTAAATTCCTTGGAGGATTTTCCAAAAACCCTCCAACAAAATTTTGTTTGAATTTCATACATGAAACTGTGACTCGATGTTTATAATATAATTGTTTTTTTAATTAATTGGTTATTTTTACAAACTTTTTCATGATTCTTTATTCTATAATTTTCTTTTGATATTCTCGACATAGTTTTCGATTCCGCAGTTTTCGCATAAGATAAGAATAATTACATCTGTGTAGCATTAGAAATAGAAACTAATTTCAAGAAGCTTGAATCTAATTGGATGTTAGTATGTAAAATGGAAATTACAACACACTAAATGAAATTAATTTTGAATATCGAATTTTTTTAATTTGATTGTTAATAGAAATAGAAACTAAAAACTAATAAAAACTAATTAGAAACTGCAGCATACGAAATGGAATTCAATTATGGAATTCCTGGGCCGAGTGCATCCGAATGGAGGCCCTGTGAAATGTATTGTTTCAACCCTTGATGAACAAAATGAAGGTACGCTTTCACTGGAGGCCTTGAGGCCTTGATGGAGCAGTCAAGTTGTGGCACGTTAGTGTAAAGCAGAGGCGAAGGCCATCATCGGCACAACATAATTGATTCTCTTTCCAGACCTATCATGTGAATGAGGCACCATTTTCCGGAATAGTTTGAATGTTTTCTGCCATGGAACCCTAAACCCCGCTCTTACTTTTTCGCAGGGCTTGATCCATTTTTTGTTATTGCGTTTATATATCGAGGTTGAGAACGCCAAGAGGTTATTTCTCGAAAGTAAGCTTTAAATAATTTGCTTAAGCTTTAAATCATTTGCCAAGCAAATAAAATTAGCTTATTTTTAGAAAGTAAGCTTTAAATCATTTGCCAAGCAAATAAAATTTTTCACTGTGAGGTATTCGGTTAGAGTGCCTTTCATAATTTGACATCTATTACTCTGACCATCATAGTTAAATTTTGTTTTATGTGAGAACCGTGCTTACAGATCTGTCAAATTATATATGTATATGTCTGAAATTATAGTTAATTTTTTATGTTGTATTCCAAATGTGTTGTAACTCTGTTAGAGTCATCAGAAATTTGTTAGAGAATATATTTGTATCAGGTAAGATTTATAATCATATCTAACCTAGTTGCTTTTATTATATTAAATCATTGAATGAGAAATTATTTTGTTTTGGTTGGAATGAAAATCCCATATTATTGTCCGGAAATAAATACAGCAATATGTTCATACGTTTAAAAGTTACCATAATAATCTCACTAATCCAGTCTTCTTTCCTTGTTAATGTATAATAATTATTGCATTTTGATATTTAAGTAATAAGCTTGCGGTCTTAGTTTAGATTAGTTTCGCTTATCAGTGTAGTGCATTTTCTTATTAGTTGGGGTTTTTTTTTTTCTATAGTTTAGGTTGTAATTAGTTTTAATGTTGTATGAAATAACGATTCATTTATCAATGGAGTATTATTATCCATTAATGAAGGGTTATTATTTATATGGTACGAAGAAAAGATGAGTATTATTATTGAAATTGTGAAGAAAATTTGGAGGACACTTATCATAACTTAACTTGCCAAAATAACACATCATCAATCTGAAATTGAATAAGAACTGAATTCCCCATAACCCAATTGGAAAGTAGTACGTGAAATGGAAATTGTAGCACAGGAAATGGAAATTAATTTTGAGTATAGAAATTTTTTAATTTGATTTTTTTCTTTAATAATTTAAAAAGTAGGAGTCAGATATTTGCAAAAATTTATTATTTGACTTGATATGAGAAATAATTGAAGTTAAATGTATTTTTAAAAATAATTATTAATTTATTTTAAATACATTTTCATGTGGGTTAAATGCATGGACCATAATGATAAGTTCATAATCAAATTGTTAGGTTATGTTTTATATAATCTTCCTTTTGAGGTTATTAATTTGGTTTTAAAGACTTATCATATTACTTCGAATAAATATTTTATAATTTTTTTTAGAGAAGATACGATATTATTACTTTGAATAAATATTTTATAATTTTTTATCAAAAAATATGATATTATAAAATTTTAATCAAATGGAAAATTTATATTTGAATACTAATTCTATTTATATTTAAATTTAAATATTAATTTAATTAATATTCAATTTATTGCATTTTGGAGGGTTATGATGAAAATGCAAGACCTATACAACTTTTAAATGAAGAAAGGTTTGCATGTATGCTGAACTACCACATCAACAACCAACCCAACATGGAGTTATGCTTGAATTTATTAAATGATGTTGTCTTTATATTTTATAAAAGTATACTATTAGTATAGTATCAACCAATGATATAGTCTTTATATTTTTATAAAGTATAATATCAAACATTTTCTTAGCTTATTTTTAAAGTAAAATAAAGTATAGTTAGTTTTCAATAAATGTAATGAGATTTCATTAAATAAAGTTGTTATGTTTATATTTTTCTTTATTTGTTAAGTATAAGTAAGGATGAAGTAGGGAAGAATATTGTATCTGAAGTTTTGTTTTTTGTTTTTTTTAGAGTCAAGGAAATATAATATATTATTTTTTCCATGAAATAATGCTTGTATGATGTTTCTTTATTTTAAGAGTTTTTATATATTAAGTAAAAAAAAAATTATTTTATTTTGAAATATTTTGAAGGTAGTAATAATTTTTATTTTAAATCACTTAATAATTTGTACCCAAGTATTTTTAGGCCCAAAAATAATGATATGATTTTATTTTTATTTTTATTTTTATTTTTATTTTAAGTAAACTAGTTATATGAAGGGGTTTCATAAAAATTGTTCTTTAAAATAATTCTTTTTTTTTCCAATCTTGAAATGCTTACCTTATTTTAAATATTTAATTGCTTCGAAGCATTTTCAAATAACACAAATGCAAAATAATTTTTTTTTTTTTTTTTTCCAATCTTGAAATGCTTGCCATATTTTAAATATTCAATTGCTTCGAAGAATTTTGGAATAACACAAATGCAAAATAATTCTTTTCTTTTTTTTTTTCCAATCTTGAAATGCTTGCCATATTTTAAATATTTAATTGCTTCAAACATTTTCAAATAACACAAATGCAGAATGATTCCATTATGCAGCAACTCAAGCATGCTATTGTCACTAGAGAAATACAATATGAGACACTAGAAAATTAGAAATTGGCATTGAAATACCAAGAGAGGAAGCAAAGTTGAGTTGAGTTTATGGTAGAATGTTGACAATTTTACAAATAGTTGTTTTCCACCATAAAATACCAAACTCTTCGTTTTCTGTAGCCTATTACAACTACAATATAGCTTTCATAGCCTATTACAACTATAATATAGCATTAATAAATTATTTGAACCTTCTAAATAAGAAATTTAACATTATGGAAATTTTGGTGATAATTCATTTAGGATGTTGTGTACATCACCACAAGACAAAATTGCTACTTCAAACACAATATTGAAAACAAATTTTCCCAAATTTTGACGAGATAAATTACTTTCAATGTATCATTACACAAACAACTACTAGTATATCTTGCTTTCTTAATCTTTCAATTCCTTAAATTTACAGAATTTGTTCACTTGTGCATAAAGCTACTCACTAGTATTAGGTTATTTTGCTCGCTGTAATGATATTCTCCTTTTATCGTAATTTTTCAAAAGGTTAACATGTTACCTGTATTTATTATATATATTACTTGTGTGTTTGCTCATATATACAAATACAGTTAGCTTAAGGTATAGTTTTCTTATTAAAAACCAGTAATGTTTTATCACTCTTCTTATTATTTTGCTCGCTGTAATGATATTCTCCTTTTATCGTAATTTTCCAAAAGGTTAGCATCATATATACAAATACAATTAGCCTCACGTATAAGTTTCTTACTAAAAACCAGGAATATTCTCTTTTTATCGTAATTTCCAAAAGGTTAACATGTTACCTGTATTTGTTATATATATTACTTGTGTGTTTGCTCATATATACAAATATGATTAGCTTAAGGTACAGTTTTCTTATTAAAAACCAGTAATGTTTTATCACTCTTCTTATATATGTATATATATAAAAAACGAGAATAATTTTATCCCTTGAAAAAGAGTTATTATTTCTAATCATATATTCTTTTAATATCAGTTAGTCTTGTATTGTACAATCCTACTTTAACTTAAAATCTGGGATAATTGGTATAGAACTACAGTAGTCCTTTTTGAGCATAACATAGCATAAAAATATGCTATATATTCTTTTGCCATCTAATTTAGTGACTGAATTGGATAACAAGAAAACATAACTTCTTCTTTGCTCAAATTTTTTTCTGAATTTAAAACTTTCTATAGTATATTTTATTCATTATATGTCATAAGTTTATGCAATTTTGAAAAGGAAATAATACCAAATAATTTTCTTTCATGAATAAATAATTAAGAATATTGGTAGAAATATCAACTTGAATAAATATATGGAAAATCAATAGCTAAATACTTGGCTTTTATCAACCATGACAAAACAAATTGCTTGTCTCTCAAGAAATTAGGCCTATAATTTTTCTTTTATCTCTTAATTCTCACTTAGTCTCACTCTCTCCAATTATTATCTCATAATTATGAGAAAAAACAAGTAAAAACCAAATATTATTCATCTACCACTCTTTTGGTGGTTAATAAGTGTCTCCACCTTAACAACAGGTAGGCACTTGTTGTTAGTTCATTTATGAGCTCATGTTTCCCACTCTTGAGGACAACTTCCTATCTTTTAACATTTAATTGGCTAGTATCATAATTTCTTAATTAAATATAATCACCCAGATTAGATGCATGAGACTTATTGATGGATAATTATAATTTCTCATAAGTAAATTGCAACATTTTTCTCTTTTAGGCATCTGTACTAAACCATTAATTTCTCAAATTTTCTTTATTCATAAATAAAACATAATTACAACTAATAATTGAAAGTTCTACTTGTCTTTTAATGTATCATATTTTATCAAAATTAAACCTATGCACATTTAATTACAATCAAATCATTAAGCTAAGAGATATCACATCATACCTCACATAAACTTGGTACCGTCCCAGTGTCTAATTAGCACTTTCTTCTTAGAATTCATTCCATTTTTTATCCTCGTAGAGAAGGATAAGCTTCTTTGAAAACACTCTCCAACTCCCAAGTTGCTTCCTCTAGAGTGAAATGTTTCCGTTGAAATTTCAACTATGCTACTTCTCTATTTTGAAGCATAACTATCCTCTGGTATAGAATATGCTACTTCTCTATTTTGAAGCATAACTATCCTCTGGTATAGAATATGCAATGGTTCTACTAGGAACTCTTTATCTCATTCCACTTGTACAACCTGTACAACAAGCCAATCAATTACATGATATGGATAATGTTTTAACAATGAAAATTGAAATACATTAACAATGAAACTTGAAATACATTATGAATTTTAATGTTGGCTGACAGGGCTAGATGATAAGCAACAAGTCCAACTCTGACTAACACCTCAAAGGGTCTAAAATATCTAGTAGATACCTTAACACAACTGCCAAGTCTAAGGGTGCTATTCTTTGCTTTACTTTTAAACACACATGATCCCCCACATTAAATTCCTTATGAGTTATTTTTAAATCTGCATAACTTTTTTGACGATCTTAGGTTGTTTTCATATTTTGTTTAACATGTTTGACTATTTCCTCCATTTTTTTTAACATATTTGGTACTAATACCAATTTGTCTTGAGGATGATCCCAACTTAGGGGTACTTTGAACCTTCTTCCATACATGACTTCAAAGGGGGTCAGCTTCAAGGAGGTTCGATATTCATTGGTATAGGAAAATTATGCTAAGTGTAGATAATCCTCCCATTTTTTTTAATTTTTTTTTTGTATTTTACATACATTCTTAGCATATCCTCCAATGTTTGATTGGTTTTCTTTGTTTGACAATCAATTTGAGGGTGATAGGATGCACTAAAGTTTAATTATGTTCCCATGTTTTCAAATGATCCCTTCCAACGTTTGGATGTGAATTTCGCAACCCTATCTGAAATACAACCTTAGGTATCCCATGAAGCTTGAAAATTTCCCTCAGAATATTTCTGAAATATTTATGGCCTTAAAAGTGGATTTGATTGGAATGAAATGTGTTGTTTTACTGAGCTTTTCAACCACAACCATAATGGAATTGTGATGTTTCCTTTTTTTTGGTAGTCCAGTGATGAAATCCATTGAAATTATTTCCCATTTCCATTATGGAATGGGTAGAGGTTGCAACATACCAGCAGGATGTTGATGGGATGCCTTAACTTGCTAGCACCCAAGACATCTAGCTACATATTCAGTTGTCTCATTTTTCATGTTTGGCCAATAAAAATCCCTTCTTAATACAATGACCATCTTTTTATAATCAAGATGACCAATTGTTGGTATTTTATGCATCTCATCAGGTATATGAATTGTCTTGAAACAACAATAAATCTTGGTTGTTAATTGAAAATTCATCTTTCTCCTCATCTAATTTTTCAATTTTCTGCACTTTTTCTTTGATTTTCAAATACTTTGAATTAGAATTTGCTGTTTTTTTACTTGTTGTATTAAGTTTGTGGACAAACTGATTTTTTTTGTGGCACAAGTCTGATTAATTTTTCTGCTCAAGCATTAGCTATTCAGTTTTATTTCCCCTCCATATTTGTAATCTCAAAATCATAATCACTAATGAACGTCAACCATCTTGATTGTCTAGCATTTATATTAGGTTGAATAAATATATACTTGAGACTAGCATTATATGTCCTTAGTTGAAATCTCCTCCCTATTAAATAATCTATCCACATTTGAGCGCATGAATTACCACAAGGAAAAAACACTCTAGCGGATGTTTTTGAGGAAGCCCTTATAAAAATAGCCCATATACCCGTTTGTAGTACGGAGGTCACTAGAGGGGGTTGGTGGGTGGAGGTTTTTGTAGATGTTTTTTTTTGCGGTGTGTTTCTAATCATAACACGCACCAGTGCACTTGATATGTATGTAACGCATCGGTGCATAGTAAAGGGTAAAGAAGTGTTGCATAGTTATTTTTAAGCACTATGAAAATAACGGTCCAATTCACACATACAATGCACCAATGCATTTTATATAAAACGCAATGGTGTGTACTATCAAATGGTACACTAAGACACTCTGCTCTCTGTATAAACTAGCTTGGTGTGTCTCAGTAATCCAACGCACCATAAAGAAGTGTGGTGCACCATTGATACAACTGCCTGGTGTGTCTCATAATCAAGCGCACTGAAAAAGGGTTAATATAAAAAAAAAATACCAGCCATAAAAAGTTCATTTTTACTTGTTATGGTGTTGTAGAGCTCTCAAGCACTGCTATGAGTTTTTATTCTTTGAGGCACCCTGCCATCAGTGCTCCCATTGCTCGCATTGCTACCATCCATTGCTCACAGTGTGGAGTTCGGATTTTGCAAAATGGTGAGAAAAATTGATTTTTGGTATTTCGTTGCAAATATGTCTCCTCGATGCGCAAATGTGCAGTTAATATACTTTTTTCTCACCAAATTAATCTTTTAGCGGATTAATTTCTTAAATTGAGTTAAAATTAACCATTTAAAAAAAAAAAAATTATGCGCAGTGCATTCGAGCCATTCGGCTCGCACCGTTCATAGTGCTCCCTGTAAATTTACAAGCCACACCACGAAAGGTGTTAACGAAAACCACACCAAGCGGTTCGGTGCAATATCGAGAAAATGAGCACCGCTTTAATAATAAAATAGTGCGGTGCCTGTCGGTTGCCAGTCACACCAAAAATTTAATTTTTAAAAAAATAACACTCTATGTACGGTGGTGTGGTCGTTTACTGGAACACATCGGGAATTATGTAAAAATAGACATAACGCCACGGTGCGTCCATATTACGGGAACGTACCGCACTATTTTATTCAACAAAGAAATGTGTGTCTAATTTAATTTTCCCTTAATTAAATTGGACAATAAAATGTAATCTTATCTCATAATCACTTGTAATAGTTAACTAAGTGTCATAAACTCAGTTAACTCATGAATTTTGAGTTGAGGGTGGTTGGTGAGGCATGCAGAGTGATTCTATTAATTATTGAGTCCAAGTTGCACTTAGTGCACTAGTTTAATGCATGAGAAATATGTTAACTCTATTAATTGAGTTAAAATCAATTTAACTAGTTGTAATTGTTTGTTGCCCTAGTGAGAGGTCAAGTGAATTAAATCATATTTAATTCGCATGCAGTGATCTGTCATGTAACTGATGATTTACTATTAATAGCTACGTGCATTTCAGTTCCAGTGGAGACCCATTTGAGATAAAGGTTAAAGGGATGTTAACTATTAGTTGTATTATTATTAGGGATGTTAACTATTAGTTGTATTAGCTCTTCTAGGCCTTCCCAAGAGTTGTCATAGTTATCAAGACTCCATCAATGGGAGGGAGAAGCTACCAGATTGGGAGTGAATTTGGTCAGATTTGGTGCAAGATGAATTCAGATGGAATACCAGGGATGAATCCTCATCTAAGACAGATGATGAGGAAAATTATGCCTTGGCTGGTAAGGCAAAGAAGGGGAAGGGAAAGAAATCCTATTCCAAATCTGAGACCGAAAAAGAAGGCAAGAAGTGTGACATGTCCAGAGTGAAATGTTTTCACTGTCATGAGTATGGAAATTATGCCACTAATTGTCCACAGAAGAAGAAGAAAAATAAGGCTTCGGGATCTATAGCTGGTGAGGGTTTAGGCTCACTGCTTGAGTTGGACTTCTCGCTCATTGCATGCATGGTGTCAAGTGCGATGGGATCAATGTGGTACTTGGATAGTGGTGCATATGTCCACATGACAAGAGACAAAGAGATTTTCAGTAGCTTGGAGGAGAAGGACCTTCAGATGCATATCGAAATGGGTGATGATGGGAGGTACAACGCTATCGGGATTAGTACAGTTACCTTCCAGAGAAAGTCAGGTAAACCCTTCTTATTAAAATATGTAATGCATGTACTAGGCTTCAAAAAGAATTTAGTTTTAGTTGCAACGTTGGAGGATAGAGGTTATGATGTGGTTTTCAGTGAAGGGAAAACTTTATTTTGATACAAAGTCACAGGACAAGCCAAGAAGACTGGGATTCGTGTGAAGAATCTCTACAAACTTGATGTAGATGGATGTGTAGCATTGATGGTTAAGGCAGAAAAAATGGTGATCTAGGATGAGTGTGAGTTATGGTGCAAGAGATTGGGCCATCTACACTACGAAGCCTTGAAGGTCATGTAGCAGATTTCTATGTGGCTTCTAAAGGGTAATCTTGCGTAGATAGACACATGCAAGGGATGTACCATGGGGAAGTATGCAAAGGAAAATTTTCATGAGAAGGATAATCGAGCAGCGGAAATCCTTGAGAGATTTCACTCAGACATGTGTGGACCATTCTCGACAGCTTCAAAAAAAAAAAACACGGGTATTATGTAATCTTTGTTGATGGATTTTCTACAAAGTGTTGGATCTACTTCATGTAGAAGAAAGATTATACATTCTCAAAATTTTGTGAGTTCAAAGCACTAGTGGAGAAAGACACGGGGAAGCATGTGAAGGCTCTTAGGAGTGACAATGGTGGTGAGTACATCTCCAATGAATTCAATAACTTCTTTAGAAAAGAAATAATTCACATAGAGTTGATTGCACCTCATAACCCACAACAAAATGGGGTTGTAGAAAGAAATAATAGAACAATTGTGGGTGTGGCATGAACGATGTTGCATGATCAGGGCCTATCGTTGCATCTGTGGGCAGAAGCATGCAACACAATGGTATTTGTGCAGAACCGTAGTCGTCATTGGATACTTGGCATGGGTACACCAGAGGAGGCATTTTCTTGTAAGAAACCTAATGTTTCATATTTTAAAATTTTTGGCTCATCTGTCTATTGCCATGTGACCAAAGATTCCAGGAAGAAGCTAGAACCAACAGCTGAGATTGAGATATTTGTGGGGTACACTGATACTCCCCACAACTATCAGGTGTATTTTCCAAACAGTAAGATGATTGTTGTGAGACATGATATAAAATTTGATGAGAAGAAAGCCATGAGATTGTCCCTTGAGAGGGAGCTTGATTTTCATGTAGATGAGGAACTCTTGGTTCTAAAGGATGAACCTCAAGATGTGGAGCAGCCACATGTGAAGGATCATGGAGTGGCAGAAAACACTCATGTAGAGCCATCCACCAGAAATGGTAGAAGGCACACCACAGAAGTTGATAGAATGAGACTTGATGTGGTAGAACATGTAGGAGCACCTACCTCACTGCGCAGAAAGAGATAGTCTCCAAACAAGTTTACTAGATACATGGCTTTTATGAGTAAGTGTATTGTGAGAGAACCATACTCCTTTGAGGAAGTAGTGAAGAAACCAATTTGGGTTGATGCCATGGTTGAGGAGTTATATGACTCCATTGTCAAGAATAGTGCATGGGAAGTTTTCCCAAGACCAGTCGAAAAATTAGTGGTTGGATCTAGATGGATCTATAAGGTGAATCAGGCTGCGGATGGGAGTGTGGAGAATTACAAGGCTATATTTGTAGCTCAGGGATTCTAACAAGTTGAGGGGGCTGACTATGAGGATACTTTCGCACCGGTTACGAGGTACTCATCGATTACATTTATCCTTGCACTCTCAGTGTAGATGGGGTGGTAGATACATCAAATGGATGTGAATATTGTGTTTCTCAATGGATTTATTGAGGAAGAAGTGTACATTGAGTAGCTAGAAGGTTTTGAGACCTTTGATAGTGAGTCGCATGTGTGTAGACTCAAGAGAGCACTGTATGGGCTGAAGCAAGCACCTCGTACTTAGTACACTGAGATTGATAGTTATTTCACCGGGTTGGACTTCATGAAGAGTGAAGCGGATGAAAACCTGTACCCGATTGTGATTGATGGTAAGCTCTTGATTATCGTACTTTATGTTGATGATCTAATTTTGACAGGTGATGAGAAGCTCATAATTTCTTTCAAGGAGGATCTTGCAAGAGAGTTTGAGATGAAGGAAATGGGACGCCTTCACTATTTCCTTGGTTTGGAAATATGGCAGTGGGATGGTGAGCTATTTTTTTCTCAAGGAAAGTTAGCCAAAGAGATTTTGAGTAAGTTTCACATGGAGAGTTGTAAACCCATGGAGACTCCTCTTCCAGGAAACTAGAGGAAGGAGGATGCTACTTCAGGTGAGGTAGTGGACGCTACTATTTACAGGCAACTTGTGGGTTCACTAATGTTCTTGGTGAACACCAGACTAGAAATTTGCTACGCAGTTAACTAGTTGAGTCAAGCTATGGTTAAGCCGACCAAGATCTTTTGGAAGGCGGGGAAGAATGTCTTGAGATATCTCAAGGGAACTGTAGAGTATGGATTATGGTACAAACGGAAAAAGGGAGTGAATATTCAAGGCTTCATCGATGTATATTGGGCAGGCAGTGCATCAGACAGAAAGAGCACATCAAGAGGGATATTCAGCATAGGATCGACAATAGTTTCTTGGTACAACAAGAAGCATAGATCTATGGCACTTAGTTCAACCGAGGCAAAGTACATGGAAGAAAGTCAAGCTATATGTGAGGCAATATGGATGAGGTATATTCTAATTGGTTTTTTTTATCATCAGATGGATCTGACGGTGATACATTGTGATAACCAAAGTTGCATTAAACTATCGGTTAATCCAGTATTCCATGATAGGTCCAAGCACATAAACATCCGATACCACCATATTAGAGATTGTGTTCAGAGGCACATTATATTACCTCAATACATTCCCACAGAAGATCAGGATGCAGATATTCTGACGAAGGTGCTCGCTAGGAGAAAATTTGAATACCATAGAGGCAGGATCAAGGTGGCAGATAATCCCTTTCTTGTTGAGAGGGAGTGTTGAAAAGTAAACAAGAAATGTGTGTTTAATTTAATTTTCCCTTAATTAAATTGGGCAATAAAATGTAATCTTATCTCATAATCACTTGTAATAGTTAACTGAGTCTGATAAAATCAGTTAACTCGTGAATTTCGAGTTGAGGGTGGTTGGTGAGGCATGAAGAGTGATTCTATTAGTTATTGAGTCCAAGTTGCAGTTAGTGCATTAGTATAATGCATGAGAAATCAGTTAACTCAATTAATTGAGTTAAAATCAGTTTAACTAGTTGTAATTGTTTTTTGCACTAGTGAGAGGTCAAGTGAATTAAATCAGATTTAATTCACATGCAGTGATATGTCATGTAACTAATGATTTACTATTAATATCTACAAGCATGTCAGTTCTAGTGGAGACCCAGTTGAGACAAAGGTTAAAGGGATGTTAACTATCATTTTTATTATTAGTAGGTTGCCCGCATGCAGTAAAACAAGCATAGGATTGCCCATGATCATTGCACAGTTTTGGAAGGCTAAATTTCCTAAAGAATAGGGATTGCATTCCACTTGAATTGTGCAAGGAAGGCAGGCTAAACAGAGGCTGAAATTTGGTTAAGTGTTGGTCAATTTTGTTTGGATCAGTGTGAGACAGTTGTGAGAGTGCAGGAGGCTCTTGTGAGAAGAATGCATTGTAATTGTTTCATGATATCTTGGTGAATATACAATATAATATAGAGGTGTTTTGAGAAGTAAGATTTCCCCGAGAAAATATCTGTGTTGTGATTTGATTTTCTTCTTTCTTTACTTGTTGTGATTGGCGATCATGTTTATTTTCCACAATCTATTTGTAGAAGGATTCAATATATTTATTTAGTACATTGCTTGATTGGATTGAATCCATTGGAATACATAATGCTTGTATAATTTCTACAAAATATCCCTCCTTCGAGGGAGTCTTAGTATATCCTCAATAAATACATTCTTATACTATTCTACTATAATATAGTCTTCTATTGATGGTTGTTTTTTTAATTTCAAAAAGATATTATACTTGGACAGTGAAGATTTTCCACCCTTTCCTAAAATATTTTTTCTTTTGTATTGCAAAAATTTGCCTAACAAAAAAATTTCTTGGAATTCCTTGAACCATGCAAGCTTCCCCTTTATCATTAACATGGGTAAAGGACTTTTCCAAACAATTTAAGATCACTTTATGTGTTTCTGACCAATCCATATCTATGATAATATCATAGGATCCCAAGGGAATAATATTCATATTTAGGGTCTATTTCATTCCATTCATATTTATTTAGCAACTTTTGTTGATTTTAGCCACCCTTCATAGTTATTGTGGCCAATTGTATTAACCAGGGCTTATTTTATTTTTCTTTTTCAAGTTTACACTTTTCAACTACATTATGGGAAACATAACTTAATGTAGATCATGGATCTAAAAGTAGAGACACATATTTATCAGAAATTTTACCTTGACTTCAACCACGGTTTACTGATGATCTGCTTGCCTCCCATCTAATGCAGTATTGATTCTAGGTATGTTACAGGAAACATCGTTTACAGTGGACGCCTCAACATTATTTAATGTTGTCTTATTTTTCAATGGATTTTTGGGACAATCTCTCCACGTGTAGTTTTCACCACAATCCCAACATTTAATTGTGGGGTTTACTGATTCATTGAAATTTCTGTTTCATGTACCAGACCCTCCATTTTTCCAAAACTCCTTTGTTGATTAGGATTTTTGTTATAATTTCTTCCTTGCACACTTTTTGCAAAATTAGGATTTTAAAATCCTTTCTTATTATTATTAAATTTATCATATTTATTTTCCATCCACCCTTTGGAACTCTCTCCTTTTTGTTTGTTCTGATTAAAACATAGTTTGGCCTTTCTAATAGCCTCCTCCATTGTCTTTGATTGATCAAACTCAATTCTTTCTCTATATGAGAAAGATAGGAAACTGATAAATCTTTATATTTTTGCCTTCTCTTCTTTAAAATAGGGTACACACCTTAGTAGACTCATAAATTTATTAACAAACCCATCCATCATAAATTGTCCCAATTTCAGCTCATGAAACTCTCTATCCTTTTCATCAAAGTACCTCTCAGTCAAATATTTATTCGTAAATTCTTTCTTGAACAATTTCCACATCAAATTCCTGCTTCTGATTCTTTTTACAAACTTATTTTCTTCCTATTCAACCGATAAGTGGCTAACCTTCCCTTGAAATTGTCGGGGTAGGTATAAAATTCAAAGTGTTTTGACATATTCAAGAGTCATGCTTCTGCTCCCTATTCATATTCACCATCAAAACTAGGGGGTCTAATGTTCTTAAAATCTCCTCATAAATAAGAGGAAGATCTCTTTTTCCTAGAAATAAAGGTGCTACTGTTTGATTTATGTTCTTCTTGATCACTAGACTCATTCGTTTTACTTTCACTAGAATTTATGGAGTTGTCGTTACTAGTAGATTTTCTTATAGAGATTGTCTTATGAGTTATTTTTCTGCCTTTTTCATCCTCTATCTTTCTTAGCAAGTATCCATTAATCTCCTCATATTATTCTTTGGCTTTGGCCAACCTTTCCTGGTTTACCTTTATATCATCCATATCTTTTTTCAGGCTTCTTATTACTTGCAATAATTCAAATTTTTATTTATCTGCATTGTTGGTTCCACCAACCACCATTCCTAATTCAGTATCAATCTCATCACCACCTCCTGGTGATCTGACACAAGTTTATCCATTAAATTCTCCATCCATTGTTCAGTTCTTTAACAATATGTTCATGAAATGTATAACTAATTTAATTTTAGGACCCAAAAGAGGCCAATTTTGTAACTACAACTCTGATATCACTTGTAATAACTCTCATTTACACCCAAATTTTTTATTTTTATTTTTTTAATAACATTTCCAATTTCTAATAAAGATTATACTTTCTCCTCTTTCAAAATTTCAATGTCACTACCTTGAATTATTGGACGGTTTGGATTATATCATTACCCTTTTCTAATGAATATCATAACATTCACTTCCTCGAATTATTATTGGATTTTGGGTAATATTATAACGTTGTTATTTCTTTTGATAAAAATAAATTTTATCACATTTTGTAATCTAAATAATTCAAATAATTAGTTTCTCTAATCACTTAATGATAATGTTCTAACCCTTTTAATAAAAGAGTCTTTGCACTAGGACATAAATCATTGTTTTGTTAATGAATGCTTTAACCACTTGGTTCTAATGAAAGCATTAACCCCTTGATTAAAAAAATGTTATGGTTTTTCTAACCCTTTCATATTTCATGTCTAAACAATCAACTGTCGGGAGCGTAACTATAATGTTGTGTTTTGTTTTGTTTACTTGCATATTTATATGGAATATATATACATTGGAATTCGAAATGAACAATCCTTGTTACATTAAATTATTGACTATGATCTATATATAAACTCTTTAATATATATACACCACTCATGTATCAATTTGAATTCCTTCCAATTGTTATATAAGAAAGTGTAGCAAGAAAGGCTCAATTTGACTTTAGCCTCAGTCAAATTGAGTAAATCAATTTTTCACATCAACAAGACAACTTGGAGGTAGTAAACTAGTGTGGCATGGCTCTTTTCACTCAGTTAACTTAGTAAATTTGAGTTATAGACTTGGATTTCATTCATGCATGTGTTGATTACTTTTGGTTGTACTTAGTTAACTAACCTCTAACAATTAATAGAGTGAGATGAAGGTCATGTTATAACTTAAAATTTTTCTCTTGGTTGAACAAATAAATCTCTAAGGTAACCTTTACAAATCAAAATTATAGATTGAAGGCTAGCCCCTTCAATCTATAGAGAGATCTCTTTGATAGCATAATCACTAAATTTAGCAATTGACTGAAGATTCACACAATAGAGGTAGATTTGGTTGGGCATGAGGGAGATATTCCATTGGGAAATGGAGTTAAAAAGGTAGGATTTATGGGATTCACAGCTCAAAAAACTAACTTTTAAAATTTTCGGTGAGCCATGCTACCAAATATTTTGTAGTGTCGCGATACGAAAATATTTCATAGCACTAGTTGTAGGCTTGCGATAAGATAATTTCATTGTGAAAAACTTAGGATAAGATTAGGTTTAGGTGAAAATAGACATGTTCTTATGCTTATATAGTAATTTACACAAAAACAATTATAGGCACTTTGCATAACCATGACTTTACATAATGAACTAATAAATATAGCCTTTGGACCTTTAAGGAAAGGTGAAAACCTGATGCTAACAACTAGCTCCAATGGGTATATTTTCTCCACAAGAGGCAATAAAGAACATGCTGACCATGTGTCTGATCCATTAGGTTGCTCCTGAATTGAAGACTAAAAACTCAAATTTCAACTTAAATCAAACTGCAACCTGCAAACTGTGACATGCAATCTAAGTGATTCCAATCCTCATTGAAAATACTGACCGAAAAAATAAAAACCAAAATGTTAAATTGATGCTCTAACTGTGAGATTATTGAACAACATTCTACTCTAGTCTGCTTAAAATTTGTTGAAATAAGGTAATACAAAAATTACGATGAAGCCAATCAAGTAGTTTCTCAAATAATGTGGTTGGTTGACAGTGCTTCAACAAAATGAAAACTAAAAATGTAAAATTAGAGGCAACTCATAATGGATTTGTTTTTAAAAGTGAAAATAGGGTTGAACATTCAAGATACTGTTGCACTGAAAACTATCACCTTGACATTATGATGATTGTATGAGCTCATTATCACTCATACTTACCTCCTCTGCAAGTCTTACAACCTCTACTCCTCATGTCAAGCCCTAAAACAGGAGAAAAACCCTGAAAAGCTCCAAAACCTTGGGTATGCAGGTAATGTGAAGCTTACCTACGTTCCTAGCTAGGGAACGCAGGTAATGTGAAGAAAAACTGCGTTCCAGAACACAATTTCTCTATGTAATGCCTGCATACCCCCTTCAAAGTCAAAAGGGCAAGAAACCAAAGTAAAAAAGTTGTTTTTTGGTCAATTCTAGAAGCTTTTGGGTGAGATTTTTTGGGGATGAGTATGCTCTAATAAGGTTCATGCATCCCACACCTTAAGGAGCTAACCCCTTGATGCGAGGAGCCTATACCTTTGAAGGAGGATTCTATCCCTTCATAGGTGGAACCCTAACCTCCTCATCTGCACTATACAAAGAGGCATTGGGTAGCCTCAAGGAAGTTCAAGCTTTAGTGTGTGATTGAGGTGAAGTGCTGTTGAGATTTAGACTCCTTTCTACTGAGATTTTGTGAGGAAAGATCACATACCTCTATGTGCTCCTGGACGAAGAGTGCAAGACTTATCAAAGTAGAGGAAACTCTTGCTTCGGACCTCGGGAAGGCCTATTCAACATCAAGGCTAAGGTTGTAAGGTTCTTCTATTCTTTCAAAGTTAATAAAATCAACTTTGTTTTTCTCAATAAATTTTCGTTCGATTGTTTATTTCAATAAGTTGTCATTTGATCCTTTATTTCATAGATTCCTTGATCACTATGATAGGTATGTTTTATAATTATATGTTATACAGGTGCTATTTAATATTTGCTTGTTTGTGATTGCAGGTCTTTTGAAGACGACACTTTCAAGCGACTGAAAAGACAACACTTTGTTGTGACGAAAGAAATATTGTTGCGACGGAAGAACTATTGTTGCGATGGAAGAACTATTGTTGCAACGGAAGGACTATTTTTGAGACGGAAGAACTACTGATGCGACGGAAGAACTACGGTTGCAAATAAGCATTTGGATCTAAGGTAGGATCGACACCTTTATAGCATTTACTTGTAAAACGAATATATTTAGAGAAAGATAAACTTAGTTGTTCGTTTGTTGCTAGATTGTATTCTGACACTAGGGAGATCGATCTTGTCCGCAAGATCGATTTATCCGGCCAATAAATTGGCGACTCCACTAGCGAAAGAACTTGTTTTGATTTGAGAAAATGCTTTTTTCTAATTTTTGATTGATTTGTATAGGCTTGGGTAACTTAGTTTTACTTTTCTTTGAAAAGTTTTGAAGTCTTTTTTGTTTTTCTTGAACTTTTCTGGGGACCGCACATTATTGCAGACCTTATTAAAAGTCTTGAAAAACTTAGATTTCTTCTTTCAGTTTAGTTTAGATTTTATTTAGGATTCTTAGCATCTACCCAGATCTATATTTCTCTGTCAAAAAGCCTTGTTTATGAGTTTCTTTCAGCAAATTTTTCATCTCATCAATCTCCGTTAAGTTAATTTGGTGTTTTGAGTCTCTTTTTTTGAGAAATTTTTAATTTGATTTCCTTTGGTCATTACTTGGAGGTTTGTCTCAGTATTTTCACAATTTTGCATCTTTTTTCTTTTGTTTTTTCAAAAAAAAAAATTCCCCCTCATTCGCCAGGGGGGGGGGGGGGGGCTAAATTGTAAAATATGTTAATCGCCGCTTACTATCAAGAACAATTGGATCTCCAGAACTCTCACCAATTTTCTTTTACTTGCACTTTATTGGTTCTGGATTTATATTGTATCCATTCGTGTTTGAGATTTCTCTTGACATATCACATTTGTTAAATTAGAATTCTCATTTTTAGAATAAAAGAATTGGTATAGATGATGACTACAGGTTTTACATTCGAAATCCATCTGGAATTTAGATCAGTTTGTGATTTGAATTTAGATGTTTTTACGCTTGTTTTGTGCTACCTAAATGAAGTGCAAATGCTGAAATTTATTTTTTCATTAGTTTTTCTTCGATGAAATTAGTGCATTTGAGAACTGTTATATTTTCTCTTAGTGATCAATTTTTTGCATTGTTGGAAGTGAATGGAAACTCTCTCCTTACTTTAGTTAGGATTCATCGAATTGAAAATATTACATTATCATATTCGATTGCATTCAGTTTTGGGTCGGGTCATAACACCATTGGTTTCATATCCATTTACCCTTTTGAGTAATAACAGCCTAAATAACAAAGCGCTTAATTAAAATTCATCTTGTAATTTTTACATTTTTAGGGCTCTTTCCACCAATCTAGTTCAAGATTAGTGCTTTGGAATAAGTTGTAGTTAACTTTCCAAAACAACTAAAACAAACAAGTAGATAAATCTTGCGGTAGGAAATAAATCCAATTGTAAATGGTACATTCTGGGAAGCTTCTCTTAAAGGAGTTAATCACGAGATCATGTCCAAACCTTTGAGACAATCAATTCTATTTCATTGGGGAAGATAGAAGATCTGTGCGCATTACAAACGGTAAACCTCGGATTAACCATTATTGAGGAGCCTAGGATCACTTGTTGGTAAACCTAGGATTGACCATGTCGAGGAGCCTTCAAGGGGATTGAGATTTGTTACTCTGCCCTTGCACGTGGAATAAAATCATTGAATGTTCCCCCAGTTGTATTTGTTACTGTTGGTAACCTTAGTGTCCATAAACTTAAGATTATTTCCTAAGGTGACGGTGAAGGAAAGATCTCACTGTACCTGTAGCAGACGTCGACTAAACTCACTTGGACTCTCTGGGGGGTTTTCTTCACGCGAGATGGTTTTGTGAAGAAACTTGTGCCATTATATTTCATTAAGCAGGTTGTCGAGTAACTGTTCCAACCGACATTTCTGCATTAAAATTCTACGATGTTGGATTTCATCACCAACTAGTGTTTTTAGTGCAGGAATCTACTATTTGTGTGTGGTTTGACTCTTAGATTTGATAGCGCGTGTTAATTTGTTTGTTTTTACTTTTAGAGACCATAGGTGTGAATTGTTAATTGTTAATTTTAGTTTTAAATTGTTAATAAAATTCACTAAAGTTGAATATAATGGCAACTGTTCTGGAATTTACCAAGCAAGGAACCCCTCTTAATGAGAATCCTAGTATTTTTCCTTGCTTTAAAAATGTTGTTCCTCCTTATATGGCTACTTTTTCATTACCTGGATTTACAATAGCTTTACTGATATGGTTATTTTCAACTTCATTGGCCCCAAATACTCCAATTGTTCCACCTCAACCGAATGCTTCACCTCAACAGAGTTCACCATCTCAACATCACCAACCTTCTGTTGACCCTTTACCTTCTTCGCTTAATATTTCTTCCTCCATTTCTTCCTCCTCGCTTGGTAAAAGCCTTGATGCTAGTAACCAGGTGGCTAAGAAGAAGAAGAAGAAGCAAGATAAGAAATAATTTAGCCAACCAACCATGGTTGTAAGTGTTAGTTGTGGTGAGGAAACCTCCAACATGCATCGTAAACCAAAATACCCTTGCAGGCTTTGTAAGGGTGACCACTTCCTTATCAATTGTCCCAGTATTCCAAAGGTCTTGGAAGTATGGTCAAAAAAATCTCATCAACTTTCCGTTGATCCATCAACTAGTGATAGTCAGGTTCCTGGGAAAAAGGGTAAAGTTAGGTTTCCTTGTAAGTTATGCAAAGGGAGTCATCAAACTCAAATTTTCCCTCAAATGGATGAAGCCTCAAAATTGTTGGAAAATCTTATTGTTCCATAGCAAGGACTTTGAACTAGTTACTGTAAACTTTCTCCCAACCTACCGTCAACTGAAGGAATGATTGATCTAATTTCAAGTACAGTCAATCCCACTCTTCCATTGGAGATTGAAACTCATATCACTCAGGTTGATGATCCATTAGTTGATCAAGTGGTTGATTCGATTTCACATTAAGTTGATCCCATTCTCCCTGTAGAGAGTTAAATTCATACCGCTTAGGTTCTTCTTGTTACATTGGATTCTTCTATACTAGGGGGCATTTCACCTGTTTCTACAGAACCCCCTCCAAGTACTGAGGTATTTTCCTTTTATTGGAATAGACAGACAGAACCTCGTCTTCCTTCCTCTATCCCTTTCCAAATCATTGTGAAGTTTGGTGGTAGGGACATACACCACACACAAGTAGATGAAGGTGCTTCTGTTAGTATTTTATCCTCAACTACTTGGAAAGCTTTGGGTTCCCCTCAACTTGTGCCTGTTTCACAAAATCTGAAAGCTTTTAATAGAACCATTAGTGAACCTTTAGGGATCCTTCCTAATTTTTCTATTACTTTGGAAGGAAAAACTGTCTTTATTGATATTATGGTAGTTCGAGGCCCCTTGGATTTCAATTTACTCCTTGGGCGAGACTATGTCTATGCAATGAAAGTTGTAGTATCGACACTCTTTCGCATGATGTCTTTCCCTCACAATGGAAATATTATGACCGTAGACCAGCTTTCGTTCCCTAGTATTTTTTCTACTACCAATAATATGACACCGCTAAATGTTCCTGATTCTAAAGTGGTATCTACCCCACCACGGGTTAATTATGTGGCAACTAGTCACATGTTTTCAATTACCGATTTAGGTGAGCCTCTCACTGTTTGCTCATCTTCCTTTGACTTAGACCTGGTAATTGACATGGAAAAATATATGGGATTATTTGAACATGATGTTCTTAGTCCTTTTGAGTCCCTTGACATGTGTTCCTTCTAGAGAACTATTCTTCCTTCTGATGAAGACCTCTTGGAAGCCATGATCAAGGTGTATCGATCGACATATGTGTCTTCCAGTTGGAAGCCATGATCAAGTTTCCGAGGATAGTTCCTTTTCCTGTGTCAACCTTGTTAAAAAATGAATCAGGTATGAGCACAGTTCTTTTCCTGTGTCAACCTAATTAAAAAATGAATCAGTAGGTAGATTGTAGAGAGTAGATTAATAGATTAGAAATAAGTAATTTCTGAGGATGGTTCCTGTTACTGATTCAACCTCGTAAAAAAATGAATCAGGTATGAGGAAAGTTCCTTTTATTGTGTCAACCTCGTTAAAAAATGAAACATGTTGCCATGAGCATAGTTCTTTTCCTGTGTCAAGCTCGTTAAAAAATGAAACAAATCCTCCCCTAATTGAGTCGAGTCTTTGACTAGATCTTGTAAATGTTAAGTCATATATCTAGGTTAGTTATTTCATTTTTTGCATAATTTTCTTACAGTTTTAGGTCGGGTCTTTCATATGATCTCATAAATGAATCTTCATTCCATCCAAATATTAATTACCAGTAGTGTACTTAGTTGAATGAAATGAAGTTGGGGGGGCATGCGCTCTAGCAGTTACGCTTAGGGGGTATCAAGCACAATTTTCTCTCTGTTTCAAGCTTGTGTAAAAATGAAACCACTATGAAGCATAGTTTTTCTCTGTTTCAAGATTTTGTAAAAATGAAACCTATCTTGAGTCAATTTTGGTTATTTTCAAGACTCGTTAAACTCATGAAAATCTCTAGATTATTTTTCTATTTTTAATTCTCGTAAAAGACATGAAAATTCCGATTTCTTTCCATCTTTTCCTACTCGTAAATTATATTGAAATTCGACCAAAGGAGTACATTTTTATCCCTTTTTCGAACTCGTTAAAACTTACGAAAAAGCGAAATCTTGAGTTCTTTTTTAAGCCCTTTTCAAACTCTTTAAAAATGAAAATATTTCTGAGTACTTGACTATTCGAACTCGTTAAAGTAAATGAATGATCGTCCCTTCAGTATAATTTTACCCCTTTTACAGACTGAAATGGACTATTTACAAAAAAGGTATACGTTGACTAATTATGGTCAATAGAGTTCTCTCCCGCATTATTTTATCCTTTTTCGGGCTTGAGAGGTTAAATTTATGAAAAAGTACACCCATGTAGTTTTCTTAAGTTTTTTCTTCTGACTCCCTAAAATTAAAAAACACCAAGTTTCTCCTATACTGGACTCATTAAAATGTAATAGTAAAGGACCTGTTCAATTTTAAGCAGGAACGAACCACTCCTTCTTAGGGTTAGAATCTTAAACTAAGTTGGACTCATCTGAAGGATGAGCTTATAAACAAGCAAATGTTATCCTCCTGTTGTAGCTGCTACAACACCACCCAAAATTTTGGGTATATTTAAAATTTCGGGTTCCCCCTCTGCTCGACTAGGCGTTAAAGTCTTTCACCTGACCTGCAGTCAATGACATCTCGCCGACCTATCCCCAACCCCTCACGAGTCATCTCATCACCATGACTTGATGCTGTCGCTGCAATCACACCATATGTGGGAGGGATCATCTAGCGTACGCTCAAAAATTCTTACCGCAGTCACACCATGTGTAATGAGATTGCCATGCATATGTTTGAACAGAAACCTTTTGTGTATTGACGAGTAAAAGCCCTCCTGCTGTAGATCATTAAGCATATTGTTTGAATACTTCTCTTAAGCTTGTCAGTTTCATGTGTTTTATCTGTGGTTATCATTATTAAAGAGTAATTATGATGTTGTCGTATTCCACGCAGGTTGACCCCATGGGTGACAAACTCCTCAGTCGTGTCATGACATCAAGGGAAATGAAATTGAGCTCAACGACGAGGCCAAAGCTACGGAACAGGGAGGAGGAGGAGCAAACGACCAGTACTATTAAAAGGAGGATAGTGTGATACATATTGATCAGAGAGAACCTTCTATGTCACTGATGCAAAAAAGCTTTCTTCACTAGTGTGCACCAAAGGCTTAAAAGCGCTCTGTTGGAAATGTCCATATCTTGCATCATACCATCTCAATGTCGATGGGCGCACGCAAAGAAACATGTTTCGCCACTTCGATGAGTCTATTATAGCTCGATAAACAAAGCGAACTCAGAAGTTTTCTCTAGACCATGACCATCTCATTCGAGGCGTTCTCATGCTAGGTAGCAGTGCAAAAGCACACAGGTGGTGTGGCAAGCCAAAGGCAGAGTTTTCAAATATGTGAACGCATCTTTGAGAAGCAAAATTATGAATCCTAAGCTACATGGTGTGAAATTATTTTGCTGCAAGGAGTACAACGTGGAGCAAGGAAATGGCATTAAAACCCTAGCCTCCTTTTCTCTTTCATATCCATAAAGTTTGTCTATGCGGGACCATAAGGGATGGAGAACTTCAAATTGAACCTAAAAGGTCATGTTTAAATGCATACACCTTTTGGTAGCCAGGTGCATGGATGTATATGCACAGGGAGTCTCGAGAACCACAAGATAAAAGGGGTTAATATTAAAGGGGCAATCCATGTGGTTAGATTAGCAGATTTCTACTCTCGACCTTTCAAAACAAAAGCCTTCATATTATGAGGTGGTGGCCTTGGCATAGGAAATTGTCATCTATGTGCGCTAACAATCGGAGAAAAGGAAATGGTCAATGTTGTATAATTAAAACTAAGGCGCAAAAGGGATAAAGGACCTCATGGTTTCAAAACCATACGAGATGGTGGATCGAGACTATATGAAAACATTACAAGTAAGGGCTTAATATTTCCATGGCAGATATAGTGATCAAAGCTTATGTAAAACATGGGGTGGAGTGCATGACACGTTGCATGGGTGCAAATGTTTGATAGGAGGTTTTCAACTTATGATAAATACTTGAGAGCACATATACACATGCCACGGTCCAACTTCATAACTAAGACATTAATCAGAACTATACAAGTGAGCGCAAAAGGTTTTGATGGCAAGTTTTATTGAGTGGCCCGCAAAATAATACAAACCTCCTCGGCATTAAGATATTCGAGCAAAAAGGGTTTGATGGCGTTTTCAATTCACGGTGTATGTTTGAAGCAATATACACGTACAGCAGTCAACCTTGCATTAGGAACATGGAGCCCAACGTTGCATGGCATAGGTATGCATGGACACGTGGCATTGGAATCCAACGTTCAATGGTTTTAATTTTTAAAACGTGGAGCGGGTGCAAAGGTCCGTCGGCTGTTTTCAATCTTGTGGCAAATGTGTGGAGCAGTTTACATATCTAACGGTCAACAGGACGTGGAAACGTGGCGCATAAATCCATGGGCACGTTTGCATGGGACGTAATATCTCGATCAGCTCAAAGGTTTTCATTACTGAAGTATTCCATCCGTAATAAACAATTGCAGCATATATATAAGCAGTCAAACATTGTTTCGACGTGGAGCATATATATATTAATGGCTGAATAGTATGAGTGGACGTGAAACAAGAACAATTTACGAAAACAACGATGATGATGATATAACCATTATTTTGCGGATATAATCAAAGGGAATGTCGAATGATATGAAGGCATCAGCTCGGTTTTAAACCTATGGGTAAACGCATGGAGAACATACATATATAAACTTTACGTTCAAAGCATGGAGAAAATGTTTTAAACAAACCTACAATGGCAGCTGGCATGGTATAATAACTCTGGTGCGATAATAGTAAGAGTCGTGCGGTATGCATGGTCATAAACCGTGTTCTACCAGAACACGTGGATCCACAGCATTTCTCACGGCATGAGTTCCTTAATTAATACGGCCATCAACGCCATTACAGCGATGTTATCCTTTGTTACTGCCAGCGATAATGATATTCCCCACATCTCGCATATAGTTGCCTACGGTGACTGGTAAAATGAAATCCCATTGTTAGCAGAAATAACGCTGATGATGATTGCATGCGTTGGAGAGATTTGCTAAAAATTGAAGAAAAGTTGCACGCTGGGATGCTCATTGCAAAACAAATAGGATAACAGATCAGACGCACTAAGGTAACGTGCATGGTCCTGCATTCAGCAACCATAGGCCCTGCCGCAGATTCGACATGCATGCAGGCCTGTCCAAGAAGGTTTACAACGCCCATGAATCTTTTGACACTTGGCAGAGAGATAGCAGCAAAAAATTAACGTATTTACGAGTGCAGCTCTGCATGATTACAATTTTTAAAGTTTTTTTTCAGGACCGGGCGCCAGTCTGCCAAATTATGGATGAGTTTTCGTACAGGATACACAAAAAAATTCAAGGAAAGAAGCTGTGCTAAAGGTTGTCTCTTGACCTGTAGCTAAACGAAGACAAAAAACATATTCTATCCAACAGAGTGTGATCATGAAACTCATGGACCATTACCAGGCAGAACATGATAGTGAACTGATTAGTGATTAAAGCTCTCAAACTTATACAGGAGCGACAATTGACAATTCTTGATCTAAGGTGTTTTGCATCCATTGGCAGCCAGCGTACTTGGAGGGGGAGAATGAAGACGTAGATAACAAAAGGAGCCTATGTTGAAATGCGTGAGGGTGCCATAAGCATTACACACGAGCTGTGTCACTGTTGCATGAAGCTTTGTGCAGCAATAAAGAGTGCGACCCCTGGCTCATCGCAACCAGTCACTGAGTCGCGAGTCTGAGGCATGAACACAAAATACAACCTAGTAGGATTTGCGACTATGCTATCCTTTGGTTGCCAAGTCGCAAGGTTGGACACCAGAAAATCCGCTAATCACTTGAACTATAGGAAAACGGTTGTATGAGCATATTATAAGTGTATGGCAGTGAACACATATCAATATGGTTGGAGTGGCTCTGAAAATGCATTGCAGGCTATTGCCATTTTCCTGACCTGCTAGGATAGCATTCAGTAGGAGATGGCACGAGCAGAAAATCTTCGATCTTATCAATAGTTTCTTCTGCAAACACTCAGAGCTTAGTGAAGACCTATAGCAAACACTGAGAATGTGAATGAAGAGAACCTCATGCGTGTGGAAGATGATGACCCTGACAGAGAAAGGGCACAGAGAAAGCCTACACATGCCATTATCTCTGATAAAGTCTTGACCACACAGGGGTCTAAATTCATTGTTTTCTCTTTTTTTCAAATTAATTAAAATGCCCTTAGAATTATTATTATTCAATCTGTGACCTCTCTTATTTTATTGCAGGAAGAACCTTCAGGTTTGCACAAAGAGCAAAGGCTTTCCCCAGCAAACAGTGGGACCTGTTCAAACAAGTGCACCCCCATGAGTTTCTGAAGAAAGCACTTTATGTTCGAGAGCACTTGGCCACGTCCACAGAAAGAAGACTACAACTTGCAGATATGCCAAGGTCGCACATCTTCAGTTTTTCACCTTTTGCGACCCTGCGACCCAGCGACTTAGTCGCAAGGTCGCAAGTCACACATCTTCGGTTTTTCCGCGTTTTGCGACCCTGCAACCCAGCGACCTAGTCGCAAGGTCGCAAGGTCGCACCCCTTCGATTTTTCGCCTTTTGCGACCCCGCGACCCAGCGACCTAGTCACAAGGTCGCAAGGTCGCATGCGTGGCTGTTTTCACGATCCGCGACCCCGCGACCCAGCGACCTAGTCGCAAGGTCGCAAGGTCGCATGTGTGGTTGTTTTCACGATCCGCGATCCTGCAACCCAGCGACCTAGTCGCAAGGTCGCAAAGTCGCATGTGTGGCTATTTTCACGATCCGCGACCCCGCGACCCAGCGACCTAGTCGCAAGGTCGCAAAGTCGCATATTGGACACTTTCTTACAACCTGCGACCCCGCAACCCAGTCAGGTCGCAGGTCGCAACAGCAGCTAAGGTCGCAGGTCGCAAAAAATGACTGGGTCGCAAGACAGCCCAACGGTCAGGAAGATGAAAGGTCAAGGAAGCCCAAAGGGCAGGATTTGTTTTATAAATACTCCTTCGGGAGCTTGTATGAGGGGGATTTTTCTTTTGGATACTCAAGAGCTACATAGCATTGTATTGAAATATTATACTCTTAGGCATATGAATACAGATACTTGTTAAAACCCCCTTTGTCGGATGATGTGTTTTGCTGTAACAGCACTGTGTGTATTCCTTGTACAGTTTCAGAACATCCTGTGATTAATGAAACTGCTTTCTTAATAGCATCATTTATGCATCATGTTTATCTGTGCTTCTGTTAATGATGTTCAATTTTCATCGCTTTCTTAATGGATGTTAATACCTTTGTCTATTAGCATTTCGTTTTACCTTTCAGGAAGTAAAAAGGGATCTCGCCATAAAGAACTATTTCTTTTGCAGTCAGATACCTTACAAGCATAACCCCAAAGACATGCCGCTAACTGCATCTCTTCGGGCGTATATGTTTTATTTATTTTCTCGCTACGCATAGTGTTGTGGACATGTTCAATGCATCAATCATGTATTTTGTATCATGTGAATAAGTGTGTGTCCACAGGTTCAATCTGGTTCTTTTGATATCGGAAGGGAAAGTGACTTAAGCGGTAGCCGGACCCACACCCCAGACAGGATCCCTATTCCAAACGGTTCAAGTCTAATTGGGACTTTCTACCGGGGAGATCCCTTACTGTTGGCTGGACATATTTTCCCGTCAACAGATTTGGCGCTAGAAGGAGGGCTCGAACCTTCGACCATATGGTTAACGAGAAGGGGGGGGGGGGGGGCAAATGACAAGCTGAGCCCTTAGAGCTTGCAGTTAATCTCATATTTGTAATGGCTCGTTCCCAAATCATTCTCCCGAGATGTTTGTCGGAGTTTTATGAGCCTGGATACTACATCTCCGATGAACTTATGTATCACTTGTCCCAGTTAAAATTTGATGGTGAAAATGGGGTGTCCATAACCCAACACTGTTCAGATTTTTGTGACTTTGGTGAGTGCTATGAAATTGACGGTGAGGGTTTGTTTTGTTTGCTTTTCTTCCTCACCCTCGGAGGTCGCGCTAAGCAATGGTGTTGCACTTTGCTGGAATCTTCCATCCATTCATTTGAACAACTCGCTAGTGAATTACAACAAGCTTTTCACAGGTATGATTTTCATAACGTTTTACTAAAGATAAATGACATCAGAATGGAACCTCAGGAATCTTTAGATGAGTTCTCTATCAGATTCGTTCATTATTGTTTTGAGTTCCCTGAAAAGGATGTCGATTGGAGGTTGTTAAGAGAACAGTTCGCGTATGCGATTCTCGTTTCCCTTGAACCATTTCAGTTAGCAACCCGACCTGAGCCTAGTGTTTCCTATGACAACCCACAAGTCAACGGCTGTTCTGACTTTGAGTCTTTCACGTACCATGTCGAATCTGAACACCCCAGTGGCTCATTATCTATTTTTGCTGATGAAACCTACCCCGAGCCCACTCGATGTCTCCCTGGACTTAGTCCTAAATCTGGTTCACATTCGGATTATGAATTTGGTTCACATTCGGATGATGAATCTGGTTCACATTCGGATTCTGAATCTGGTTCACATTCGGATTATGAATCTGGTTCATATTCAGATTATGAATTTGGTTCACATTCGGATTATGAATTTGGTTCACATTCGGATTATGAATCTGAACACCCCAGTGGCTCATTATCTCTTTTGGCTCATGAAACCTACCCCGAGCCCACTCGGTGTCTCCCTGGACACAAACCTAAATCTGATTCACATACTGATTATGAATCGACTCCTACCCCGGATGAAGTTGATTCCCTTACAAGGTCTGCCAGATCATCGTTTTCTCTGAATGACACGGATGCGCGTGTTGAAAAGCCTCATATGGTTAACGCCCCTGCGACTCAATCTATTCGTTCATTATTCCCCGGTTGGTTTTTCGATCCCGCCACACCAGTAATTTCTTCGAGACATTCAAAATTTCCTTATACTGGTACTGGCGACAATTATAAGCCCGCAGATGGTGTTTCAAAAAAACAATCAACGTTGGGAAACCCCCCTGCGACTCAATATTTTCGTTCATTGTTCCTTGGTTTGTTTCTTGATCCCGCCACACCAGTAAATTTGTCTAGACATTCAGAGTTTTCTTATACTGGTATTGGCGAAAATCATAAGCACGCAGGTGGTGTTTCACAATCACAGTAAAAAATCAATGAATCTTTTAAATCTGATCTGTCTCACTCAGAATCTTTAGAAAACCATGGGAGTGATTTCCTATTTGGGCAACTTCAAGATGTCCCCGTTATCGATCCATCCCAGTTGGTAAACCTCAGGGAGCCTAACTTGCTAGGTAACGAACTTGACCAAACCGATGGTTGCAGCGATCACTCCTTATCTGAAAACATATTCAATCATACCACCGAGGACTATCACTCGGATCTCTTGGCCGACCCTATGAAGACACCTGAATTCGATGATTCACTTTGGGAAGTTTCAAGTACCCATCAGAAAGTCGAAGCGCTTCAGCTTCTGCCAATCGTTTCTGAGATGACGATCCCCAAATACCACGCTCCTCCCAGCATAACCGCGGTAAATCCACCCTACCTTGGCAAATCTAAAGAATATGATATATCGATCTATCAATCAGTCAGCGTGCAAAAATTTGACCAAATTGATAAAAAGCCCACTGACATTTTGCAACTCACCACAATTGATGATCACGCCCTTTCGCCTGTTTATCTCACCAAGCAATCGACGTTGGGAAACCCCCCGCTCGAAGGTCTGGATTTTGTTCAAAACGGCAAGGAATTGCAGCCCCCACTAAAAGTGGGTTCGGATCCTCACATCCTTGACCAAACCCAAGAGCAACCCCGAACTAGGGTTTTCGAGACTAGGGTTTCCACACTTGGATGCGCATGCATCTATAATTCGCCTGGCACTTGCTTACTGTTTCCATTCCATAAAGCTGATGGTCCTCAACACCAGGATGAGATTGCCGGTCAACTCGACCAAACCTATTCAATGGATGTGCCTGCAAACAGGAAACATCTTAAACCCCTCCCGTCAGACCTAGGATTGTGCATGAATGATTATGGGTCGATTATAAATGTTGAGTTTCAAGAACATATTGCTATGTATCAGGATGAGAGTGGGATTCAGCTGGCACAATATTTTCTGGCATGTTCTTTGGCAAGTGTCTATGATCGTCTTGCCGTTGCACCTGCTCCTCAGGTAAGTTTTGTTGCTACTACACTTTTTTGGATACTGGCTCTGATCCTGATCATTGTTGTCGTTGCAGGATGCAAATTAATGCGGTGGCTACACTGGAAAACTGATTTTACATAACCCGACCGCATCATTGGTTAAACTAGGGTTTAGGTGTATGCTAGCTAGGACCTGCAATAAAAAATTTTAGTTTCAAGTTAATTAGGTTTACTTGCCAAATTTTACTTCATGATTTAAAAGTTTGTTTGTTGTTTTGTTTATGATTAATATTGTAGGCATCATCATGTTACAAGTAGTTTCCTTTCATTTCCTTTTCAGTTACGTGTTGTTGCATAAATAATCACTGCTTGTATTTGCACTTACGGCTGGATTGATCGTTCTCGCACATGGCGTTTCATTGCATCTTGAGCCTCGCCTATTACATTACGTCGTACGCTCTCTTCCTTACATCAGTTATTTCATATCACCTGCCACTTCATGAGCCCTCATTGCAGCCCTATCACCTCGTGATCTTGTTTGCCATGACTGCTGAAACAGTAACCCCATTGTTTGCGTGAGTTTGTGGTGGCTATCTCAAGAGGCAGCTTTCTCTTAGGACAAGTCACTGAAGTCGTATTCTCAACAAGATAGTCTAAAATTATTTAGCCTGGGAGATACAAGCCGGTTGTTTGTGGGAAACCTAATGAGTTTGAAATAGCCCATACCCGTAAGTCTAAACTTTGTGCTCAGCATAGTCTTGGACGTTTTAATGATTTGTCTGCGCGCTTCGCCTATTGTGGTGAGTGGGATGTGAAGGTTCGGCACAAGGGCAAACTCAAATCAGGATATATTTCAGTTTCTGTAACACGAGAAACAACCTCTCTTGCTCGTAAAATAAGTCGGGATCCCCACCACGATGAAAATGGTGCTATGATATGAAATAAGTGTTGTGGTTACAACAACAGTGGTAAGATCTGCAGGTTTCCACAGAGGTAACAAATTTACCCGCCGGGTATCACTTGTGCTCTGCTATTAGCCGAGGCAACGTTTGTGATTTTCTGGTGACTGCCAGGTGATTTGCCCCAGCCCGCCGAGCTAGGAGTAACACGAAGCTATTTAAAAAACCTGAATAACAAACTGCATGTTTGCTGTTCACATCATCAAAAAGCTACTGGCGTCTGTGAACTTTCTTTGATGTGTTTCCGATTAGCGGGACTTAGTGAGGCACAAGGATTAGACATACTCGTAAAGGGCCAAAGTAATACAAAGGGTACCCGCGGAGCCGGTTCAATATTCCCTTGCATCATTATCCGGACTCAGACTATTGTGGTGATATTGACAGAGATGTTGGATTCTACCAGTGGTTCGCCATTTGTTGTAGCCGCTACAACACCACCCAAAATTTTGGGTATATTTAAAATTTTGGGTTCCCCCTCTACTCGCTTAGGTGTTGGAGTCTTTAACCTGATCTGCAATCGACTACATCCCAGTGACCTATCCCCAACCCCTCATGAGTTGTCTCGCCATCATGATCAGATGTCCTTATTGCAATCACGCCATATGTGGGGAGGGATTTATCTTTGATTAAAACATTCTGTACCAGCACCAAGAATACCACACCAGTTTAAAGATTGCCATGGTATATGTTGAATGAAACCTTTTTGCATTTAATAATAAAGTCCTCTCCTGCTGACCACATATTGTTTTAATACTTATCTTGCTTTGCTGCTTTCATGTGTTTGGATTACAGGTTATGTGTTTTGAAGATAATATGATGTTGCTTCATATTCGTAATGTACAGCGAATTCATGGGTGATGAATTTCAATGTAATGTCAATTTATATGCAAATGAAATTTATCTAAACTAATGAGGCTAAGTCGCTAATGTGAGGAGAGGAGCTGAACAACGCGATTATTAAAAGGAGGATAGTGTGATACATGTTGATCGGAGAGAACCTTCTATGTCACCGATGCAAAAAAAGCTTTCTTCACTAGTGCGCGCTAGAGGCTTAAAAGCGCTCCGTTGGAAATGTCCATATCTTGCATCATACCATCTCAATGTTAATGGGCGCATGCAAAGAAACATGTTTCGCCACTTTTATGAGTCTAGTATAGCTCGGTAAACAAAGCGGACTCAGAAGTTTTCTCTAGACCATGACCATCTCATTCGAGGCATTCTCATGCTAGGTAGCAGTGCGAAAGCACACAGGTGGTGTGGCAAGCCAAAGGCAGAGTTTTCAAATATGTGAGCGCATCTTTGAGAAGAAAAATTATGAATCCTAAGCTACATGGTGTGAAATTATTTTGCTGCAAGGAGTACAACGTGGAGCAAGGAAATGGAATTAAAACCCTAGCCTCCTTTGCTCTTTAATATCCATAAAGTTTGTCTATGCGGGACCATAAGGGATGGAGAACTTCAAATTGAACCTAAAAGGTCATGTTTAAATGCATACACCTTTTGGTAGCCAGGCGCATGGATGTATATGCACAGGGAGTCTCCAGAACCACAAGATAAAAGGGGTTAATATTAAAGGGGCAATCCATGTGGTTAGATTAGCAGATTTCTACTCTCGACCTTTCAAAACAAAAGCCTTCATATTATGAGGTGGTGGCCTTGGCATAGGAAATTGTCATCTATGTGCGCTAACAATCGGAGAAAAGACAATGGTCAATGTTGTATAATTAAAACTAAGGTGCAAAAGGGATAAAGGACCTCATGGTTTCAAAACCATACGAGATGGTGGATCGAGACTATATGAAAACATTACAAGTAAGGGCTTAATATTTCCATGGTAGATATAGTGATCAAAGCTTATGTAAAACATGGGGTGGAGTGCATGACACGTTGCATGGGTGAAAATGTTTGATAGGAGGTTTTCGACTTATGATAAATACTTGAGAGCACATATACACATGTCGCGGTCCAACTTCATAACTAAGACATTAATCAGAACTATACAAGTGAGCGCAAAAGGTTTTGATGGCAAGTTTTATTGAGTGGCCCGCAAAATAATACAAACCTCCTCGGCATTAAGATATTTGAGCAAAAAGGGTTTGATGGCGTTTTCAATTCACGGTGTATGTTTGAAGCAATATACACGTACAACAGTCAACCTTGCATTGGGAACATGGAGCCCAACGTTGCATGGCATAGGTATGCATGGACACATGGCATTGGAATCCAACGTTCAATGGTTTTATTTTTTAAAACGTGGAGCGGGTGCAAAGGTCTGTTGGCTGTTTTCAAACTTGTGGAAAATGTGTGGAGTAGTTTACATATCTAACGGTCAACAGGACATGGAAACGTGGCGCATAAATCCATGGGCACGTTTGCATGGGACGTAATATCTCGATCGGCTCAAAGGTTTTCATTACTGAAGTATTCCATCCATAATAAACAATTGCAGCATATATATAAGCAGTCAAACATTGTTTCGACGTGGAGCATATATATATTAATGGCTGAATAGTATGAGTGGACGTGAAACAAGAACCATTTACGAAAACAACGATGACGATGATATAACCATTATTTTGCGGATATAATCAAAGGGAATGTCGAATGATATGAAGGCATCAGCTCGGTTTTAAACCTATGGGTAAACGCATGGAGAAAATACATATATAAACTTTATGTTCAAAGCATGGAGAAAATGTTTTAAACAAACCTACAATGGCAGCTGGCATGGTATAATAACTCTGGTGCGATAATAGTAAGAGTCGTGCGGTATGCATGGTCATAAACCGTGTTCTACCAGAACACGTGGATCCACGGCGTTTCTCACGGCGTGAGTTCCTTAATTAATACGGCCATCAGCGCCATTGCAACGATGTTATTTTTCGTTACTGCCAGCAATAATGATATTCCCCACATCTCGCATATAGTTGCCTACGGTGACTGGTAAAACGAAATCCCATTGTTAGTAGAAATAACGCTGATGATGATTGCATGCGTTGGAGAGATTTGCTACGAATTGAAGAAAAGTTGCACGCTGGGATGCTCATTGCAAAACAAATAGGATAACAGATCAGATGCGCTAAGGTAACGCGCATGGTCCTGCATTCAGCAACCGTAGGCCCTGCCGCAGATTTGACATGCATGCAGGCCTGTCCAAGAAGGTTTACAACACCCATGAATCTTTTGACACTTGGTAGAGAGATAGCAGCAAAAAATTAACGTATTTAGGAGTGCAGCTCTGCATGATTACAATTTTTAAAGTTTGTTTTCAGGACCGGGCGCCAGTCTGCCGAATTATGGATGAGTTTTCGTGCAGGATACACAAAAAAATTCAAGGAAAGAAGCTGTGCTAAAGGTTGTCTCTTGACTTGTAGCTAAACGAAGACGAAAAACATATTCTATCCAACAGAGTGTGATCATGAAACTCATGGACCATTACCAGGCAGAACATGATAGTGAACTGATTAGTGATTAAAGCTCTCAAACTTATACAGGAGCGACGATTGACAATTCTTGATCTAAGGTGTTTTGCATCCATTGGCAGCCAGCGTACTTGGAGGGGGAGAATGAAGACATAGATAACAAAAGGAGCCTGTGTTGAAATGCGCGAGGGTGCCATAAGCATTACACACGGGCTGTGTCGCTGTTGCATGAAGCTTTGTGTAGCAATAAAGAGTGCGACCCCTGGCTCATCGCAACCAGTCACTGAGTCGCGAGTCTGAGGCATGAATGCAAAATACAACCTAGTAGGATCTGCGACTATGCTGTCCTTTGGTTGCCAAGTCGCAAGGTTGGACACCAGCAAATCCGCTAATCACTTGAACTATAGGAAAATGGTTGTATGAGCATATTATAAGTGTATGGCAGTGAACAAATATCAATATGGTTGGAGTGGCTCTGAAAATGCATTGCAGGCTATTGCCATTTGCCTGACCTTCTAGGAAAGCATTCAGCAGGAGATGGCACGAGCAAAAAATCTTCCATCTTATCAATAGTTTCTTCTACAAACACTCAGAGCTTAGTGAAGACCTATAGCGAACACTTAGAATGTGAATGAAGAGAACCTCATGCGTGCGGAAGATGATGATCCTGACAGAGAAAGGGCACAGAGAAAGCCTACACATGCCATTATCTTTGATAAAGTCTTGACCACACAGGGGTCTAAATTCATTGTTTTCTCTTTTTTTCAAATTAATTAAAATGCTCTTAGCATTATTATTATTCAATATGTGACCTCTGTTATTTTATTGCAGGAAGAACCTTCAGGTTTGCACAAAGAGCAAAGGCTTTCCCCAGCAAATAGTGGGACCTGTTCAAACAAGTGCATCACCATGAGTTTCCGAAGAAAGCACTTTATGTTCGAGAGCACTTGGCCACGTCCACAGAAAGAAGACTACAACTCGCAGATATGCCAAGGTCGCACGTCTTCAGTTTTTCACCTTTTGCGACCCTGCGACCCAACGACTTAGTCGCAAGGTCACAGGTCGCACATCTTCGGTTTTTTCGCCTTTTGTGACCCTGTAACCCACCGACCTAGTCGCAAGGTCGTAAGGTCGCACCCCTTCGGTTTTTCACCTTTTGCGACCCCGCGACCCAACGACCTAGTCGCAAGGTCGCAAGGTCGCATGTGTGGTTGTTTTCACGATCCGCGACCCCGCGACCCAGCGACCTAGTCGCAAGGTCGCATGTGTGGCTATTTTCACGATCCGCGGCCCCATGACCCAGCGACCTAGTCGCAAGGTCGCAAAGTCGCATGTGTGGCTATTTTCACGATCCACGACCCCGCGACCCAACGACCTAGTCGCAAGGTCGCAAAGTCGCATATTGGACACTTTCTTGCAACCTGCGACCCCACAACCCAGTCAGGTCGCAGGTCGCAACAACAGCTAAGGTCACAGGTCGCAAAAAATGACTGGGTCGCAAGATAGCCCAACGGTCAGGAAGATGAAAGGTCAAGGAAGCCCAAAGGGCAGGATTTGTTTTATAAATACTCCTTCGGGAGCTTGTATGAGGGCACTTTTTCTTTTGGATACTCAAGAGCTACATAGCATTGTATTGAAAGATTATACTCTTAGGCATATGAATGCAGATACTTGTTAAAACCCCCTTTGTCGGATGATGTTTTTTGCTGTAACAACACTGTGTGTATTCCTTGTACAATTTCAGAACATCCTGTGATTAATGAAACTGCTTTCTTAATAGCATCATTTATGCATCATGTTTATCTGTGCTTATGTTAATGATTTTCAATTTTCATCGCTTTCTTAATGGATGTTAATACCTTTGTCTATTAGAATTTCGTTTTACCTTTCAGGAAGTAAAAAGGGATCTCGCCATAAAGAACTATTTCTTTTGTTGTCAGATACCTTACAAGCATAACCCAAAAGACATGCCGCTAACTGCACCTCTTCGGGCGTATATGTTTTATTTATTTTCTTGCTACGCATAGTGTTGTGGACATGTTCAATGCATCAATCATGTATTTTTTATCATGTGAATAAGTGTGTGTCCGAAGGTTCAATCAGGTTCTTTTGAGATCGGAAGGGAAAGTGACTTAAGCGGTAGCCGGACCCACACCCCGGACGGGATCCCTATTCCAAACGGTTCAAGGTCTAATTGGGACTTTCTACCGGGGAGATCCCCTACTGTTGGCCGGACATATTTTCCCGTCAACACCTCCTTAAGCTTGTCAAAAATAAAGAGGTACTTGCCAAAAATGGTGGGGGAAAAGAGAGAAAACAAACCTGTTTGTTACAAATTTGATTATTCGTAAAACCGTTAACCACACTTGAACACGACACTTTTGTTCACCTGGGTTGGGAAAATCCTTTATCTAATAGTTAATCAAACCATATTGAAAGTCTTCAACCAGTTTCTGGGTATTAGCTTTGGGTCAATTGTCACCAAACCATCTGCAGTGTCATTATGTGTTCAAGAGGACAGTTCAAACAAACCATTCATTTGCAAAATATTTGTCTTCCATTTTGACAATCACTGAGTCAGTCCTTGCCAATATATTTCTTCAAAACTTGATCTATGATTTCGTGTTGTGGGCTTGCCTACGACGGATCACTTTCTATCGAAGACAGCTCATTATCTAGGAAGTTGATCCAGAAATCGTCAGTACCATGAAATCTGCATGCCTCAATGGCAGGTTTCTCGCCTTTGATGATAGGTTTCATCATTGACCTTCGATCGAATGATTTTGTGACATGTTTGACTTCAACTCATTCATTCACATTTCATGGATTGTACTGATTACTTTGAGAGCCACTGACATTACTGGTGGTTACTCTCACACTTGTTAACAGTTTACATTATTGACTAGTAATCAAGTGGTTTCTACCATGTTCGACTTCGACACATTTATTCACATGTATAGAATCGTACTGGTTCGAGAAACAGAAATCAAGACCCTGGATCTAGTTTCTACCATCCAGGCTGTGAGGAATTTTCTTATTCATTTATACAGTGGACTATTCATAAGCAGATGGCTGCATCCATAATTTTTCTACACACATCTATACTGTTGATGTATTGAAAATCATTCCTATATCAGAATAGTTTAAATCAGTTTTCTAGTTACTTTTGATTTGAGTATGGAAATTTCTACCTCAGCGATGATATGTTTACATATATATATTGCATTGAATGTTTTTACAAGTTCCGACTGGGTTGTCCACAGGATGATCCTTGAAATGATAAATTACTTCACTCTTCATATATGACAGACTTCGTCTTCATCTATTCCAGACTTCGCACTTTAGGGGGCAATTTGTTCCACTAAAAACTGTCACCTTGACATTATGCTGATTGTATGAGCTCATTATCACTCATACTTACCTCCTCTACAAGTCTTACAACCTCTACTCCTCATGTCAAGCCCTAAAACAGGAGAAAAAACCCTAAAAAGCTCCAAAACCCTAGGTATGCAGGTAATGTGAAGGTTACCTGTGTTCTAGAACACAGTTTCTCTATGTAATGCCTGAGTACCCCCTTCAAAGTCAAAAGGGCAAGAAACCAAAGTAAAAAAGTTGTTTTTTGGTCAATTCTAAAAGCTTTTGGGTGAGATTTTTTGGGGATGACTATGCTCTAATAAGGTTCATGCATCCCACACCTTAAGGATCTAACCCCTTGATGTGAGGAGCCTATCCCTTTGAAGGAGGCTTCTATCCCTTCATAGGTGGAACCCTAACCTCCTCATCTGCACTATACAAAGAGGCATTAGGTAGCCTCAAGGGAGTTCAAGCTTTAGTGTGTGATTGAGGTGAAGTGTTGTTGAGATTTAGACTCCTTTCTGCTGAGCTTTTGTGAGGAAAGATCACATACCTCTATGTGCTCCTGGAGGAAGAGTGCAAGGCTTATCAAAGTAGAGGAAACTCCTGCTTTAGACCCCAGGAAGGCCTATTCAACATCAAGGCTAAGGTTGTAAGTTTCTTCTATTCTTTCAAAGTTAATACAATCAAGTTTGTTTTTCTCAATAAATTGTCGTTCGATTGTTTATTTCAATAAGCTGTCGTTTGATCATTTATTTTATAGATTCCTTGATCACTATGATAGGTATGTTTTACAATTATTTGTTATAGAGGTGCTATTTAATATTTTCTTATTTGTGATTGCAGGTCTTTTGAAGACGACACTTTCAAGCGACTGAAAATAAAACACTTTGTAGCGACGAAAGAACTATTGTTGCGACGAAAGAACTATTGTTGCGATGGAAGAACTATTGTTGCGACGAAAGAACTATTTTTGCAACGGAAGAAATCTTGTTGCGACAGAAGGACTATTGTTGTGACAGAAGAACTACTGATGCGACGGAAGAACTACGGTTGCAAATAAGCATTTGGATCTAAGGTAGGATCGACACCTTTATAGCATTTACTTGTAAAACGAATATATTTAGAGAAAGATAAACTTAGTTGTTCGTTTGTTACTAGATTGTCTTCTGACACTAGGGAGATTGATCTTGTCTGCAAGATCGATTTATCTGGCCAACATATATAAAGACCCTCCATATAAAAATCTACGAGATCGTTGAAGTTATAGATTGCATATCTTGTGTGTTGATCTTCAATTTATTCTGCAATTTGATCATCATGGTTGAAATTTTCATGTAAGGTTTCTATTTCAAATCCATAATCCAAAACAAAAAATTTACCACTATCAATAATAGAGGGTATCAATATGTCTTTTCATTTTTGATGAAAAGGAATTTTAAAAGTATGACTATGATCTAAAAAAATGCTTTGGGCCTCTAAAACTTCAAGCTATATCTTAATCTCATTAGAAATTTTTTCTAGAAACTAAATATTAGCTTCTGAGTTACATTTACATGACTCTAAATAAGAGGATAAGAATGAATAAAAATTATCATCTACTTCATCATCATTATACCCATCATTCCATTCTTGAAAACCTTGAATGGAAACAAATTTCGCCACTAACTCTGTCTTTTCCATCCATATTTCCATAAAGATAACCCATAAACATGTTATATACCTTATGGATTTAGTAGACAAACACTCAACCCAATTCCTGCACTTTCCTTGGAATGAATCATAAAACAGTTTAAGGACTACATATTTATTCTTGATTTTAAGGAGATTAGTGTAGTCACGGTAATTCGTGATATGTTTCAAGGCCAAGCCCAGATATTCTCCCTTAAATTTAGGACCATTCCTCAAAAAATATTCATCTGTAGGAAGAATATTTGGAAAACTAGGAAGGTCTGTAAAATCCAAACATGCATACCTTGAAATAATAGTAGTGACAGCTAAGTTCTTCATTGAATCCAATGTAGCCACCCATACATTCTTTAAGATTTAGATTCTTCATACAATAGAGTTTCCATTGAAGCTTTGAACTTTCGATTCTTGAAGATGGAGTCATCAGAGAAAATGTACAACCAATGTTGTTATCTAAGCTTATGTTTTCCCTCAGAAAGTAGATCTGATCATTAAGAAAGTTTTAGGGAAAATATACTTTTGTATCCCTAGTATGGTCACCAAGATGTTATCAATCAGACAGTTTATATTGGTTGAACCAAAAACTCTCTAATGTAGTCTTTACAAACCAAACTTACAGATTGAAGGCTAGCCCCTTCAATCTAGAGAGGGCTCTCTCTAAGAACCTTTCTATAACAACCTAATCACTAAATTTAGCAATTGATTGTACATTCACACAGTGGCTAGATATTTAGTTGAGTTGTGTTGAGGTACGGTTTGGTTGGGAATGAGGGAGATATTACATTGGGAAATGGATTTAACAAGCTATGGTTTATGGAAACTTACCAAGATTTTAGTTTTGTCATTAGGATTGATAAAGGCAAGGTAGATGGCACATCTAAGAAATCATCGTTGTAGCTAAAATGGGAAAATAGAAAAAAATTCCACTACATTAGGGCATATGAAATGAATCATAAAGTAGATTTAGAAGATAAGAGTTCAAATATTTGAATCTATGAGACAGACCATCGAAAACAAGGATAAACTTAGTAACATTTATTCTCATTCAACTATCAGAAGACATTTCATTCAAATGATATTACAAAGAGGGAAACATTGAAACATGTAGAAATTACAGATTAAGAGATACCATTGCACGAATATTTGTGTCACTGATCAAAATATACTGATCTTGGCAAACTATAGATTAATAAAGCCTTCAAAACACATATAATAACTTTTTTTGCATCAAAAACCAACTTTTTTTCCTCATTTCTCATGTAATATATAATAAAAATACAATTAATATAAGATCCAAAAAGTCAGGTAGAAATAACTGCATAATTTTTACAATATCTGAAAGTTTAATTAACAAAAAATAATCATAATCCTATCATTTTAGTGATTGTAATCTCTATCTAGTACATAACATTGGTCAAAGTATATTGTGGAATTGTTGTAGTATTTCTTGCTATTCTTCTTGAAGAAGGACGAATCATAGTTGCATTGTAGGATTTCGAATTTTTCCCTCCTTTGTAGGCTTGATATCTAGAATTGTAACTTGTCTTCCCTCTTGGTATCAAAACAGTTGCATAAACCTATAAACTATGTTGAAACTATGCAACTGCCCTTGTAATTGCTTGCTCCTTTCAAGGCTTTTTTTACTTATGTTGAATCGTATTCTCTACAATCCCTTAGCCACAAAAACTCTTTGACGTATACCATAACATATCTAAAATAACTTGCTATCAAAAAATATTAAAATTTTGTAGGTCAAAATAGTGAGGTATAATTAGGGTTTGTTCAACAAAATTTGGGTTTTGTATATATCTCTTCCCTGTGAAGTAAATTGATCGTTTTTCCATAAATTTTGCAAGTTTATCAAGGAGGTATAGCTTATCCTTTATTATTTTCATCCTTCTCATAACTTTATGTATTATTTTTCCATATTTTAGGGTTTATTTCCCTTTTTAGTTAGCATGCTTTGTTTTCCTTTCTTTGGTGGCCTTCTTTATGGTCTTTGAAACTTGTACAGTCTCTTCATCTTCATCAATAATAATTGTTTCCTTCAGCTTAGGGTTTATTTTTTCCTTGAAACTAAACCTTAGTTCGTTTTTAGGGTTATTATGAGGTTTTTTATAGTAAACCCTAGGCTTTGTTTCAACTTCTTCATCCCCTATTTCAATTTTATATTTTCCTTTTTCACTTTCTATTATTTTATGTTTTGCCTCCTCTTCTTCTAGCATTAGTGTGTGTTGTCTCCTTTTTCTCCTCTCATAAACCCTAACCTATAATTATTTTACATGGTTTTCAACATGTATTTCAACAGGGATATGGCTAGACTCTCCCTTTGTTTCCTGAGCTAGGGTTTAAACTGAAACTTTAGTTTGGCCTCTCCTTGGTCTTTTGGGTGTAGGTTGTTTTATGTTTCTCTCTCTTAATTACTCCACCTACTTGTTTAACTCATGATTATATAGTATTTTTGTCAATATGTGATGAAAAATGTCATGAGGTTGCAGCTCAAGTCTATTTCTTGCTTTGGTGGACTTCTTTAGCAAAATTTGGTGAAGAAAATAGGGAAAATTCACCTTACTAAAACCTAGTAAATGACATAAAAACTGCATGTGATACAAAGAGGCTTTAGAATACCTGCCTTCACAGGTCAAGAAAAGTTGCACATACCTAAGGGAATTGGACCATTCAAGCTTCATCATATTCTCTACGACTCCTACATCCTAGTATTCGTTCTAACATTCCTCCTTCAAGAAAAAATTCAAGTCCATATTCTACAATCTTTGTTTCTTAAACCATCTCTCACCCTCACTTGGAAAAATTGTAGCCTCTGTAGTGGATTCTTCGGCGACTGGAAACTACAGGGTTTTAATTCTTGGTATGTTTCCATCAAAATAATATATGAAATCATGTCACCAACTTAGGTTGTGTCAATTGAAGTATTGGAGCAATGGTTCCCATCCTGCATTTCTGAACAGAACCAACATCTTTGGATACACTTCAAAATGGATCCCATCGAGCTCAAACCACTTCACATGACCTTATAGACCCATCTTGCAAATAATATAACACTGCAACCCCATCTACAATCTTGAATTATCCTCATCAGATGGTGCAAACACTTCTAGAACTTTCCTGTGCACTGTAAAAACGTTTCTGGGTTTACTGGAAATTACCGTTTTAGGGTAAACTAGGCATTTTTATGGTTTTATTTTAAACTTATTTCTTGGGATTTGTATAAATTATATAAAAGGATTCAATTGATATTTTAATGTACTAAAACAAAATACTAAATCCTTCTACAAATTGCAGAAATGAATTTCAATCGCACAATCACATAACAAGTAAGAGAATGAAATTATCAATTGCACAACACAAGATGTATCAAGGGAAATAAACTGCTCAAAACCCCACTATTTTTATACTTCATAAAGTCAAGATCATGAAACAATACATTTCTATTTCTCTCACTGATAAACCTCTTCACTTTGCTGACTGTCTCAATTTGATCTAGGCAAAATCGGTCCAATACTTAACCAAATCTTAGCCTCTATCTGACCATCCATGCTTATGCATTCTTGGAGGAATTGGGGCCCTATTAATAATGGAATTCCAAATAATTTATTGCATAATTCCTTCAAGGAAAATTTTGATGACCTTATGCATGACCTATACAATTTTCTAATTATAAAACTGATAGTTATCTTCCCTTTAACCCCAATCTCAACTGGGCCTTTCTTAGAACTGACATGCAACAACTATTTATAGTGAATTATCAGTTAATTGATTGATCACTACTTTTGAACTAAATTATATTTAATTCACTAGACCTATCACTAGCTCATCTCTCAGTTAGAAATATTTAAACTGGTTATAAATCAAATAATTAAGTTAACTAACTACAACTCATAAATAACTGTAACTAAACCCCCTAAAACTTAGGAAGAACTCTACATGCCTCGAGTTTGACGTCCAAATTGAATAAACTGAGCTAACTAAGTCTTTCTGACTCAGCTAACACTTACAAGCTGTTATGTGATGGAATTACAATTTTACTTCTAATTTAATTAAGGGAAAATCAGATCAAAAGCCCCCTTGGGGTGCCATTTCAACACTCCTCTCAATAAGAAAGGAATTATCTACTACCCCAATTATGTCTCTGTGGAATTCGAATTTGTTTCTTTCCAGTGCCTTCATCAAGATGTATGCATCCTAATCCTATGAGGGAATGTACTCTAATGAAAAAAACTTCCTCGGCACGCAATCTATGATATGGTGATACCAAATATCAATATGCTTGGACCTATCATGAAAAATGGGATTAACCGAGAGTTTGATGCAACTTTGGTTATCACAATAAATCACTATTGGATCCATCTATCGACCAAAAAAACCAACAAGTATATTCCTCATCCAAATGGCCTCACATGATACCTGACTCAATTGCATGTACTCTTCCTCTACTAAACTAATTGAAAATGATCTATGTTTCTTGTTGTACCACGAAATTGATTTCGATCCTATGCTGAAGATGCCCCTTGATGTTATTTTACTACCGGATGGACTCCCTGCCCAATCTGCATTGATGAAGCCTTGAAGCTTCACTCCCTTTGATCTGGATTTATGCAAGAACACAATAGAATAAACATATAACCACAAATACAGAGATGCAGTGGAAATAACACCTCATTTCATTAATATCAAAGAACTGAAATTTTCTTTTAGACATAATGGAAATAAACTAGCTAGGGCGTTGGTAGCTATCTCTGAGAAGAGATGTGGTGGCTACAGGCCTCTGAAATGAGTTACACTGAGGTTCAAGGGCCTATTTATTATTTAGAAACAAGGGAAAACCCTAAATATCCAAAACCCTAACCCTAGGAGATGAAGCGCCAAAACTATGGGCCCCATTTGGGTAAATTGGTGTTTCAACTTCCCGTGGATGTAACTTTGGCATACGATCTTCATTTGACGTGAACCATAAATCGTTAGAAAGATCCATTGTAGGACTACAATTTCCCAAAAAATGTCGTTTAGGGTCTCAAAACGGCTCCCTAAGTTCAGGACCCGAAAAACTGCTAAAAATAGTAAGTTGTGCCGAAACTGAAAAACTGAAAGAGACAATCATGGGGCCCCAAGTGGAATAGGTGGGTGACCACCAATATCCACCTGGATCATTCCTGCCCCCTTAGGAAGCAATGGTCCCCATTACGTTAAGTTCCTCCATGAGATGAGGAAACTTCTGCTGAACTTGGTCCCTGGTGAACCACTTTCCTTGGTGCAGGAGTTGGCTAGCTTTGACAAACTGATACAGTTGGATCTTCTGTTAGCGAGTGTTCTTGATTTGCATATCCATAATACAATCTATGGTGGCCTGTTCCATGTAGTCTGGGTTTAACTCTGTTGGTGTGAGTTGTTCTGCAATGTTAGAGGTGCCTAGTAGAAGTGGGAATTAAAGATGAAGGTGGTCCACATTGAATATAGGGTGTAGACAAAGGAATGGTGGAATACTGAGCTCGAAGGCATTATTCCCTACATTCTTGGTGATGGTGTACGACTCATATCGAAGTGGGCGAAGCTTGTAGTGGGGTCCAGTGAGGCACTCCTTCTGCAAATGTAGCCACACTTTGTCGCCCACCTGGAAGTCGTGCGACACCTGATGTTGATCATGGTGTTGATTGTACTTAGCATTGGCTCTGTCCAATATTTCATGAAACTATTGGAAGATGTGTTGAATGCGCTCAATGAAGCTATTTTATTTGTCAACTTCAAACTGGACATGAGACGAATCGGCCTGAGTAGCCACAAATGGCATGGCTACGTCAATGGGACATAGTGGCCGGAATACCAAGACCACCTAAAAGGGGTTGTGGCCAATTGAGCTATGGAGAGCCCGATTATACCTATGTTGTACATAGGGAAGGCTCTCGTCCCATGTGTGTGGGTGCTTTGAATTGTACATGCACAGAATGTGTACAATCATTTTGTTGACGACCTCTGTCTGGCCATCTGTTTGGGGATGGAAAGTTGTGGACTTGGTGAGCTTGGTGTCCAACATTGACCAGAGGCTGCACCAAAATGTGCTGAGGAACTTGTTATCCCGATTTGATATGATAGACAGTGGGATCCCAAAATGCACCCACACTCGTTCAAAGAAGAATTTAGTAGTGGCTTCTACTGTGATATTCTTCTTACAGGCTGTCATAATGGCCATCTTCGAGAATCTGTCGACGACCATGAAAAAACAGTCATTTCCATGCTTATTAGAAGGCAGGCCAGACATGTAATCCATGGATATGGATTCCAAAGGTCGACTAGGGGTAGGTAGTGGAGTATATAGGTCTTTATTCTTGATGGTCGGTTTGGAAATGGCACAAGCAGTGCAGGATCTGATGTGCTTTCCGACATCCTTTCGAAGGTTCGGCCAATAGAAATACTTTTGTAGTACTGCTACTATTTTCTTGACCCAGAAATTCCTAGCAACTCGATTGTAGTGTGCTTCCCATATCATCTTGGCATGCTCTCTTGAAGGAAAACAAAGGCATCCCAAGTGACATAAAAGTGCATCTTGGAGGTGAAAATTTGGAACTTGCATACCCCCGAAGAGTGCTTTATATGTGTGTCTGAATTCTGGGTCACTCTTGTAGAGAAGCATCCAATCAAAAGTCTCGTGCCAACAAGATTTGAGAACGGTGGTGAGTGCCATGATGGGTGGTCGGTTGAGGCAGTCTGCAACATGATTGGTGCTACCCTTCTTGTACTTGATGATGTTCAAATGAAATTGTTGCAGATATGTGGCCCACTTCTGATAGCGATCATTCTGCAACTTCCCTTATGTCTGTATGAACTGCAGGGGCTAGTGGTCTATGTGGATGATTGTTTCCTTCCCCAAAATGTAATGATTCCATTGTTGACAAGATTGCACAATGGAATACATTTCTTTGTCATAAGTGGGATACTTGTGAACTGTGTCAAATAATGTCTCACTGTGATATGCCATTGGATTTCCCTGTTGAGTAAGAATTGCCCCAATAGCATAGTCAGAGGCATCTGTCTCTATCTAAAATGGTTGTTGCAATTATGGTAATGTGAGCACTGGGGCAGAACAGAGGCGATTTCAATTCTATGAACGCCTTCTGTTGAGATTCCAGCCAAAAGAATTTTTCTCTCGCTCCTCCCTTGGTGACTTGACTCAAAGGCCAAGTGATATGAGAGAATTCCAACATGAACCTACGATATAAATTAGCAAGAACTAGAAAGCTACGAAGCTATGTTATAGTGGTTGGGGCTGGCCAATCCCGAATGACTTGGATCTTGGTTGGATCCACATGCACCGCCCTTTCATCAATAATGTATCCCAGATATTGAACCTTGGTCATGCAAAAATTGCACTTCTCCAAATTGGTACACAAATTGTGTTGCTGCAGTGTTTGGAGGACTTGTCGGATGTGGTGGAGGTGCTCTTCCCAAGTCTAGCTGAAGATCAAAATGTCATCCAAGTACACCACTACAAATGAGTTGGTGAATGGCCGCAAGGGTGCTGGTAGCTATCTCTGAGAAGAGATGTGGCAGCTACAGGCCTCTGAACTGAGTTAAAATGAGGCTCGAGGGCCTATTTATTATTCAAAAACAAGGGAAAAACATAAACATCAAAAACCCTAACCTTAGGAGATGAAGCGCCAAAACTATGGGCCTTGTTTGGGTAAATTGGTGTTTCAACTTCCCGGGGACGTAACTTTGGCATACGATCTTCGTTTGACATGAACCATACCTCGTTAGAAATACATATTTGAGGACTACAAATTTTGAGTGAGCAACATCAGTCCATGGAGCCATGTTGCTCCTGGTTTTCCTAAAAAAAGTCGTTTAGGGCCTCAAAACGGCTCCGGAAGTTCAGGACCCGAAAAATTGCTAAAAATAGTAAGTTGTGCCGAAACTGAAAAATTGAAAGAGACAATGGTGGGGCCCCAAGTGGAATAGGAGGGTGACCACCAATATCCACCTGGATCACCTTTTGTTTTTCTGTACCATAGCCCATACTCTGTAGTGCCTCTGAGGTATATAAACACATGCTTACGTGCCTTCTAAAAGAGCTTGTTAGGCTTAAACATAGCTTGACTAAGTTGGTTAACCGCATAGCATATGTCTGGTCGTGTGTTCACCAAATACATGAGTGAACCCACAAGCTACTTGTAAACAGTAGCATCCACTACTGCACTTGAAGTAGAATTCTCCTTCCTCCAGTTTCATGCTAGAGGAGTCTCCATGGGTTTATTTCCCTCCATATGGAACTTCCTCAGGATTTCTTTGGCATACTTACCCTGAGATAAAAATAGCTCCCCATCTCTTTACCATATTTCCAATCCCAGGAAATAGTGCAATATCCCCATGTCCTTCATCTCAAATTATCTTCCAAAATCCTCTTTGAAAGACTTGATGAGCTACTCATCACCTGTTAGTATCAGATCATCAACATAAAGTACAATAACCAAAAGCTTACCATCTACAAAAATATGATAAAGGTTTGCATATTCTTCGCTCTTGGTGAAGCCCAACCCAGTGAAATAATTTTCAATCCAGGTGTACCAAGCACAAGGTGCTTGCTTCAAACCATATGTTATCACCCAAAAAAAAAATGAAAACATCATTTGACAAGGTTAGACAGATTCATGTGTAAAAAATTAGGTTGTAGGATTCATTTTTATGCTTGGTCAAGGGAAATATTAAATTTTTCTTGTTTTAGGTTAACCTAAGGTCTAAACCCACTCCTTCTAAAACTCCATCACGTCACATCATTCATCATTTTCTGACTGATTTCATTTTCCAAATTTTTTTGTACCGAAAGTGCCAAATTAGCCAAGAAACCACAGTTTCGTAGCGAAATACACTGTGAAAAGCCAAATTTCGCTATGAAACTACTGATAGTTTCATAGTGAAAATAATCAAATTTACACTAGGAAGGCTACGAAAGCACGATTTCCTGTCTGTCTTGTCAATCTAGCTATTAGGTGTCAGAAATCGTTGGGAAAGGGTAAGTTAGATGCTTCTCGAGTCATGGAGGGATAAAATCAAGGTACAAGCTAAGGTCTACAGTCATCATGGCCATTTTAGGTAATGTATGAGTCATCATTGAGTCATAAGAATACATCAAAACTTCAAATCCTTTCCTAATTTATTCATTCTCATTTCTCATTCCTCCTTGCGTAATATTTGAGCTCTGGAGAGCTATTGCACTAAGCCAAATTTGTGTCTAGTTTTTTTCAAAGGTTTACCTTGAACATCATCAATCAAGGCTGCAAATTCATCAAGTGAGGCAACACGTCATCAAGTGAGGCTGTGAAGACATTAAATAAACGATGGCAGAGAAAAAGAGGACTAACAAGGGTGGCCAATGCCTGAGATATAAACCCACAGACATGAATTTAATAAATTAAGACCCAACAATAGTAGAAGCTTTCAGAAGAGCAGGTTGCCTACAGTTTTGTGAGAAATTTTAGGGTTGTCATACACAGGTGTCCAAGGATCTTGATTTGAATTTCAATGGAACAGCCACTAAAGTGGGAATGCTCAATTTGTCCATCACACCAGAGGTTATTACTGCTACTACAGAGATTCCAAGAGGTCAGGAGAACTGGTTCAAAGGTTTCAAGTTTAACATAGAGTAGTGCAAAGAGTTCATGTAGCCTAAGCATACTGAAATGGACCTCACCAATGCTATTCAAAGAAGTTACATAAAATACAACTATTGAAAATTGTTGCTCATCATTCAAAAGTACTTTACTTGTGAAGGGAGGTACCACAAAGTATATTCATATCATTTCAAATTACTTCTGCACTTTACTGGTAAGATTTCCATTGATCTGCCTTTCTATTTGCATAGAAGTTTGTCAAAAATGGCAAATAAGGTCCAAGAAAAGTCTGAGGGGATTGAGACTTCTTTATTTCACCATGGTTTAATGAAATTATTGGTCTTAGATGAACTTCAAAGGTTATGCAGATATTGGTCCTCATTATTTTTTTTTAGTGGTTTTGAGTTGGATGCTCTTACTCCTTCAAGAACTCCTAAACCCTAGGAGAATTCCATCACCATTAGTAGCAAATTAGAGCCAACCATTGGTATCAAAATCAAGTGAACCTACAAGAGTATAACCAAGTGAGAAAATTATGAAGGAGCCAGAGCAAATGCAGAGTCTTGACACACCAAATTTCCCTCCTGCAAAACAGAAGTCAAAGGTGTTCAAACCTGCAAAACAGAAACAAACTGTTAGTAAACAAGGAACCAAAAGGATGACTAGGAGCCAAACAATGGTTTTAGAAGAGAAGACAGTGGTTGTAGAAGACAGAGCAGAAGCTAAGGGAAATCTAGAAGATATTTTACATGCCATTGACATAGAGGAAACACCTATTGTTCAAGCTGAGTTTATTGAGGAAGGTGGGCAGAAGTTAAAAAAGGCTAAATCTACAAAGAAATTAGAATTTGATGGAGAATATGTAGGTTTCATGTTCCAAGAAAGAAAGCCTATGACAAGGCATGCTAGGAAACTATTAGAGAGCAGTAAAGAATTTCAACCACCCATTGACACAACTCAACCACCTCAAGAGATTATTGACCTTTCATCACTCCAGAGAAGGATAGAGTCAGCAATCAAAGAAGGGAAAAGAGAAGGTGATGGAAAAAATAGAGTTGCATCTCCTTGAAGAAAAATTGAAATTGGCTAATCTTGAAATTGTTGTTACAAAAAGGGAAGCAAGGAATCACAATGTAGAGAAGACTTAATTTGAAAAAATAAAGGCAATTTGGGAAGAAGACTTTGGATAACACACAACAGCTCATCAAATGGACCATTCCAACAAGGAAAGAGGCCAAACATGTCAGGAGGATGAAAATACAGTTGAAATCCACCAATAGAATATTGAAATACCAAGTTAAAGACCTTTAGGAGCAACTTGAACTAATTCATGAAGAGTTAGAGAAAAAAGGTCTTAAAATGACAGTGCTTGAAGAGCTAATAGCTCAACCAATTGTAAATTAGGAAGAAATGCCTCAAGGATCACAAGGTGAGTTATTTTATGGTTTTTAAAGGTTTATGACATGATTAGAGACAAGGTTTTGGCACTTACAGAGTTCATTTTTCAAAATTACACAAAAATCTACATTTTCAGCACTTTTCAACAGTTTCGTAGTGTGCCCGGGCTTGAAGGGAAGCAAAACGCTACAAAACTACTGTAGTTTCTCTTTTTAATTTTTGAACCAGTTTTGGCTGTTATCAAGAGGTGGAAATGGTGTGGGATATGTGTTTAATGATTATTAACACTATTCCAAAGGAAAGAATCAATAATTTTGAGGTTAAATGGCATGTTTTGCAGCGCTACGAAAGTACGCTACGACACTGCCTTACTTTCGTAGCGTACTATATTTCAGCCTTTTTAGCAGGTTTTGGAGCATATTTGGACATCTGGAGATTATTGAAGGGTTAAATACCATGACAAGAAAATTATTCAGCACTCAAGGACCATGAATTGAAGATAAACTGACAGCCAAAGTATTTGTGGAAGAAGAAGACTATTTTCCTAAAAAACAGGGGTTTTTTTCCTAGTTTTGAGGAGGTCAGTTAAGTGGTCATAAAGTGAAGAATCCCATCACCTAAATTCAAACATGTGAAAGTATACTTGTTAAAGAATGTAATTTATTTAGTAGATAAGTTTGTTAAAGGCAATAATGAGTAGTTTGAGTCCTATTAGGAAAAGGACTGTCAAGTAGGATAGGTGTATGTTTGTCATTAAGTTGATGTTTTATGGTTATGTAAGGTGTCATTAGGAAAACATTTGATGAATCTAGCCAGGAGGCAGATCATCTCATGATGTAACAAGTCTATTAAAGGCCAATGAGTCAAATTTATCAGGGGTTGGATATTTTTGGCTAAATTGCAGCTTATTGTAAATTGACTATTTCAGCAATACAGAGATTTGTTACTCGACCAACCTGAGATTCTGAATGAGTTTTTAGTCCTTTATTATCTTATATATACCTTTTATGTATCTCATTACAGTGGTTTTCATTTATAATACTCAGAATTCATTCATGTGATGGTCTGAATTCCTTTATAGATGAATTGACTATGTATTTTCATATTTCATGTGTGTGACCTACTACTAAAAAATTTGACCTGCCTCAGCTTCCATGTCAAGTAAACTCACTGAATCACTGAAAGTGTTGGCTCCATAAGCCCAATTTTTACATGCTAATATTATTTTCAACCTACACTCATCATAAGCAAGTTATTTCCAAAATAGAGTTAGCCATCTATATCCTTATTCAATATCATTAACCCTTGAGAGAGCCCTCTCAGACTGAGGAGGCTAAGCCTTAGTCACAAGATTGGTTTGAAATAGTTGCATGAGATTGTCTAATTAGCAGCCTATCAGGTGAAATTTTGTGATAACATTTTGGTGCGTCTGCCGGGAGCCTAAATATTATACTTTCCCGAAATTTTGAAGCTGAACTTCTGAAGGTAGCAGGAGCTCAGAAGTTGATCGAGGTTGCATCTACCTTGGTGAGTCCATTCAAAATTCATATGATCAAAGGTTTCTTCGAGAAGGAGATACACGAGGAGTAATCCTGACCCAGATCCACCTACCATCGTGGGCAATCCAAACACCAACTCCAGAGGCAGTCAAGGCATTTCTAAAATATCAGGTACTCCATTACATACAAAATCATTGTCCTCTGAATTTTTAAGAAGTCCTAAAGATAAAATATTTGATGATAAAATTTAGGAATTCTTGTTTAGGTATGAAAGTGAAAAATAATTAACTGGATTTTTTTTAGACCTACATAGGAGAGGTATTGATACCTCAGCCTTAGTGACACAGAAAGATAAAGAAGAGTTTTGGGAAGCAGTCACTTCTGAGTTGTTGTTTGAAAGAGAGTCTTTAGATAGATTGAAGGAGTTTGACTCTTTTGAAATCTTGTTGAGAACTAAAACTGTTTTTCCTCTCCCTGATTGGAGTTCAATTGTCAGTGGAAAACAAAGACCAAACAACCCTCCTCCTCATAGCTCCTCTTCCTCCATTGCTATTGTCCCTAAAAATACCACAGTCCCATTCACCATGGCCAGAAATGTACCTCCTCCACCTACTGCACCTGCTATATATGCCCCTCTTATTCTTCTAGCTGTTCTACATGACCTTCCTAGAAAATACTCTGCTAGAATAAAAACTTGGGGAAGTGATGAAGAGATTACAACAGAAGAATATGTGGATCAATTTAATGATTTTATAGACATGGAAGAGGTTGACCATGAGGATGTCAAGTTGAGATTGTTTGCTCAGAGCTTTACTAGTGAAGTTAGGAAGTGGTTTAAATTCCTTACTCTTGGAATTATTCATAATTGGAATGAGTTTGAAGATAGCTTTTTGAGGAAGTGGGGAAATAGAACCAATCCTGTACAAGCCCTCACTGAATACAATAGTTTGAGAAGAGCTGTTGATGAAAATGTCCAAAAAATTTCAAAGAGATTTAACAAGGTTTATGACTTTATTCTTGCCCATTTAAAACCTCCACAAGCCTTAGCTCAGATGAGATATGTTGAAGCTTTTGATTATGGCTTTTCTATACTTCTAAGAGAGAGAGTCAAATCCCCTTCACTTACTCAAATGCAGAATGATGCAGTGAAGGTAGAGGTTAATATGATAGCAGCAAAAAAATCCAAGATGGGTAAGACTAAGTTGAAAGAAGAAGATAAACCTTCTACCTTTGATGACAAATTTGATTCGATGATGAAGACAATGGAAAATTTTATGGATAGGTTAGCCCTTGGAAATATCTCTACTGCTCCTGCACAACATGAGCCTTAGTTTAGAAATTCTCAATTTAGAAGACCTCAAAACCAGCAAAGGCCAAGGGAAAACAAAAATTAGCAGCCTGACCCTCCAGTGAGACCTCCTTTTCAGTAGAACTTAGTTGATGAAGATGATGAACCTGAAATTACAAAAGAGTCCATTCATTGTCTAGATGAAGACATGTCTGGAATTTTCTTGACTAAGGAGGAACATGATGAGTCAGACCAAATTAGTCATGTAGAAGAACCATCTAATTATTTTAAAAGGTATCAACATGAAATTTTTGAGATGCAGAAACAATACAATCTCAGAAATATAAATGTACCAATTATTGCAAACAAAACACAGCCTAAGAAAGATACCCTCAAAGCTGCAGAAGTCAAGAAAGATACACCAAAGGGTGCTAAAGGTAAGAAAGATACACCACCTCCTCCTCATATCAAACAATATGAAAATTTCGTTTCTTTTTTCAGTTTGGAGAGTGAAATTTCTAAAATCAAAATACCAGTACCTTTTGGAGAGATTTCTTAAGGTAAATGAATATAGAATCAAGATTGTGAAAATTCTGAATTCACAACCAGGAGCTATTGATATCTTAAATATTCAAGAGGATCATCCAACCATATACTTGGGTCCAATATTAGAAGATGAACAGAATGAGGAGGTTCCTCCTTTTTATGTTATCCTTAACATTCATGATATGACATTGCATAATGCCATTTTGGATTCGGGGGCCTCTCACAATCTTATGCCCAAAGTAATCATGGAGAGGATGGGGTTAGAAATTACTATATCATATAAGGACTTGTTTTCTTTTGATTCAAAAAGAGTTCAGTGCATTGATTTAATTAAATATGTTGTTGTTGGTCTTACACAAGTCCCTACCAAGACAATGGTCATGGAAATTGTGGTAGCAGACATTCCACCAAAGTTTGGCATGCTATTATCAAGGTCATGGGCAGCAAAAATCAAAGGTACAATGCATATGGACCTTACTTACGCCACCATTCTTGTTTTTGGTGAGCAAAGGAGACTGTATAGAGAGACAAGAATGGCTTACATGGTGATTAGTAAAGATCAACCTCAAAATTTTCCAATTTATGCTCTTGATACTGAACTTGGATATGCTATTTGTATCAATGAGTTGACTGACAAAGAAGAGGATGAAAAGAAAGCAGAAAATCAGCAATATGAAATTCAGCAGACAGAAAATAAGCAAACAGAAGATCAACAAATCAGTGATGAGAAGGTGGAAGGTTGGTTGTTATTACACTTTGATGGATCAGCAGGAAGAGAGGGGGTAGGAGCATGGATTTGGATCACAAGTCCAAATGATGAAAGTAAGTTATTTTCCTACAAACTATTTTGATTGCACAAATAACATGGTTGAGTATGAATCTTTGATTTTGGGCTTAGAAGTTTTGAAAAGAATGGGTGCTCAAAAGATTTTTATTTGTGGAGATTCTGAATTAGTCATTAAACAAGTTGAAGGTGTGTATCAAACAAAGGATGTGAGAATGAGGGAATACAGAAACTTATTCATGGACATGTTGGAAAATTTCCAATCACATTCATTCATTGTTAAGACTAGATACAAAAACTCCATTGTTGGCTCCCTAGCTTTCTCTGCAAGTATTTTCATCATTCCCATACATTCCACTGAAAAATATGACGTTGAGGTTCACCATAGACTAGCTATCCTTGATAACATTATCCATTGGCAAGTCTTGAGGATAACCAACATGTTAAGAACTTTATTGAGCTAAAATAAGAGTTTGAAAATATACAAGTAGATCAGCAAAACATGCTTGCTGAATCTAAGGGAAATTCTGAAGTGTTACAGTTGAAGAATAACTCTATACCTAAAGCCCTCATACCCCTTGAGAATAATTTTGATTAGAATGATGTGTTCAAATCTCCTAGGATACAAGCTGATGATGAAGAGGTAGAGAGTTGTAACCTTGGTATAGTAGCTATGCCAAAAATGATTAAACTTTAATAAATATATTGAGATGATGAAAATATTCATAGATGTTTTTGCTTGGAGTTATGGTGATTTGAAGAAGTATGACCCTACTATCATTCAACATACTATTCCTATTAAAGAAAATGAAAATCCTTTCAAACAGAAGTTGAGGAGAATTAATCCACTTCTCATGCCTCTGATTGAGAAGGAAATCAAGAAGCTCTTTGATGCCAAAATCATTGTTCCAATCAGATTCTCAAAGTGGCTCGTAAACTTGGTTCCAGTCAGAAAAAAGAGTGGAGAAATTAGAATATGCATTGACTTCAAAAACTTGAAAAAATCCTCTCTGAAGGACAATTACCCTCTCCCAAAGATGGACCAAATTTTGCAGAACATTGTTTGTTTCCAAAGGATGTATATGCTTGATGGCTTTTCAAGATACAATTAGATCCTTGTGCATCTTGAAGATCAGGAAAAATCAACCTTTACCACACCATGGGGCCCTTTCATGTATGCCAAGATGCCATTTGGTCTCATGAATGCAAGAGCTACTTTTCAGAGGGCAATGGATATTGCTTTTGATAAAGAGAAGGACAAGATGGTGGTTGTTTATCTTGACGACATAACATTTTTCTCAAGGAGGGAGGAAGATCACTTGAAGCATCTAGAAAGAATTATGCTGAAGTGTAGAAGGTTTGGCATTTCTCTCAATCTCACCAAAATTATTTTTGCTTTAACTTCATGTAAATTACTTGGAAATATTATTTCTAAAGATGGGATTAAGATTGATCCAAACAGGGTCAATCCAATTCAGAAAATGGATTTTCCTAAAAGTAGAAAGTAGATTCAATCTTTTCTTGGAAAGGTAAATTTTGTGAGGAGTTTTATTCCTAACTTTGTTGAGATTGTAAAGGAAATAACAAGGAATCTGAAGAAAGGAGTTGACATCAAGTGGACAACAGAAGAAAAGCACTCATTTGAGGAAATCAAAAAGGCACTCACCCAAGCACGAGTGTTGATCAGCCTAGATTTCTCAAAATAATTTCTGGTTTTTACTTTTGCATCAGAAAATACAATTGCTGGAGTGTTGTTGCAGAAAGGATAGCAAGGTAATGAGCAGCCCATTTCATTTTTTAGTAGAAAATTAGCTAACTCAGAGCTAAAGTACAACATATTAGAGAAGCAAGCTTATGCCTTGGTTAAGGCCATTAAAGATTTCAGAATTTACATTCTGCATTCTCATATTATAGATTTTGTTCCTAATGCTTTTGTGAAATACATCCTAACACAAAAGTTGATACTGACGGTAAGAGAGGGAAGTGGATTGCTAACTTGATGGAATATGATATAGAGATCAAGCCAACAATATTGGTCAAAGAACAAGGTCTAGCAAAGCTTATGGCACAGTCAAACTTTGACTGTCTTGACATGAATTTAATTGCAGAAATATTAGAAATTTCAGATGAAGAGGAAGAACTGATCCCCATTGAAGAAAATTACATCATTTCAGAGTGGTATAAGGATACTATTTTTTTCCTACATCATCATAGAGCACCTGCTGATCTGACAAAGTCTAAGGCGAGATTTGTGAAGTTAAAATCCTTGAGGTATTGTATCATTGACAAAAATTTGTATTGGACGGATACCGGTGGTATTTTTTTGAATTGTTTATTGGAAGAGGAGGTTGATAAAGTGATTGAGGAGTTCCACAAAGGAGAATATGAAGGTCATATTTATTGGAAGGCTACAGTAAACAAGATTCTTAGAGCAAGGTATTATTGGCTGAAAATGTTTAAATATGTATACAAAAAGATTGTTGCCTATCATGAATGCCAGATTTTTTATGGTAAGAAGAAGCTCGCACCTTTACCTTTAATTCCTATCTATGTTGAGGCACCATTTTAGCAGTGGGGGTTAGATTTTATTGATAAGATTCATCCATCATCATCAGGTCAACATCGTTGGATTCTAACAACAACTAAATATTTCACCAAATGGATTGAAGTAATCCCAACTAGGCAAGCAAATGATTCTATTATCATTTCATTCTTGGAAAATAATATATTGTCTAGATTTGGTTGTCTTATGAAGATAATCACTGATAATGATCAGGCATTTAAGTCTAAGAAGCTGATTAGTTTTGGTCATCAATATCATACTACTCTTGGGAATTCTACTGCATATTATCCACAAGGGAATGGTCTTGTTGAATATTCTAACAAGAGTATTGTGAGGATTATAAAAAACGTGTTGTAGGAAAATAAGAATTCATGGCATTTAAAGCTAAATTATGCTCTATGGGTTGATAGAGTGTGCACAAAGATGTCAATTGGACCTTCACCTTATGAGATGGTATATGGGGCTGAGGCTATTTTTCCTACATATTTAGGAATGCCTGTCATGAAGCTGCTACAAGGATTAGAGGAGGAGCCAAATGAAATTCATAGAAGGATCAATCAGCTAATAGCTTTGCAATAGAAGAGGGAGGAAGTCTACAACAGTAATCAACAATCTCAAAATAGAATCAAGAAGACATTTGACAAAAAGGTCAAGGAAGAAAATTTTCAAATCCAAGATGTGGTTTTGAAATGGGAGGCCAGGATCAAGGAGAAGACAAAACATGGTAAGTTTGAGAATATTTGGAAGGGTCCATTCAAAGTGGCTACATTCCATGGGAACAACAGTTAAATTCTGCAAGAAATGGATGGACAACCATGCGCTGGAGGGTCTATCAATGGCAGGTTTTTGAAGCACTACTCTTCTTAAAATCTATTGATCATTTATACCATAGTATATATTCCATTTTATGTGTTTTTCTATTAATAATGACAAGCTAAATCATCAAGCTTGATCCCGAGGTGAAGGCCATTAGAGTTTGAAGAGAAAGCTTGGCAGTTTCAAAAAAAATTTGTTTTTCAAGAAGATGGATAGCAGCACTAGAACTACTGGTTCTTTGGTATACCACTGGGGCACACCATCCAAAGTGGAGCCACTGTTATCACCCAAAAAGAAAAAATGAAAACATCATTTGACAAGGTTAGACAGATTCATGTGTCAAAAACTAGGATTCATTTTTATGCTCGGTCAAGGGAAATATTAAATTTTTCTTGTTTTAGGTTAACCTAACGTCTAAACCCACTCATTTTCAAACTCCATCATGTCACATCATTCATCATTTTCTAACTGATTTCATTTTACAAAGTTTTTTGTAACGAAAGTGCCAAATTAGCCAAGAAACCACAATTTCGTAGTGAAATACACTGTGAAAAGTCACTTTTCGCTACGAAACTGCTAATAGTTCCATAGTGAAAACAGTCAAATTTACACTAGGAATGCTACGAAAGTGTGGTTTCCTGTCTGTCTTTTCAGTCTAGTTGTTAGGTGTCAGAAATCGTTGGGAAAGGGTAAGTTAGATGCTTTTCGAGTCATGGAGGGATAAAACCAAGGTACATGCTCAGGTCTGCAGTCATCATGGTCAGTTTAGGTAATGTATGAGTCATCATTAAGCCATGAGAAGACATCAAAACTTCAAATCCTTTCCTAATTTAGTCATTCTTATTTCTCATTCCTCCTTGCGTAATATTTGAGCTCTGGAGAGCTATTGCTCTAAGCCAAAGCTGTGGCTAGTATTTTTCAAAGGTTTACTTTGAACATCATCAAGCGAGGTTGCAAATTCATCAAGCGAGGCAACACATCATCAAGCGAGGTTGTGAAGACAGTGAAGAAACCATGGAAAATAAAAGGAGGACTAACAAGGGTGGCCAATGCCTGAGATGTGAACCTGCAAACTTGAATTTAATCAATGAAGACCCAACAATAGTAGAAGCTTTCAGAAGAACGAGTTGCCTACATTTTTGTGAGAAATTGCAGGGTTGTCATACATAGGTGTCCAAGGATTTTGCTTTGAATTTCAGTGGAACAGCAATTAAAGTGGGAATGCTCAATTTTTCCATCACACCGAAGGTTATTGCTGCTACTACAGAGATTCCAAGAGGTGAGGCGAACTGGTTCAAAGGTTTCAAGTTTAACATGGAGCAGTGTAAAGAGTTCATGAAGCCTGAGCATACTGAAATGGACCTCGCCAATGCTATTCCAAGAAGCTACATAAAATAAAACTATTCAAAATTACTGCTCATCATCCAAAAGTACTTTACTTGTGAAGGGAGGTACCACAAAGTCTATTCATTTCATTTCAAATTACTTATGCACTTTACTGGTAATATTTCCATTGATCTGCCTTTCTATTTGAATAGAAGTTTGTCAAAAATGGCAGATAAGGTCCAAGAAAAGTCTAAGGGGAGTGAGACTTCTTTATTTCACCATGGTTTAATGAATTTATTGGTCTTAGATGAACTTCAAAGGTTAGGCAGAGATTGGTCTGCATTCTTGTTTTTCAGTGGTTTTGAGTTGGATACTCTTACTCCTTCAAGAACTCCTAAACCTAGGAGAATTCCATCACCATTAGCGGCAGATCAGAGCCAAACATTGGTGGCAGAATCAAGTGAATCTGCAAGAGTAGAACCAAGTGAGAAAATTATGAAGGAGCCAGAGCAAATGCAGAGTCTTGACACACCAAATTTCCCACCTGCAAAACTTAAGTCAAAGGTGTTCAAACTTGCAAAACAGAAACAAACTGTTAGTAAACAAGGAACCAAAAGGATCTTTAGGAGACAAGCAGTGGTTTAAGAAGAGAAGACAGTGGCTGTAGAAGACAGAGAAGAAGCTAAGGGAAATATATAAGATATTTCACATGCCATTGACATAAAGGAAACACCTATTTCTCAAGTTGATTTTATTGAGGAAGGAGGGCAGAAGTTAAAAAAGGCTAAATTTGCAAAGAAATTAAAATTTGAGGGAGAAGATGCAGGTTTCATGTTCCAAGCAAGAAATCCTACGACAAGGAATGCTAGGAAACTATTAGAGAGCAGTAAAGAAGTTCAACCACCCACTGACACAACTCAGCCACCTCAATATATTATTGACCTTTCATCACCTCTAGAGAAGGATACAGTCAGCAAATCAAAGAAGGGAAAAGAGAAGGTGATGGAAAAAACAGAGTTGCAACTCCTTAGAGAAAAATTGAAATTGGCTAATCTTGAAATTGTTTTTATGAAAAGGGAAGCAAGGAAACACAATGTAGAGAAGATTCAATTTGAAAAAATGAAGGCAATTTTGGGAGAACAGGTTGACACTGTCTCCAAGACTTTGTATAACACATAGAAGCTCATCAAATGGACCATTCCAGCAAGGAAAGAGGCCAAACATGTCAAGAAGATGAACACACAGTTGAAAGCCACTAGTAGAAGATTGAAAGACCAGGTTAAAGACCTTTAGGAGAAACTTGAACTAATTCATGAAGAGTTAGACAAAAAAGGTCTTAAAATGACAGTGCTTGAAGAGCCAATAGCTTAACCAATTATAAATGAGGAAGAAATGCCTCAAGGATCATAAGGTGAGTTAGTTTATGGTTTTTAAAGGTTGATGACATGATTAGAGACAATATTTTGACACTTACAGGGTTCATTTTTCAAAATTACACAAAATTATGCATTTTCAGCACTTTTCAGCAATTTCGTAGCGTGCCTAGGCTTGAAGGGAAGCAAAATGCTATGAAACTACTGTAGCTGTTCTTTTTACTTTTTGAACCAGTTTTGGATGCTATAGAGAGGTGTAATTCATGTGGGAGATGTGTTTAATGATGATGAACAATATTCCAAAGGAAAGAATCAATAATTTTGAGGTTAAATGGCATGTTTTGTAGCACTATGAAATTATGCTACGAAATTGCCTTACTTTCGTAGCGTACTGTATTTCGGACTTTTGAGCAGGTTTTGGAGCATATTTGGACATCTGGAGATTATTGAAGGGTTAAATAGCATGACAAGAAAATTATTCAGCACTCAAGGACCATGAATTGAAGATAAACTGATAGCCAAAGTATTCGTGGAACAAGAAGACTATTTGCCTAAAAAACAGGGTTTTGTTTCCTAGTTTTGAGGAGGTCAGTTAAGTGGTCATAAAGTGATGGATACCATCACCTAAATTCGAACATGTGAAAGCATACTTGTCAAAAAATGTAATTTCTTTAGTAGATAAGGTTGTTAAAGGCAATAATGAATAGTTTTATTCCTATTAGGAAAAGGACTGTCAAGTAGGATAGGTGTTTGTTTTTCATTAAGTTGATGTTTTATGGTTATGCAAGGTGTCATTAGGAAAAAATTCGATGAATCTAGCCAAGAGGCAAATCATCTCATGATTTAACAAGTCTATTAAAGGTCATTGAGTCGAATTTATCAGGGGTTAGAGATTTTTGGCTAAATTACAACTTATTGTAAATTGATTGTTTCATCAATACAGAGATTTGCTACTTGACCAACCTGAGATTCTAAATGAGTTTTTAGTCCTTTCCTATATTATATATACCTTTTATGTATCTCATTACAGTGTTTTTTATTTATAATACTCAGAATTCATTCATGTGATTCTCTAACTTCCTTTATATATGAATTGACTGTGTATTTTCATATTTCATGTGTGTGTGACCTACTACTAAAAACTCTGACTTGCCTCAGCTCCCATGTCAAGTAAACTCACTGAATCACTGAAAGTGTTGACTCCATAAGCCAAATTTTTACATACTGATATTATTTTCAACCTACACTCATCATAAGCAAGTTATTTCCTAAATAGAGTTAGTCATCTATATCCTTATTCAATATCATTAACCCTTGAGAGAGCCCTCTCAGATTCAGGAGGCTAAGCCTTAGTCACAAGATTGGTTTGAAATAGTTGCATGAAATTTTCTGATTAGCAGCCTATCAGGTGAAATTTTGTGATAACACCATACAGTTCTCTTTGAGTCTACACACATGTGAATCCCTGTCTAAGGCCTGAAAACATTTTGAATTCTCAATGTACACCTCTTCCTCAATCAACCCATTGAGGAAGGTTGTCTTTACATACATATGATGTATCTGCTATCCCATCTGCACTGAGAGTGCAAGGATGGATATGCTTGATGAGTACCTTGTGACTGGTACAAAAGTCTCATCATAATCTATCCCCTCCACTTGAGAGAACCCTCTGGTCACGAGCCTAGCCTTGTGCTTCTCCACACTCCCATCTGCTTCATGCTTCACCTTATAGATCAACCTGGATCCTACAAATGACTTCCCCTATAGTCTTGGGACAAATTCCCATGCACTGTTTATGATAATGGAGTCATACTCCTCAACCATGGCATCAACCCAAACTGGTTGTTGCACTCATTCCTCGAAATAGGATGTTTTATCTCTATACCTTCACTCATAAGATCCATGTATCAAGTGTACTACTTTGGGGAAATTCTCTACCTGCGTTGTGATGTGGGTGCTCCCACATTCTCTCTCGCATCTAGTAACAACCTATCAGCCTCTCTGGTGCGCTTCCTTCCATATCTGGTGGATGGCCCTACATGATTGGGTTCTTCTGCTCTCTTTTCCTCTACTCGTGGTTGCTCCACATCCTGAGTTTATTCTTTTGGATCCAAGAGCTCCTCAACTCCATGCAACTGAAGCTCTCTCTCAAGGGAAATTCACATGGCCTTTTCTTCATCAAATTTAACATCTCTTCTCACCACCATCATCCTGTGTGATAGAAATTACACCCGATAGTTGTGAGGTGTGTCAGTGTAACCCACAAAATTCCCCAACTCTATTGTTGCCTCTAGCTTCTTCCTTGTATCTTTGGTCACATGGAAATAAATTGATGAAACAAAGATTTTAAATTGCGACACATATAGTCTCTTACCTGAAAAATATTCCTTTGGTGTACTCATCCCAAGTATCTGATGCAGACTTCTGTTCTATAAAAATATTGTTGCCTTACATGCTTCTACCCACAGATGCAACGATAGGCCCTGATCATGCAACATAGCTCGTGTTTCTCCTACAATAGCTGTGTTCTTCATTTCTGCAACCCCATTCTGATGTGGGTTATGAGGTGCTATAAATTCTCTTTGAATTCCTTTTGAGGCACGTAAGTTCTTGAATTCATTATAGATATATTCTCCACCATTGTCGCTCCTTATAGCCTTCACCTTCTTCCCTATATCTTTCTTGACAAGTGATTTGAACTCACAAAACTTGAAAAACATCTGATCTTTCTTTTGCATGAAGAAAATCCAACGCTTTCATGAAAAATCATCTACAAAAATCACATAATACCTATGTTTTGTTGTGGAAATTGTCAAGAGCAATCCACACATGTCTGAGTGAACTCTCTCAAGGATCGCCTTTTCTCAGCTTTCCTTATCGTAAAAGGTGGATTTGGTATACTTCCCAAATGTACACCCCTTCCATGTATCTCTCTGCACAAGTGCACCCTTTGGAAGTCCTGTAGAAATATGTTGCATGATCTTCAAAGCGCCATTGTGTATATGGCCCAATATCCTGTGCCATTACTCACCAATGTCTCGGCTCTCCACCCTCTCTGCTTTCATGCTCAAGGTAGCATAGTCTTCTACATCCAATTTGTAGAGGTTCTTTAATCGAACCCCAATATTTTTCACCTATCTCATGGATTTGTGATGAAGGAATGCATTTACTTCACTAAATATCACATCATAGCCATTCTCTTCCAAAATAGAAACATAAACCAAATTATTCTTTAAACAAGGAACATACATGCCATCTTTTAATGTGAGAGGATTACTTGACTCCCTCTGTGATGGAAACAAAACTGAAAGTCGCCCCTAAGGAGAGTTGGTCTACTGTAGTCACTCTGTTAGCATTTCCTTTCTATTAACTTAGTTTACCACCACGTGGTATTCTTTCTCTTTCTCTGAATTTTATTTATCAATTCCGGAGAAATTGACAAATAAACAAATACTCTGCGAACCTTGAAATTAAACTATATTTCCAAACTTTACTCTAATAGCCCGATACCTTTCGAATAAATGACTTTTTAATAGACCTTTGGTTCTGGCACCACATATATAATCGATGGCCCAATCAAATGCTCGCACCGTACCTTAGTTAACCTTCGCACATCTTTCTCACATGACCACCGTTCGATGGCTCCCCTCCAGATCGACAGCGCTAAACAATATCGCACGGCCTCCCTGGTCGAAATTTAACGTGCGATGGCAACGCGAAAAGGTGGTTTTGGAACTTCGCCCAACGCCACGTGCAGAATACTCTATGGAATCGCTCGCAATTGGAGAATACCACTTATCTCCAAAAAGCGGTGCGATATGGGCAGGTGGTTTTCTAAATTCCATTTCCGGTTTTGGAAGAGTGCCTAACCAAAGTTAATGCGGTTTACGTAACTCTGGTATTCACTAACCCAGGTCAGGATTCTGATAGTAAAACAAATTTATCTCGTTATTACGCGGAATTATACTATCATTTAAACAGAGTTCACGACCCTGGTTTCTCTACACAGGCCTCGCCTACGGGTGGGATTAGTTCAACAGGGTTTGTTCGAATAATTTTGAGAGAAACAATAGACAGAGGGATGCGGAATTGATACAATAGTTCAACTCAGTAACTATATATGCACATATTTCAATCACCTCACAATTAAACAAATTTCCTCGCAAATAAGGATTCGAGACAATTCTATGGCAAATGCGCACTGAAATTATTTAACTGGAAGAAATTGTGAACACACAGATTTTATTGCAGAAATATCTCTTCTCTTCCTTCTCCTCTTCTCCAATACATCCGAAGGATAAAATTTATATACATTACAATGTGTCTCTTCGGTTCCTCGGTGAGGATCATTTTAGAAAATCAAAAGCCTAATTACAATAATTCAACTAACTGAAACATGACAGATGGACTGAACCTAACTATTCGACTTCTACAAATTCTAACTAATCTAAATGAGACAGTCAGCTGAGGTATTGACACCTAGCTATTACAATTCGATGATTTTGAACCCTCCTAGCCACAACATGTGGAAAAAACCTCCTACATTGCTGGCTAGTGTCTAATGCCCCTACATCAGACTCCCGAGGGAAATTTTCTTCATGGACTCCTGTCCATGATCTCTTCCACTGATCTGCCTATCTTCTGTAACATTCCTTCAGTCATCCAAGTGGCATATTCCTCTAGCTTATCCTTCCATTTGATTAAGTACTGAAATTACTCTTGTCCTCTGGTCTTCTTGAAAACTCTTTTGTCCAATATTTTCTCTGGTTGCAATGGTTGCGCTGGAGGTAGCTGCTCTTTCCACTCAATCTGTCCCTTGTCTGCTGATCTTTCTTCTTCACCATCATCTTCATACTTGTAAAAATATGCAACATTAAAAATGGGAGATATTCCAACATCAGGTGGCAATTCAATCTCATAAGCATTTGCAGAAAAATTTCTAAGTATCTTGCATGGCCCAATCTTTTTGAACTTCAGTTTATTATACTGCTTCTTTGGGAATCTCTCCTTTCTCAAGTGTGCCAAAACCAGATCTCCTACTTCAAAATGGACTTCCTTTCTGCTCAAGTCTGCTCTGCTTTTGTATTTGATGTTGTTGCCTTGTAGTTGTTTTTTCACTTGTTCATGTATGGTCTGGATCTCTGAAGTAAATTCCTCACCATCTGCACTCCTTAGCTCTACCCTTCCCAGATTTCTTAACTCTGATATTCCTCTGGGGTGCATTCCATAAACAATATGGAATGGACTCTGCCCTGTGCTCCTGTTTGGTGAGTCATTATATGCATACTCTGCCTGGGGAAAAATATGATCCCACTGCTTGGGATGCTCTCCTGCAAGACTTCTCAACAAATTTCCCAGACTCCTATTCACTACCTCAGTTTGTCCATCAGTCTGAGGATGATAAGCTGAGCTGAAACTCAGTTTGGTACCAAGTTTCTTCCATAGTGTCCTCCAAAAATGACCCACAAATCTGGTGTCTCTGTCTGAAACAATACTCTTGGGCAACCCATGCAATCTAACAACTTCTTTGAAAAACAAGTTAGCAACATGGGTGGCATCACTAGTTTTATAACATGGAATAAAATGTGCCATTCTGGAGAATTTTTCCACTACAACAAAGACTGCATCATTCCCTCTCTGAGTCTTGGGAAATCCTAGAACAGAATCCATACTCACCATGTCCCAAGGCCTGTCAGGAATAGGAAAGGGAGTGTACAATCCTGCATTATGGCTCCTTCCTTTGGCATATTGATAGATTTTGCAATTCTTCACGAACTTATCCACTTCTGTTCTCATCCTGGGCTAGTAATGGAAGTGACTCAGCTGCTCATAGGTTTTATCAGTACCAAAGTGTCCAGCAAGTCCACCACTATGCTTATCCTTGATCAAATTTTCTCTCATAGAACATTTTGGTACACACAGTTGGCTTCTTCTGAATAACAAGTCCTCCTACAAGAAATAATCCAGCCACTGGCTTCTATCTGTTAAAACAGGGTTACAACATGCCTCAAATTCTTCCTTAAAATCTGAATCTGTTTTATACAATTCTTTGAGAAAATCAAACCCTACAACTTCAAAATTAGTTTCTTGAACACGCATGTGCCTCCTACTCAAAGCATCGGCTACTTTATTTGTTTGGCCACTTATATGTTTCAAAACAAAATTAAAACCTTGGAGATACTCAACCCATTTGGCATGCTTATGCTTCAACTTGGGCTGCTGTACAATATAATGCAAAGCATGATTGTCAGAATATAATACAAATTCCCTGGACATCAAATAATGTCTCCACTTTTTCAGTGCCTGAAAAATTGCATAGAATTCCTTCTCATAAGAGGAATACTTTCTTCTGGTGTCATTCATATTTTCACTAAAATATGCTATAGGCCTATCATCCTGACTCAACACAGCTCCAATGGCTTCCCCACTGGCATCACACTTCACTTGAAATGGTTTAGTAAAATCAGGCAGAATCAAAACAGGCTTCTCAGTCATATTTTGCTTCAAAATTTTAAAGTTTATTTCTGCTTCAGTGGTCCACTTAAATGGTTGTTTGCTCTTCTTTATTGTCTCAATTATGGGTGCATTGATCTTACTGAAGTTTCTTATAAACTTTTTGTAAAAACTAGCAAGTCCATGGAAACTTCTTACCTCAAAAACATTCCTGGGTGAAGGCCACTCCACAATTGCCTTAACCTTTTCTGGGTCCATCTTCAATCCTTCTGCAAAAAAAACAAAACCAAAATACACCAACTCTTCCTTCATGAATGAGCATTTTTTTAAATTTATTAGCAGTTTCTCTTGGTGCAGCTTTTTCAAGACATGATTAAGATGCCTTAAATGTTCTTCTTTAGTTCTGCTGAAAACTAATATATCATCCAGATACACTATCACAAATTTACCAATGAATTCCTTCAATACTTCATTCATAAGTCTCATGAAAGTGCTAGGTGCATTTGACAACCCAAAAGGCATTACCAATCCATTCATATAGTCCTTCATTTGTTTTAAAGGCAATTTTCCACTCATCACCCTCTCTTATTCTGATCTGATGGTATCCACTTTTCAAATCTATCTTTGAAAAATATTTAGCACCACTCAAATAGTCCATCAAATCCTCAACTCTGGGAAAATGGAATCTGTACCTGATTGTGATCTTATTGATTACTCTGGAATTAGTACACATCCTCCAGCCTCCATCTTTCTTTGGGCTCAATATTGCTGGTACTGCACATGGACTCAAACTTTCTCTGATCAGCCCCTTGTCCACCAATTCCTGTACTTGTCTCCTGATTTCCTCATTTTATTTGGGAGTCATTCTGTAGGTTGCCTTATTTGGAAGATTTGAACCAGGGATAAAATCTATTTGATGGCTGATCTTTCTCACAGGTGGCAGCTCATCAGGTAAATCATCCACAATAATGTTACAATAATTGTCTAACATCTCTTGTATTTCTACTGGAAAATCAGAAATCTTTGTAGAAGTAAGAACTACCTTAGGTTTGAAAAACTAAAACAAAACTTACCTCTTCTTCCTCTATCTTCTGCAGATATTCCTTCCTGCTCAGCAACAAGATCTTTGGATCAATCACTCTGCTAGATGGCTCTCCTTCTTCCATGGGTATCAATGTATGATGTACCCCATCTTTGAAGAACTTGTAAGTGTTTTTCTTGCCATCATGCACTGCTGCTCTGTCAAACTGCCAAGTTCTACCCAGCAGTATATGACACACATCCATGGGCATTACATCACACAGGACCTTATCTTTGTATTTTCCCATTTGCAGCTCTATCTCACACTGTTCCTTTACAACCAGCTAGTGCCCTTTATGCAGCCAGGACACCTTGTAGGGAGTTGGATGCTCCCTTGTCTTCAACTTCAACTTCTCTATCACCTCAGTGGAAACCAAATTGTCTGTGATGCCACTATCAATGACTAGCTGGTAGCATTTCCCTTGGACTTTGCATATGCTCCTAAAAAAAGTCTTCCTTTGTGCAGGCTCAGTGGCCTCTTTGGTTTGCTTCAACAGACCTTGCTAACCACCAAGGAATCGCCCCTCTCTGGTAGAATTTCTTCTTCAATTTATGCCTCTTCTCCAGCCTGGGCAACAACCACATTCCTTGGACCAGCACCCACATTCTCTGGACATTCATAGTGCTTATGTCCCTGTTGCTAACATATATAACACCTCAACTCTCTACCTCTGCCTCTGTCTCTGCCTCCTCTTGCTTTTCCTCTGTAAGAACCCCTTCTTCCCCTTGCATCATCCTCTGTAGATGCATTTTGAGGTGAGCTATTGTTAGCTCCATCCCTGGGTGTAGTAGGCTTTCCTCTACCACCCTGACTTCCCTTTCCATGGAAATTACCTCTCTTCTTGGGAGACTGTTTCCTCAGGAGTTTCTCCTCTGCTTTCAAGGCCATCTGGTAGGCCTCTTCCACTATCTTAGGAGACAGGAGACCAATCTCATCTTGGATCTCCAACTTGAGACCATTCACATATCTGGAAATATTCTCTGGTGTGTCTTGAAATTTCCCAGCTCTTATGCTTACTCTGTAGAATTCCTCTATGTATTATTTTACTGTCAGCAACCTCTGTCTCAGGTTCTACATTTTCCTATACAATGTCAGCTGATAATCACTAGGCAAAAATTTACCTTTTAATTTAGCCATAATTATGGTCCAGCTTTTGATAGGTTGCTTGCCAACTCTCCTCCTTTTTGCCTGCATTCCATCCCACCAAAGTGCAGCATGTCCTTTCATCTTTGTCACTGCAAACTTGACCTTTTTATCTTCGCTTATTTCTTCATAGTCGAAGCACTTGTTCATTTCATTAATCCAGTCCACCAGCTCCTCTTGATTCAATCCCCCTGCAAAATTTTATACTTCAATCCTGGGCTTAACTACAGACCCCAGAACAGTTCTAAGGAGCATCATGTCGGGAGGAATTTCAACATTTTCTTCCGCTTCTTCTGTTTCAGGTTCACTGATGTCTTCAGGATCTCTGGGTTGTCTTCGCTCCATGGCATCCATTCTTGCCTCGACCCTCTGCAACATCCCCAACACCTCTGCATTGGCAACAGGTCTCCTTCTGCCAGCACCTCTACCAACTCGGATTGCCATGTCAGTTCTTTGCATAAACAACTCAAAAACAACAGCTCTGATACCACAAATGATGGCAACAAAATTGAAAGTCGCCCCTAAGGAGAGCTGGTCTACTGTATTCGCTCTGTCAGCATTTCATTTCTATTAACTTATTTTACCACCACGTGGTCTTCTTTCTCTTTCTCTGAATTTTATTTATCAATTCCGGAGAAATTGATAAATAAACAAATACTCTGCGAACCTTGAAATTAAACTATATTTCCAAAATTTACTCTAATAGCCCGATACCTTTCGAATAAATGAATTTTTAATAGACCTTTGGTTCTGGCCCCACATATATAATCGATGGCCCAATCAAATGCTTGCACCGTACCTTAGTTAACCTTCGCGCATCTTTCTCACACAACCACCATTCGATGGCTCCCCTCTAGATCGACGGCACTCAACAATATCGCGCGGCCTCCCTGGTCGAAAGTTAACGTGCGATGGCAACACGAAAAGGCAGTTTTGGAGCTTCACCCAACGCCCCGTGTCAAATAATCTATGGAATCGCTCGCAATTGGAGAATACCACTTATCTCCGAAAAGCGGTGCGATATGGGTAGGCAGTTTTCTAAATTCCACTTCCAGTTTTGGAAGAGTGCCTAACCAAAGTTAATGCGGTTTACGCTAACTCCGGTATTCACTAACCCAGGTCAGGATTCTGATAGTAAAACAAATTTATCTCGTTATTACGCGGAATTCTACTATCATTTAAACAGAGTTCACGACCCTAGTTTCTCTGCGCAGGCCTCGCCTGCGGGTGGGATTAGTTCAACAGGGTTTGTTCGAATAATTTTGAGAGAAACAATAGACAGAGGGATGCAGAATCGATACAATAGTTCAACTCAATAATTATATATGCACAGAGTTCAATCACCTCACAATTAAACACATTTCCTCGCAAATAAGGATTCAAGACAATTCTATGGCAAATGTGCACTGAAATTATTTAACTGGAAGCAATTGTGAACACACAGATTTTATTGCAGAAATATCTCTTCTCTTCCTTCTCCTCTTCTCCAATACATCCGAGGGATACAATTTATATACATTACAATGTGTCTTTTCAGTTCCTCGGTGAGGATCGTTTTAGAAAATCAAAAGCCTAATTACAATAATTCAACTAACTGAAACATGACAGATGGACTGAACCTAACTATTCGACTTCTACAAATTCTAACTAATCTAAATGAGACAGTCAGTTGAGGTATTGACACCTAGCTGTTACAATTCGATGATTTTGAACCCTCCTAGCCACAACATGTGGACAAAACCTCCTACATTGCTGGCTAGTATCTAATGCCCCTGCATCACTCTGAAAGGCAATTGTACCTACACTGGTAGCGTTATAACTCCCATCATCTCCCACCTCGATGTGCATCTGGAGATCCTTCTCCTCCAAGCTACTAAATAATTATTTGTTGTTGGTCAAATGAAACAAAGCTCCACTATCTAATTACCACACAAAATCCATCACCATGACATCATGCATGTGATGAGAGTGAAATCCAACTTGAACTATAAAGCAAGTGCTTCACCTTCTACTCCTCCTAATGCCTTCTCGTTGGTCTTCTTGTGCGGAAAGTTTGTAGCATAGTTTCTAAGCTCATGACAGTGAAAACATTTTACCTTTGACAAATTTCGCTTCTTTCCTACCTTGCTAGAATCCGATTTGGAATGGGATGCCTTCCCTTTCCCATTCTTCACCTTTCCATCCAAGGCACAATTCTCTTCATCATCATTCTTTGATTAGGATCCATCTTTGGTGCTCTTTCGAAACTCTTCTTGTACCAAGTCAAACTAGATTTTCTCCCACTCTGGTAGCTTCTCCCTCCCATTCACAGAGTCATGGTAACTATGCTAGCGCTTGGGAAGGCTTAGAAGTGCCAGACTCCCTAAATCATCCTGGGAAACTGTTACCCCAACACTTCCAAGCTCTTCTCGACATTGAGTGAAATTCTTCAAGTATTTTTGGATCGTGTCGCCCTTCTCCATCTTGATCTTTCTGAGCTTGTCTTTCAGCACCAACTTCCTTTGGTCATTGTTATTCTAAGATAAATTTGTTAATGAATTCAACATAGCATATGGTGTTACATTTCCATGGATATTTGAGACAATATGATATTAAACTCCTTCTAACAAGATCCTTCTCACCTTTGCTACATTCTTCTTCCATGCATCGAGAAGTTGAGCATCTGCTGCTGCGGGCTGGGAAATATCATCGTCTATTAATGCCTTCAGTTTGATTTGCTATAGAACTGCCTCCATCATGTCCTTCCATTAATTTTTAATTCTAATTTCCCTCAAGGGAATATTCGAGTCTCAAGCCATTGAAATACATCTTGATATGTTGTTGGTCCTGAAGAATAAATCTGCAAATTCGATGTACCTGTTCAAAACAAACTCTGGTTCTTCTCTTCTATTATGATTCCTGCTCTAATACCATGCAAAAATTATGTAAAGGGATTCAACTGATCTTGTAATGTACTAAAACAAAATATTGAATCCTTCTTCAAATTGTGGAAACCAATTTTGATCGCACAGTCAAGATCATGAAAAAATATAATGTTATTTCCCTCACAGAGAAACCTCTACACTCCATTGACTGTCTCACTCTGATTTAGGAAAAATCAGTCCAATACTTAACCAATTCTCAGCCTTTGTCTAACTAGCCTTGATTACACATTCTTGGAGGACTTGTGGCCCTATTAATAAGATAATTCTCAAGAATTGATTGCGCAATTCATTCAAGGCAACCTAATGACCTCACGCATGACCTGTACAATTTTTTAATTATACAATTGATAGTTATCTTCCCTTTAACCCCAATCCCAATTGGGCCTTCCTTAGAACTGACATGAAACAACTGTTTATAGTGAATTATGAGTTAACTGGCTGATCACTACTTGTGAATTAAATCAGATTTAATTCATTGGACCTATCACTAGCTCATCTCTTAGTTAGAACTAGTTAAACTGATTTTAACTCAAATAATTGAGTTAACTAATTACAACTCACAAATAACTGTAACTGGACCCCCTAAAAATTAGGAATAACTCCACATGCCTCTAGTTTGACCTCCAACTTGAATTATCTGAGCTAACTTAAGTCTTTCCGACTTAGTTAACACTTACAAGTTGTTATGTGATAGAATTCTAATTTTAATTCTAATTTATTGAAAGTACATTAGAAGCATAATTTCGATGACATAGTTATTGTGTTCCTTCCTATATTGGAAGCACATTAGAGGCATAATTTCGATGACATAGTTATTGTGTTCCTTCCTATATTGGAAGCTCATTAGAGGCATAATTCCTATGTTGTACTAGATTTTTTATTCTGAGGATTTTCCAAAAACCCTCCAAAAACAAATTTTGTTTGAATTTCATACATAAAAGTGTGACTAGAATTTCCTTTTGATATTCTCGGCATAGCTCTCGATTCCACAATTTTCGCATAAGAGTAATATATGGTATATGTTCCTTTCTTGGTCTTTCAATTCTTTTTTAAATGTACATAATTTGTTCACTTGTGCATAAAGCTACTCACTAGTATTAGGTTATTTTTCTCCCTATAATGATATTCAACATGTTACTTGTATTTGTTATATATATTACTTGTGTGTTTGCTCATATAAAACAAGCAGGTTAAGTGCAAAAATTTGGAGCATGGATGTAACTTGAGGCATGGAAACTCATGCTTCGTTTGCCATTGCTACCCCATGGGACATTGGACATGAGCCGAACATTGGACACCCTATTACCTATTGTGGTGGGTCACACTCTACCCTCTTATGTACATGGCAGGGCTTGAGGCCTATGGCACAACGTGAGGATGACAGGTTTTCACACACAGATTTTATTTAGGCCACGGAAGCGGAAAGGCCTGGAATTTCAAATCCCCTCTGTCTGTCAAATGAAAATTTTATGACGTTTTTTAAATTTTAGGTGCTCTTCACTTTACATTTTATTTCAATTATCTACTTTTCATGCTAATAAACTAAACTAGTAGCATTGGATCTTCCAGCCTTCAACTCTTTTATGCAATAATCAAGCCATAACTCTATGTTTTGTTCATAAAGATTGAGGATAGAATCATATATTGCAAATGCTAATAAACTAAATCAGTAGCATTGTATCTTCCAGCATTTATATTTTTTATGCAATAATCCAACCATAACTCCATAACCACCTAGTTTTCGATCATCTCGATTTTAGCAGAAAAAAATTTAAACAATGAAATATAATAGGACTTTTTAAACAATGAAATCCTTGCAAAACTTATAACAGAAACTCAAAATTCTCAGATAAAATACAAATTTTTTTGCAATAATAGATGGTAATTATACTTAATTTAAATTCAAACTTTCCGAAGAAACTACAAAAAAAATTTCAATAGGAATGTCTTAAAACATAGATTCTCTATTAAACATACCCTATAAGAAATTTCAAAGCTCAATAATCCTTCTTGACTTTGTATCTTTCCATACCTTATATACTGCATGCCAATCAACATTAGATGGTTCTGGTCCATTCAAAGATATTCTCATTAAAGCATCAAGTGTATCCAGCCCTAGCCTTGATTTTCTAATGTCCTTGATGATGTTTTGCTTAGAAAATCCCCTTTCACAATCTATTGTACTTGCAGGAATAGTGAGCACAGCTTGCCATAATTTCATCATATTAGGATAATTTTTGTGCCATTTTTTTGTTTTACGAAATAATTTCCATGCCTCTTTCATAGAAAAACCCTCACGAGCTAGATTTAATGAATCAACAAAAGGGTGCAACTCTCTTTTACAAGATTTAACATCAAATAAAGCTAAAAATCCAGCATCACTTGATATAGTATGTTGCAAATGTTGAAAAAGCTTTAAAAGCCAACGCTTTGAATTTTTCTCACGATTGTGACGCTTTTCTGGATAATAACAAGGGCTGAACAATTTTGTTGCATTAAAAAGATGAAAGTCTGGAAATCTTTCATTTAAAGAGTCTATGAGAGTCTCTAAATAACCTTATGTGAGTTGCTGACAACTCTCTTGTGTACCTTCAATACAAGGCTTCATATATTGTTTCCTTGCTTCACTAGATTCAATATCCATGGCTGAGATAGAGATGTATCGTAATTCACGTATCTCTACCATTGTCTCTTCATCTTTAATATCAATGTATCCATTTTGAGAATCACTTAAAATTTTTGAAAGATAAGTTGTGCCTTCTGCAAATGTCTCTTTTCTCAGAAACCATCTAGATAATGTGCTTATAGTTACTTCAAGAGCCAAACCAATAGTTGTAATGCCTACAGTTTCTTCTTGAAAATTCATATTCAACTTATTCAATTCCCCTAGCACATCAGCAAGCATATGTAAATAATATTGGATAGAATATATCCGTGTCTTATCATACCATGATGAAGTTTTTTTTCATTTTTCCACGAAGTTAGAATTGCAGGCATAAGCTTCACAGGTCTTATAATAACTTCCCCCCTGCATAACCATGTCACCGAATGTATCTGTAGAACATCAAGAACATCAATTTTCATGACTCTAAGCAAATCATTAAGTTCATTATTTCTCTTTGGGGAGTTTTGAACCCATGAATACACTTTGTTTGCAATTTTTTCAACATATAATAACTCAGGTATTTTCTTAGAAGCACTTGCTACTACTAAAGACTCACGATGAGCCACACAATGAATTGTAATAAGGTTCAGATTTTTCTTTTTAAAAAATGAAACAAGACCGTTTTCATGTCCAATCAGTGCTGAAGCCCCATCTGTAGAAACAACTATCAAATTTTTATATTGAAGACCTCTAACATCTATTAATTGATTGACACTATCATATATTGTTTTCCCTTTTCCATCCACTACATCATTGAACTTCATAAACTGTGAGATAGGTGGCACAAGGCCCTTTGAATCTAAATATGTTGCATAAACAACAAGGTGTTGCTCTAAGGTTCGATCACTGATTTCATCAACCATTAATGAGAAGAAAGGACTTTCCAACATATTTTTATTTGACTCTGTTGAAGATGTTTTGATATGCAATATATAAAATCATATGTAGACTTACGATATGTGTAGGAAGAGTAGTCTTGAAACTTTGGCATATATGGAGTTTTTGCATCCATTAGAAATTTGCAAATTTTCTCATACTTTGAAAGAGATAAATATTCTTGAAAGATGAAATATTCTACTTTCATTGTATAAATCACCCTTCCCTTATTGGCATCTTCAACTCGTCTAATATGATTTGGAATTGGTTTCATCTTTCCCTCTAGTGCATTTATCCATCTTGCCTTCACATCTTTATGTACCAATGATTTTTCATGAGTAACAAGAGCATCATGTTGTAAGGTGGTGCAACCATTCCCTAAACCCCATGGTCCATTCATCCTATACTTCTCACAATAATTACACTTCATAGCTATTTTATCATCACACCTCACATAATTCAATCAAAGAAAATTATCTAACTATTCCATACGAAAGTGTCTTTTTGTTTGCACTTTCATTTTTGAATTATTAGCAACTTCTTCATCAACTTCATTTATTTCTTCATCTAGATCATGATCAGAGGAACATCCAAAAATTTCATGTAATTGTTGTTCTACATGAGCATTATGGGTTTCTTGAGGTGTTTCTAAATTTTTTTGAGCCTTTGAAGTTTGTTCTTTTGTCCATCCACACATTTCCCCAATTGTAGCTTGCATCTTTCTCTTTTGAGACATTTGTAGGTTTATAATAACCTGTATAAAAGAAATATATGTGAAAAGTAAAGTTAACACTAATGTCTAAAACACATAAATATTGTTAAACCAATTATGTAAAAAAACATAAATATTGTTAAACCAATTATAAAAAAAAAGTGTTAAAAAATGTTAAATGTTAAAAGAGAAAGTATTAACAATTATAATAGATCATACTAATGCAGTTTAAAAAATCATTAAATAAATTTTAACTATTATATATAACAGCTCAATTAAACAAGCTTCACATGCAAGCCCATAATCAAGTAAAAACATACCCTCATATCTAATAATTCAACTCAACACCTGAAAATGAGATTTGAGGGTGACATTTAACAACTACGAAATGAGTTTACATTCATTTCAAAGTATTTAAAAGTTGGCAATGAAATGGAATGACACTTTTGCATCTAATAGTTCTAAATTTTATTAATGTAATTTTATGGATTAATAAATAAAATTAATATAAATATTTTATTAAATTTATTTAAATATATTAGTAATTTTGTATTTTTAGAGTATATTTTCATTGTCTCAATGATAATGTAAAGTTTGAAATAAGAGAAGAACTATAACATAATATAATAATGTTTTTTTATTTAGTTGAATAGTATTTTTAAAGTAATACAGAGTTAGCACAAAGTATTGTAATTAACAGTTATTTTTTTAATAAAATAAAATAATAAAATATATTTAAAGATATGATATTTTATAAAGTATTAAGATAAAAAATTTTAATAAAATAAATTTATAAAATAAATTTAAAATATTTTACTATATCTATCTAAACAACCTAATATTGTAATTAGTTTGTCAATTTACTTAATTCTAAATATGTATATGCTCTCATATTGAAATTTATGGTCCATTTGTTTACCAAACTTTATTTTTACATTAACATTAATAGTAGAATCATACAAACAGTAATGTTAAAATTGCACAAAATTAACATAGAATCATACACATTATTTAGTGTTTCACACACACTATGTTTTTATAAAGGCTTTGGATAACTTGCAATTTTCCAGATTACAACTATGAGATTTATTCAAGATTCATAAAGAAAAAAATTGTTAATAACTATATGTTTTTGTTGTGCAAGTTCAATCTAAAATGGCTTATTCACATTGGCATTTTATACAAGTAAAGAACTCAACACTCAACTTGATTTGAATAAATAACAAACCTATCTTGATGATTACTATGAGAAAAATGTAAAGTAAAAAAAAAAAAAAAAAAACTTTTGCTTCTCTTTTGAGAAATACCAATTTCATTCCAGAAACTTTCCTTTATTGGAAGGAATAATATTTAGAATTTCTATATGCATTTAAAAAAAAAAAACCACCCTATAATTTCTTTAAAAAATTATTTAAAAAAAAAAAAAATTAGTATAAACTTGAGGCGAAAAACACCAAAAACATATTTAAAAAAAAAAAAAATATGCAACCAAAATTATTTGCACCATGAAATTGAAATGTGAATAGCATGCAATTACCAAGTATACATCTCAGTAATTTCATGGAAATGTGAATAATCACTCTTGAATCAAAATTTATAATAAGAATTTTCATTAGAGTATCAAGAATTTTTGAAATGTTGGTATGTATTTACTACAATTTTTATTGCAAAAATATTAGCAATGCAAAATTTTCAAAAACACTTGAGCAAGTTACATAATAAATTAATTTAATTATTGACAAAAAAAAACTCACAATTTTGTTTTGTGGACTAATCTAGCATGTGCAGAATCCTATGCAAAAAATTTGCTATAAATTATTAATGTATTATAACCCACAAAGTGTTAACAAAATAGAATAAATATAAATAAAATGAAATACAAAAAATAAAACTTAGACATTTTTTTTCTTGAATTTGAAGATGTATCAAAGCTCAAGCTACCAACCTTAGTTTGAGATGCTCCCAGGCTGGTTAGAATAAATCACCACTTAATTTACTTTAAAATTTCCTCATGACCTATGTTACGTGTATACGATATCAAGATTTACTGGTAAGTATTTTAAGATTTTATAATAACTTAGCAACATGAGTGAATAGTGAATACATACCTGATACACTGATAGTAGTAACACTTCGCATCACTTCGCATCGAGAAAGAATGCAGTCTAGACTTAAGCAAATTCAACAACAAATTATTCAACACTAAAGTCGAGTAGGGTAAATTAAAAAATGCAAATGATATATTGGGCGATACACTTTTGATCTAGAAAGAATACAGAGTCGACTTCTAAAAATTCTTCAACGATAAATTCTTCAACAGTGCAGACGGGTAGGGTAAATTAAAAAATGCATGTGAATCTGTGATATATTGGGCGATGTTAATAGTTATTGCCTTTGGAAATTAGTAAGTAGAGAAAATCATGGAACTTAATGAAAAATTCTTCAACAAATCCATGGAACGAGATACAAATTCTTATAGTGCAGTCGGATAAATTTCTTTTGGCAATTAGTAAGTAGAGAAAATCATGGAACCGGACAACAAATTTTTCAAAAAATTCATGGAACGATATGACAAATTCTTCAATAGTCCAGTCAGGTCCGGTAAATTTCTTTTTTCAATTAGTAAGTAGAGAAATTCATGGAACGAGATGTCGTAAATAATAATAGCGTAGCGCTGCAAGCTGTAAGTACTAAGCTATCAGATAAGATGAAATCACAGATCTCCAAAGTAAATTTAGAAATTCCCAGTGGATTTATTGTAGTAGTGTCTGTAATTTCTTCATCTCTCTTTTTCAAAGGTCCCCATCACCATCCCTTATTAAACACTGGATTTCAACATAGTTTCATTCATGACAAACATCCTGAAATCCTCCAATTAATGAATTTCAGTAATCCACCCCCCTCACATCTTTGCTCTCAGATATGGCTTTAACCATGTCGTTCACAAATGCCTTCAGTCTTTCATTTATCCCAGAAAATGGATATAATGAAACATGAGGATCTCTAGTTGGAGGATATCATGATGTTGTGTGACCGCCTGGCCATCTTTTAAAATTATGGAAATCATCAATAACGAGTTATTTCTTTGATACCCATCGCAACAACACATCACATCTCCTCACCGCAATATTACATCGCAATATAACATCACAGTACATAAGCTCTTACCTTTATCTCTTCATCTGTTGCACGTGATTGCTTCACATTGACCGGGGTTTCTTTCACAATAACACATAACTCCTTATCACATTCCCAGGCTCATATTAGGCACAATGCTCCTTCAACGCATCAACAAACTCTTTCAATCTACATATTAATTTCACAATCCTCCACAATGTTAAAACCCCTCTTGAAGTTTATTTTGGTCATGCAATCTATCACATAAACAATTCCTGTCGCTTCTTTTCTTAATTTAATTTATGCAAGAAAGCGGATCATACAACCATTTCTGCATGCATAGGATTCTTCATAGACACAGGTAAATACAATTTCAAGTGAAATAATTCTTTCATTACATTCAATTAAAAATACTGTACATACAAATTATGTCGATCCTCGTTCCCATCGACTTGATCTAGGACTGATCTTCTTTAAAAATGGCCTTCTCTCATCCCTCTCTCTGCCCGTAGGCTTACAATCAAATCTCCTCTATTCCTAATGAATATTACCTATCTAAAAATGGTCTCTCTAATGCCTTTGAGGCTTACAAATATATACAAAAGGTTCTGCAACCAATTCTGGTTTAGGCCCTCAATCTTCTCAACCAAATCCTAAGAATCCTCTAAATCCACAAAATCATCAACTAATTCCTAAGTCTAGGATTCACAATCCCTATGAGATCTCAACTAGCCTAAATCTCTCATGTTCTTCTAAATTTGAGAACATTTACAAATATTCTCACAATATTTAATTGAATCCTATTCTAAATTTCTCACATAAAACCCACTCAAAACATTGAAAATTAAATTAATTAAATACTTAGGGAACCAACTCCCTTGAAAATAGAAGACCCCCTAGATTCTGCTAAACGTACAAAATTTGGAACCATGATGCTCCTGCATCATACTCTCAAGGTAGAAAACATTCATGATCTCCATATCATGTGTCTTCAATGCTGATGGAATTCCTTCTGGATCCCAAACCTTAGCTTGTAATTGTCCAAATGCTTTACACCTTCGTTGTTGTTGTATGCTTGTTGTCTTCTGGTTCATTCTCTTTTTTTAAGTTAGCTTCAAATTCCGATTGATCATCCTTTTTGCTATCAGTTTCTTCCATCTAGACTGTTCCATAATTAACTTTCACATTTCCTCAATTACCATCTCCAACATATCGTTGGGCTGGTACATACTCTACCATTGCATCTTATTGCACTTTGTCCATTCATCTTTAAATTGTTGATTACCTTCTTCAACTTTTCCTGATTTAGCTTTTGCTATTGCTCTTAAGATTGCTCTAGATATTTCTGCCACCCAAACTTCCTGAATATCCTTGAAGATATCTCCCTATGAAATATCCAATTGTTGCTCCTTGTCTGCAAATTTACTTTCAAAAAGTAAATTGTTCTCCAATTCCCTGACCGTAATAACATATTTACTTACACTCCTTTGTATACTGTCAAACATAACATAGTTTTGTAAACTATTATATATCTCTATTTCAACTACAACTTGAGACATTCTTCTATCAATTACGAAAATCCCTTCCTCATACTCAGATGCTTCCAACAAGCATTTCAAGAATTCACTTTCTACTTGATTCCTCTCAAGAACTTTATCATTATGCCGCTCTTCAGTTTCATCATAACTCTCTTCTTCTTCTTCCTTGACAGCATCCAATAATAATCCTTCAACTTTTTAACTGATCCTAATAATTAGTTCAACTTCCTTCAGTTTTAAGACCAATTCCTCTTTTAGCATGAGGTATGTCTGCCTCACCTTTGTCTGATTTCAATTGTATAATCAAAATATTTATTCTCTAGTTTGCTAGTCTATTCTCCAAAACACTTATGTCATGCCACAAATTTGCCATCTCACTTGCAATTTCTTCCAAAAACTCTATACAATCCTCACTATCTTCTTCTTTGTCACAAGTCCAGTTTCTTGATGACACTACTTCTTCATTCTTCATCAAAATAAAATTATGTTCCTCCATCTCTGTGATAGCTTTAGATGTATGTCCAATAGTCTTAATTTGGCCACTCAAGAAAGAAAATTTCCATTTTTCCTTACCAATAACAGGTTCCTCATCATAACACATAACTGTCCTATCTCCATTGAAGATACTTCCTTCACTAAGCAAGGAATTTATGAGCTCCTTCTGCTACAATAACTCAACTTGATCTTCATCTGAAAGACAATCATCATCATACTTTGCTTAACAACTTTCAGCCTCACTCAAGATAGTTCCATAGGATGGTTTGTCTTCTGCAATACCTACAATCACAGATAACTTGTCAGTTTTAAAACCACAAGACCTAATGGTCTCATTTGATGATTCAATCATCAAATCCTCCTATTTTTCCTGATCCTCTACACAACTCAGAAAGTATTCAATGCTCTTCTTCTCAAACTCCTCAAGTACTTCACTTGGTTGCTTGATATCCTTCTCCACTTCTTTTTGCTGCTCTAAATCCTTCATATGATTCAGATCCGCTGTAGGATTTTCTCCCGTCTCTTCATTGCTTTCAGAAATCAATGGGCCATGTTTTGGTTTACATACCAAAACTTTCTCCACATACTCACTTATTATGAGTGGTTATTCCTTCAATTGAGAATTCAATCTATGCTTCCATTTCACTTGCAACCTATGCCATTTAACTTTCCTTTTCATAGCCCAACCATACCTCTGGTCTTCCTTATTCATCCGTAACATTTCCATCAATAACCCAAGATGGAATTTATCTCAGCTTTCTCTCTGTCAAACTCTTCTTGACTCATAATCTCTGTGTCCTTTTCCTTGGCATATTTCCTATTGATGTGGCTTTCCTCTGAACCTCTGTAATGACCTTCAATGATCATTGACTTCCCCTCCTTTGTGAACTTCATCTATTCACTTGTGAACTACACTAAGCCTTTCTATCTCAGCAAGTCTCCATACCTACTGCAAGTACCTCACCAAGCCTTATCTCCTTTGAGCTTGGTCTTTTGGTAACACTGCTTCTCTATCTCTAGAACCTCTATTGAGCAACTCCTTTGCTCCTTAGCTTCTGCAATTCCAATTACTTCTGAGAACACTCTTGTCCTCTTCGTACAACCTTCAACTAGATTCTTCAGGTTCACTGCCACATTTCTTCAAAGTCTTTCATACACTCTGTCTTCAAGAATGCAATTGGTTCTTCTCTTACAACTCTTCTTGTTATTATTTTGCTGAGATATTCCTTCTTTAGTTTGCAATCTGAAATCTACAAACACAATCCTCAACCCAAAATTAAAATAAATAAAACATAGCATATTACCTTAAGATCTTCTATCACACTTTATATTTGTTTGTTGGTTCCTTTAAAATTTGATCATTTCTTCCTTTACATGCAGAATCTCCTTCTACTCTGATAACAAATGATGCAGGGTAAATCACGCTCTATCTCAACTGCAGAATTGAGTGAATCCCTGTCTTCAACTCTGCCACAGGTAAGCATGTCTGGCCACCAAATGATGTAAAAAATATGATCTATTTCTCCTAAGTGGCAGCCTTCAAACCCCAAGACTCTGCCCTCAATTCACATACAAAAAATACAAGGCATTGCATAAGCTACAATACTGTACAATTAGACATTAAAACCCAACTATATATATCATTATTGATAATACACTTAGTGCCCATGCGAACAAAATAATTATTCATATTAAATATTTGAGAAAAGCTTGCAATCAGCCATCTCAATCGCAGTCACAGTAGATTCAACACCTTTGTATCCAACCTTGCCACCAGCTCTGTCAAGGGCTTGTTCCATATTCTCACAAGTTAGAATGCCAAATATGCATGGCATACCTGAATTTAGATTAGCATAAGCTATTAATTATGCTGCAGAATTTTCCACGGCACCATAATGTGTAGTATCACCTCTGACCACAACTCCTATGCACAACACTGCATGATTATTTCCTGACTTTCCTAGTGTTTGGGAAACTAAGGGAATTTCGAAGCTATTTGGCACCCAGATTACATTAATATCTTCCTCACTGACAAAATATCTTCAGAAAGCTTCCAAAGCACCCTCAACAAGGGGTTTAGTTAATATGTCATTGAAACGAACGACAACCACAAAAAAATGAAGGCCCTCTATTTTTATAATGGATCTCATCAATTATCAAGTAGCAACATCCTTTGGAGACTAATCGCACTTTGTTCTAGGATCATATTAAATTCATTCATTCATCATTCAACAAATGAAACAAGCCACACTCAGATTCTCTGGAAGCAACAATAACAACGAGCCAACTCAAATGTCTGCCTCCTCTCACTTCTCATGTTTCATGAAAGATTCGTAGCAGGTTCGATCCTTGTTGTTCTTCCTGAGCTCAAACACTGCAACAATGGTCGTCACTACTCCAAAAATGACATAGTAAAAGAGCTCCATTCTGGCCCTGTCCTTTTCAAATCTCCAATTCCTTTAACGCTCGATGCTCAGATATCCACACACCTGTAATCTAAAAAACCAATCAATCAATCGGGGGGAATGAGGAAAATGTGAATCCAATGAGAATGCAGGCGGATACAATCACAGATCCACGATCTGTGCCACATACTCGACACTCAATGGGTTTCAATTTTGTTGGTCAACATCCAAACACATATTCAATACACAGATTCTCAAGGCTCCACGACAGTTACCAAATTGGTTCTTCCCCACTCTTCTATTCTATCCGGCTCTGAGACTTCAACAACAATTCCACTCAATCATTGTCGCACACACAACTTTGCTGCACTTCTCATCAGCTCACAAAAAACTTCACAAATTTCTTATTACCTAGGATTTACTTTGCAGAATTTGTTAATTGGAATATCTGCACATCATTATCCCTATGTCTATCCTCGGCAGTGTTAAAAAACCTCCTGAGATTTATTTCGGTTATTCACTTGTACACAAAACCAATTCCCATCGCTTCTCTGCTTAATTTAATTTTTGCAAGAAAGTGTATCATACAACCATCTATGAATGCCTAGGATTCTTCATAGACATAGGTAAATATAATTTCAAGTGCATGAATGCTTTCATTGCATTCAATTAAAAATATTGTACATACAAATTATGTCGATCCAGGACCTGATCTTCTTTTAAAATGGCCTTCTCTCATCCCTCTCTCTGCTCGTAGGCTTACAATCAAATATCCTCTATTCCTACTGAATATTACCTATCTAAAAATGGTCTCTTTAATTCCTTTGAGGCTTAAAAATATATACAAAAGGTTATGCAACCAATTCTAGTTCAGGTCCTCAATATTCTCAACCAAATCCTAAGAATCATCTAATCCAAAAAATCATCAACTAATTCCTAAGTCTAGGATTCACAATCCCTATGAGATATCAACTAGCCTACATCTCTCATGTTCTCCTACATTCAAGAAAATTTACAAATATGCTCACAATATTTAATTAAATCCTATTCTAAATGTCTCACATAAAATCTACTCAAAACAGTGAAAAATACATTAATTAAATACTTAGGGAACCAAAACCCTTGAAAATACAAGACCCCTTAGATTCTGCTAAATGTAAAAAAATTGGAACCATGATGCTCCTGCATCAATTAACATCTATTTGGTCATAGATACATTTTTCATTCATTTACAAGTCAAAACATGATGATAGCCATACATCATCACTATCATAAAACACATTCATAACCAACATATAAACAACAAAAATGACATGCATAGAACAATCATATAAGCCACATATTAACAAGCATATTTACCCATCAATACAAGAGGAAAAGAGCTCTTAATGCCATAAGGAAAATGCAACCAAGTCTAGGACTTCCACGTTCCACCCAACCATAAACACGACTGAGCCAAATCTCTCTTCAGTCAGTCACCCCCATGCCATATTCCAAACATGAATGTGGGATCTCATAAAACTCATCAATCAAAACCAAACCGGGGCTTCCAAAGGCTAAACCACCTCAACCCTTAATCATTGATTCTAATTGACAGTCAGAGAACACTAACCATAACCAGATTGGTCTCTACCCAAGTTTTCCGGGGCTCCAAAGTGTTTGTTCCAACCAAGTATTCCAGGACTAGTAAATCAACCCACAACAGTTGTCAAGATTCTATAGAGTTTGTTCAACTAGGGCTTCCAAGACTAGTAACTAGACCCACAAAAGGCTTCCATTTATCTAACCAAGGCTTCCAGGAACTAATAACTCAACCCAAAACCAAAGGCACATGAAAGCCAACCAGAAAATAAAAGTAAAACCCACAACACCATGGATATCCAGGAATAGAAAGGCTAGGAAAAGCCACTATCAATCTAGGCAATCCTCCCTGCCAATGACATATCAAGACCAAGAAGAAACATGCATATTCCATGCATGTAAAAACTAGTGAGGAAAACATACATGCAACTCAGTACCTACAAGCAAAACCCGATTTAGTTTCTGATCCCTATGTCCTCTTACGATTTCTTGCTCCATAACTCCATGTATGCCACACTCTCCAAGAGTTATCCAAAAAACGCTATGTGTCCAAGACAATGTGTGTGTGTGTGTGAGAGAGAGAGAGAGAGAGAGAGAGAGATAATAGAATGAGAGCTCCAAAAATGAACTGACAAAAGTCTGTGAATTGATCCTCATAAGCCTTTTTATTAATTAGGCCTCTAATTTATTCAATTTTCCATTTTTTCCTTCATTTTCCTCCTCAAATGCAACTTTAACCTTTCACCTCCCTTTCCTCCTATTTTCCATAATTTTCATAAATAAATGCCAATAAATGCCACTTTGCCTTTCCAAAGCCTTAGCCATTTCCTCTGCCAATTTCCATAACCATCATAAACCATATGAACACCCACACTAGGATGTTTTTCCCAACATTCAGCTTGGAATACATGTCCCATGACCTTGGTTATTATTTATCCTTTATTAACTTTTATTACATGAAATTTTCATGAGGGCTAGTGACAATTTAACTTCCACACAATATTCTAGAATAATTCTTAATGATATTCACCAACTAAAAATTGAAATTTATTGCATCGAGAGGCGCTCTACATTTCATTATAGGGGAAATGTGTAGGCGTAATGTGTAATGTAAGAAAATATGTATGTCAACATCTTATTGTAATTTACTTTTTATTCATAAAATTTCCAACAATTTTCTAGATAAAATAAAATCATAATATACATAACAAATTAAAATATATAACACATAAAATAGTAGCTATAAATTAATACCGATTTTAACACAAATTAAAATAATTATTTTGTAACCATATTTAAATTTAATTAATAAGCACATAAAAAATTAATGCTTACAATCAACTTATAATATAACAAGATTCTTAACCATGGATATTCACCCTCACTTTAAAAGGGATGTTATTAACTTGTAAATAGGATTTGTTACAATACCATGGGCCAATATCATGGCTTATCAATACCACATGTCCAAAAACCATAACTCTTTTCACAATCAAAATATTTTATGCATATTTTATTACACAAAGAGGCACTCTCGAACCCAATATGATAGAGATGTTGTAATGTTTAACATTTTGACTTAGTGACATGGTGGATCGGTAAAATGCTCAAATTTCAAAGTGTTAGAAATAGATCGAAAAAAACACCAAAGCGAATATCCCGTCGTCCTGAATCCAATGAAATTCATTTCACTCAACCGATATTGTATGCTACCGATATCACGTTCTAGACGAATTGGAAAATGATTAAAATTTATGTAAAGTGGGTTGCAGGTACACCCAATCAACAGTCCGTACATTGCCTTGGCATGTGAATGTAATTTGGTGGGTCAGTCGTTGGATGACACTTGTATCGTTCTTATTGGTTGTGTTTGGTGTGATTTCATTGGTTGAGTGTAGTACCAATGAGGGAGAGGCATGTGGTCCAATTGGTGGCTGCTACATGGCCTCCTCTTACTTGGAAAAATTTTGGTGTATGGTTGGGCAACGCTCCATAGGGTTCAAACACTGGACCTCTGGGGTAGCAGCACAGACTCATATCGCCGCACCATTGGTAGTTCTTGTTAAGTATAGGTTGCAAATCATATATAAAGTTTCATGAGTTTGCATTTGGGGGTCGAGACCAGGGTTAACCCCTGGCCCCCAGTCTACCTAACCATGTAATGTGGCAAGAAAACAGGGCTCGGGGTTAACTCCGACCACAACACTTATTTTAATGTCCAAAATTTATGATATACACAACATATATGTCGCAACAATATGATACCCCGAACCATGTATTATGTTTAAACACAAAACATATAGTATTTTCACCTAATACATATGTTATATATCATATGTTATATTGTTAAATGAGTAGCCAAGGTTATGGCAGAGGTGACATAACATGTAATGATTGCTACCACCAACCCATATGAAATGTCTTAACCAAAGTCTGGGTGGAGAATTATGTAACGTTAACCCGGCGGTTCTAGAGGTGGCATCACATATCACAGTTATGTGAATGGGTTACGTTATATGTTGAGGCGGTCAGTCTAACTATCGGTGAGAACCCACGACAACAACCATAGTTAAAGGTTATGTTTATGGCACCATTGAATAGTAGATAATTGTTAAACCTGACGGCCTATGCATAGCATATCACATGCCATGGTTTTGGAAGCGGTCATGGTTATGTGTTGGCAGAGTTAAACCACAATGAAACCAAACCATAACACAACGTGACCATATTTTGAATGTAGGTTTGGTTAAAGAAAACAGGCGTGGAAATTTGAACATAACAACGATGGTTACATCAACCAAACCACCAAAAAAACTTTGGTTCTAGTGCAGTTAACATTTCGACGGGAGCATTTTAAACAACCAAAATTTGATGACCTAGCTTGTGCCACTTGGCGTGATTTTTTCGGTTCGTGGGGGATATTGGGAAATTTAATGGTTCAACAAATTACACCTGAACCAGAAAGAATTTTGCCAACACAAGGAAAAATTATAGCCCCATGTGGCCAAAAAAGGCGTATTTTGTAGAACAGTTAGTAGGTGGGTGCGATTTAGAGGAAAATTAGTAGGAAAACTTCTATGGAGCATAACTCAGTCAATGTTCGACCTTTTTGAGTGTAGAAAGAGCCGAAATAGGGGTTTTTGAATATTTTGGAGCCATTGGATACATTTTTTTTCATTATGATAATTGTAACTTGATGTAAACACATATTTTTTAGCAAAATGAAAGAGGCCAAACATTGGAAGTTGGACCAGGAGATGTAGCCCACGAGGGGTGAATTACTTCACCATTTGTTGTCTTGTGTATGTTGTTATGGTATTGATGTCTTCATTATTTTATGCAAAAATAAGTTTAAAATCATGTTTATGTGTTAATGTAATTGACGTAATTTCATAAAAAACCCTAAAATTTCACTTGCAGATTTCATAAAAAAACTCTCAAGTTTACATAAACAGATCAATTTGGTATTAGAGCTATAGTTGTTTGGTTGTTTTGAGGGTTAATTTTCTTGCAAGCGTTTTTTATGCTTACAAGGTTGAATCTCAAAAGAGGATAAGGAAATCTTGTGGTAGCAAATCCTCAAATTAGTTCAAGGAGAGCACATTTTCCACAATATCCACCACAAATTTCACCTCAAATTTCACCAAAATCCTCACCAGTAAAGGTACATAAAAGAGAGCCTGACAATATGTTAGAGGATGAGAAGAATTTTAGAAAGGAATTCTTTGACATGCCACAGATGGTGAAATTTCTCTATTAAGAGAGGAATACAAGGTTGCAAGGTGAGAGCTCCAATCCTCCAAAGGGAGATGCAGATAAAACTCCAAAAGGAAATGGAGGGGATGGGGACAAGCCTCCAAAAGGGAATGGAGGAAATGGTGAAAAACCACCTTTAACTCCACATTTATCTTCACCTCCATCTTCACCATCATCATCTTCTACATCCATCCCTTCACAAGCACCTCCACATTCTCCAAAGGGGCATGGTAAAACTCCACTTTTGAAACTTGACATAAAGTTTGAATTGCCTATGTATAATGGAGAGGTAAATGCTGAGAAATTAGATAATTGGGTTGATCATATTGAATTGTATTGTTGGATGAAAATGATCAAGGATGATGAGACCAAGATTCAACCTGCTTTATTAAGGTTGGAAAGTGCAACACTCAATTGGTGGGAAGCAAAAACTAAAGAGGACATGAAGAAACATGGTAATGATTTATCTTCTTGGAATGATTTTGTTGTTTTATTAAGAATACAGTTTTATCCATTAGCATACATGCAGAAAGCTATCATGGATTGGAAAAACCTTAGGCAATTAAAGGGTCGAAGTGTTCAAAGTTATACCCAAGAGTTTAGAAGGAGAGAATTGATTTTGGGTGTAGATTTATCATCTGAAGACACTTTAATCAAGTAAATTGGAGATTTACATACCTACTTGAGACACATTATTCTCATGTTTAACCCTACAATTTTAGATGAAGTTTGTGTACATGCCACACATCTAGAAGCAAGAGGGAAAAATGTTTTTGATGAAACAAGTGAGAACGCCTTTGAGTCTAGAGATAAAGGAAAGGGTAAGTTAAAAGGAAAAGGGAAAAATAATGTTTCCATCAAGATGGAGAAACAAAAAATTACATGTAAACATTTTTCCAAAGAGGGCCATGATGAAGATCGTTGTTGCAAACTTCATCCCAAGATGAGACCCAAAAAGTTTAAAAACAAGGAGAAAGAAAAGACAGTTGCAACTACACAAGATGATTTAGGATCAAATTTGGGGGTTGAGACAAAGATAACAACCATGGGATTTAAATGTAAAGATATTGTGAGTGCTAGTTCTTCAAATTGTCTCAATGAAACTCAATATGGAAAAACAATAATATAGCTTTTCCACATTATATTTGTTTGAAAACATACCAAGATAGATAAACTATTTGATAGTGGTTCACATTGAGAAAATTTGATCTCTGAATACATTGTCAAGAACTTGAATTTAGAAACCATTCCTCATCCTAAACATTATCCTTTAGTTTGGGTATGTGAGAATGAAAAATTACAAGTGACAAGGAAATGCATACTTAGATTTGCAATCACTGCAAACTTTCTTGATGAGGTTGAACTTGATGTAGTTTCGCTTGATAAATGTGATATTGTTTTGGGAAGACCATATATTTATGATAAGAGAGACATTTTTCATCAACATGAGAATAAAAAACAATTGTTCAAGAATGGGATTGAGTACATTGTTAGAGCACATAGCAAGAAATTGAGTTTATCTCTTATGAATGTTGAACAAATGAAGAGGATTGTTAATGCTAGCCATAATTTTGCATTGTTAATGTTCAAGCACAAAGATGTTGAGACATCTAAAGCCTTTCAAGGATATGAATCAAATTTTAAATCTAATTTCATTAAGCTTTATAATTCATGTGATAAGATGTTTCAAGAGTCTAACATGTTTCCTCCTAAAAGAGGTAAAAAAATGAAGGTCAATTGCAACACGATGCATCATTATTGAAAATTGATGTGAAAAAGATGCTAGTGTTAAAGAATGTAGGGGTCAAAAAACAAATGCAAAAGCTATTAGGAAAAGAGGAAATTGGTTTGAAGTCTTATTCTGTTGGGTTTCATACTATCTTTGCTTTGAATAAGGATGGTGCATGGCGATGGTGATCACATTTATTAAAAATTCGAGCCAAGTGCAAGGCTAGACATGCTAAGCATCATCACGACGACAATGTTAAAGGTGAAAGGAACTTGAAATTGTTTAAGTTTCCTTTGAATTAAGACCGAGGAGGGAATCTTTAGAAGTGTATTTTTCTGTTCTGGAAATCTTGAAAATTTGCAGCAAGAAACTTTGACAGTAAGACAAGGACTCCAAAATCACGGAAAGTGATGTACTTTCATGAAAAGCTCAAAGTGAAAAATCCAAGAAAATATAGTTGGATTGAGACTGAAAGGTTGAGGAACTGTACCCTCATCTATTTTTTGACTGAGAATGATCTTGTGGAGGTCTAAAATCTTCCAGTGGGGAGGAATGACTTGGTGGATCAGTAAAATGCTAAAATATCAAAGTGCTCGAAATGACTTGAAACTGACGCCAAAGCAAAGATCTCTTCATCCTAAATCTAATGAAATTCGTTTCACTCAAAACCAATATTGTATGCTCCTGATATTGCACTCTGACCGAATTGGAAAATAACTAAATTTTTTGTAAAGGGGTTTGCAGGTACACCCAGTGAGCAGTCTATATGATGACTAGGCATGCCACTGTACTTTGGTGGGCCAGTCGTTGGATGACTCTTGTATGGTTCTTATTGGTTTTGTTTGGTGTGATTTCATTGGTGGAGCACTACACCAATGAGGGAGAGCTGAGTGACCTCCTCTTACTTGGAAAAATTTTGGTGTATGGCCGGGTAGGGCTCAACAGGGTTCGAATGTTGGACCTTTGAGGTGGCAGCGCAGGCTCATACCACTGCGCCACTAGTATTTCTTGTTAAATATAGGTTATAAAGCACATATAAGGTTTCATGAGTTAGCATTTGGGGGTCGGGATCGAGGTTAACCCCTAGCCCCTGGTCCACCCAACCATGCAACGTGGCAGGAAGACAGGGCTTAGGATAAACCCCAACCCTAACACATATGGTAATGTCCAATTTTTAGGTTATACACAACACATATGTCACAACCATATGATACCCCGAACCATGTATTATGTTTAAACACATACCATATAGTATTTGCACCCAATACATATGTTATATCGTTAAATGACCAACCAAGGTTATGGCAGAGATGACATAACATGTAATGGTTGCTACCACCAAACCAAAGGAAATTCTAGTCGAAGAATTATGTAACGTTAACCTGACGGTTTTGGAGGTGGCATCACATGTCACAGTGATGTGAACGAGTTACGTTATATGTTGACACATTCAGTCTAACCACCAACGAGAACCCACGACAGCAACCATAGTTAAATTTTATGGTTATGGAAAATTTTTAATCGTGGACAATTTTTAAACCTAATGGTCTATGCGTAGCATATCACATGCCACATTTTTGGAAGCGCTCATGGTTATGTGTTGGCAGAGTTAAACTACAACGGAACCCAACTAGAACACAACACGACCATAGTTTGAATGCAAGTTTGGTTAAAGAAAATGGGTGTTGAAATTTTAACATAAGCATGATGGTTACATCAACCAAACAATCGAAAAAATATGGTTACCGTGCAGTTAATATTTCTGCATTAGTAGTTTAAACAATCTGAATCTGACAGCTCAGTTTGTGCCATATGGCATAATTTTGTCGGTTCGTGAGGGATATTGGGAAATTCAATGGTTCAAAAAATTGCACACTAACCTGCGAGAATCTCACCAACGCGGGGTAAAATTGTCACCCCACGAGGCCGAAAAAGATGGATTTTGTAGAACAATTAGCAGGTGGGTGTGATTTCGAGGACAATTAGCAAGAAAACTTGTCTGGGGCATAAATCAGTCAATTTTCAACCTTTTTTAGTACAAAAAGAGCTCAACTAGGGGTTTTGGACTATTCTGGAGCCATTTTAGACATTTTTTTTTTAATTCTGAGCATTTTATGTTGATGTAAACACATATTTTTTATCATAATGAGATAATTCCAACATTGGAAGCTACACCAGGAGATGTAACCCAGGAGGGGTGAACTCCTTCATCATTTGTTGTCTTGTGTATGTTGTTATGGTACTGATGTATTTTTTTTTTTTGAAAAGTTGAGTTTAAAATCATGTTTATGTGTTAAGTTGATTGATGTAATTGGATAAAAAACCCTAAACATTTCACTTGCAATTTTCATCAAAAACTCTCAAGTTTACATATACACATCAGTTTGTCATCAGAGATGGATTTCCTTAGTTGTTTTGAGGGTTTAATTTTGTTGCAAGTGTTTATGATGCTTACAAGGTTGAAGCTCAAAAGAGGAGAAGGAAAGCTTTTGGTAGCAAGTCCTCAAGTTAGGTCAAGGAGAGCACATTTTCCACAATCTCCACCACAAATTTAACCTAAAGTTTCACCAAAATCCTCACTAGTCATGGCACATGAAGGAAAGCCTGACAATATTTCAAAGGATGAGAAGGATTTTAGAAAGGAATTCTTTGACATGACACAGATAATGAAAGTTCTTTGTGAAGAGAGGAATACAAGGTTGCAAGGTGAGAGCTCCAACCATCCAAGGGGAGATGGAGATAAAACTCCAAATGGAAATGGAGGAGATGGGCACAATCCTCCAAAATGGAATGGATGGATTGGTGAAAACCACCTTTAACTCCACCTTTATTTCACCTCCATTCTCACCTCCATATTCACCATCATCATCTTCTACATCCACCCCTTCATAAACACCTCCACATTCTCCAAAGGGACATGGTAAAACTTCACTTTTGAAACTTGACATAAAGTTTGAATTGCCTATGCATAATGGAGAGGTAAATGCTAAGAAATTAGATAATTGGGTTCGTCAGCTTGAAGTGTATTGCAGGATACAAAGGATCAAGGATGATGAGACCAAGATTCAACTTTCTTCACTAAGGTTGGAAAGTGAAACACTCATTTTGTGGGAAGCCAAAACTAAAGAGGACATGAGGAAACATGGTAAGGTTTGATATTCTTGGAGTGATTTTTTTGCTGCATTAAGAAGACAGTTTTATCCATTATCATACATGCAAATAACTATCATGGATTGGAAAAAAATTAGGCAATTAAAGGGTCAAAGTGTGCAAAGTTATACCCAAGAGTTTTTTCGGTGTAGATTTATCATCTCAAGACACTTTACTCAAATACATTGGAGGTTTAGATAGCTACTTGAGACACATTGTTATCATGTTTAATCCTACAAGTTTAGATGAAGTTTGTGTACATGCCACACATCTAGAAGCAAGAGGGAAACATGTTTTTGATGAAACAAGTGAGAACACCTTTGAGTTTAGAGACCAAGGAAAGAGTAAGTTAAAAGGAAAAGGGAATAAGAATGTTGCCATCAAGATGGAGAAAGAAAAAATTACATGCAAACACCATTTAAAAGAAGGCCATGATGAATATCTTTGCTGGAAACTTCATCTTGAGATGAGACATGAAAATTTTAAAAACAAGGAGAAAGAAAAGACAATTAAAACTACACAACATGATTTAGGATCAGATCCTGGGGATGAGACAAAGATCACAACCATGGGATTGAAAGGTAAGGACATTGCAAGTACTAGTTCTTCAAATTGTCTCAATGAAACTCAAAATGAAAAAAACAAGAATAGATCTTTTCCACATTAGAGTTGTTTCAAAACATACCAAGATAGATACACTATTTGATAGTGGTTCACAAGCAAATCTTATCTCTGAAGACATTGTCAAGAAGTTGAATTTGGAAACCATTCCTCATTGTAAACCTTAGGGCCTTTAGGTTGGGAATGTGAGAATACAAAAGTGTAGGTGACAAGGAAATGCATACTTAGATTTTCAATCACTGCAAACTTTCTTAATGAGGTTGAACTTGATGTAGTTATGCTTAATATATGTGGTATTGTTTTGGGAAGCCCATATCTTAATGATATGAGAGCTATTTTTCATCGCCATGAGAATAAATATCATTTTTTAAAGAATGGGATTGAGTACATTGTTAAAGCACATAGCAAGAAATTGAGTTTGTCTCTTAAGAATGTTGGACAAATGAAGAGGATTGTTAATGCTAGTCAAAATTTTGCATTGTTAATGTTCAAGCACAAAAATTTTGAGACATCTAAATCCTTTCAAGGATATGAATCAAATTTAAAATCTAATCTCATTGAGGTTTCTAATTCATGTGATAAGATGTTTCAAGAGTCTAACATGTTTCCTCCTAAAATAGGTAAACAAAATGAAGGTCAAATTGCAGCAAGATGCATCATTAGTGAACATTGGTGTGAGCAAGCTGCCAATGCTAAAGAATGCAAGGGTCAAAAATAAAATTCAAAAGCCATTTGGAAAAGAGTAAATTGGCTCAAATTATTCTTCTTGTGGGTTTCATATTGTCTTAGATTTGAATAAGGATGGTGCATGGCGATGGCGATCACATTTGGTAAAAAGTCGAGCAAAGTGAAAGGCTAGACATGCTAAGCATCGTCACGACGATAATGTTCAAGGTGAAAGGAACTTGAAATTGTTTAAGTTTCCTTTGAATGAAGACCGAGGAGGGAATGTTCAGATTTCTTCAAGGGTAGTTTTTTTTTATGGAAATCTTGAAAAAATGCAGCAAGATGCCATATTTGACAACAAAATAAGGACTCCAAAATTGGGGAAAGTGATGTACTTTCATGAAAAGCTCATAGTGAAAAATTCAAGCAAATCTAAGTGGATTGAGACTAAAAGGGTGAGGGAACTGCACCCTCATGTATTTGTTGACTGAGAATGAGATTTTGGAGTTCCAAAAGCTTCAAGTGGGGAGGAATGATCTAGTGGATCAGTAAAATGATCAAGTTTCAAAGTGCTCAAAATGGATTGAAATCAACGCCAAAGAGAATATCTCATTTCCCTGATTCCAACACATTCACTTCACTCAAAACCGATATCATATGCTCCCAATATCACATTTTGACCGAATTGGAAGAAAACTAAATTTTTTTGTAAAGTGGGTTGTAGGTATGCCCAGTCAACAGTTTGTACGTTGACTGGGAATTTTACTGGGCATGTGACTATACTTTGGTGGGACAGTCATTGGATGACACTTGTGTCATTCTTATTGGTTGAGTTTGGTGTGATTTCATTGGCTGAGTGTCGGACCAATAAGGAAGAGACACATGGACCAATCGGTGGTTGGCACGTGGCCTCCTCTTACTTGAAAAAAAATTTGGTGTATAGTCAGGCAGGGCTACGCAGGTTCGAACATTAGACCTCCGGGGTGGAAGTGTGGGATCATACCGCCGCGAATCTGATATTTCTTCTTAACTATAGGTTGCAAAGCATATATAAATTTTCATGAGTTCACATTTGGGGGTCAGGACCGGGGTTAACCTGTAGCCCCCGGTCCACCCAACCATGCAATGTGATAGGAAGACAGGGCCCGTGGTTAACCCCGAGTCCAAAAAATATTGTAATGTCCAAACTTTATGTTATACACAACATATATGTCATAACCATATGATACCCTGAACCATGTATTATGTTTAAACACAAACCATATAGTATTAGCACCCAATACATATGTTATATCATATGCTATATTCTTAAATGACCAACCAAGGTTACGGTGGAGGTGACATAACATGTAACTGTTGCTACCAACAACCCATATGAAATGTTATATCCAAAGTCTGGGCGAAGAATTATGTAATGTTAACCCGGCAATTCCGGAGGTGGCATTACATGTCATAGTTATGTGAACGGGTTATGTTGTATGTTGACATGGTCAGTCTAACCACCGACGGGAACCCACGACAATAGCCACAACTAAAGGTTATGGTTATGGCACCATTTGAATGGTAGACAATTGCTAAACCTGACGATCTATGCGTAGCATATCACATGCCACAATTTTGGAAGCAGTCATGGTTATGTGTTGGCAGAGTTAAACCACAACGAAACCCAACCAAGACACAATGCGACCATATTTTGAATGCAAGTCTGGTTAAATAAAATGGGCCCATAAATTTGAATGTAACCATGATGGTTAAATTAACCAAACCACCAAAAAACTCTGGTTTCAATGCAATTAAGATTTCGGAGGGAGCAGTTTAAACAACCTAAATCCGACGATCCAATTTGTGCCACTTGTCGCGATTTTGTCGGTTCATGGGGGATATTGGGAAATTTAATGGTTTGATAAATTGCACTCGAACCGACAGGAATATCACTGGCGCGAGGAAAAAATGTTGCCCCACGTGGCTGAAAAAGGTGTTTTTTGTAGAACAGTTAGCAGGTGGGTACAATTTGGAGGACAATTAGCAGGAAAACTACTCTGGAGCATAAATTAGTCAATTTTTGACCTTTTTGAGTGTAGAAAGAGCCCAAATAGGGGTTTTTGACTATTCTGGAGCCATTGGAGACTTTTTTTTTTCATTATTAGCACTATAACTTGAATTAAATACATATTTTTGACATAATGAAAGAGGCCCAACATTGGAAGTTGGACCAAGATATGTAGCCCAGGAGGGGTGAACTCCTTCATCATTTATTGTCTTGTGTATGTTGTTATGGTATTGATGTCTTCATTATTTTCTACAAAACTAAGTTTAAAATCATGTTTATGTGTTAATATAATTGACATAATTGAATAAAAAACCATAAACATCTCACTTGTAATTGTTGGAAATACTCAGAGGGGGGGTGAATCAGTATTTCTTTCAATTAGAGCATTAGTTAATCTTCAATTATTATCAGTGTTTGTACAATGATAGCAGCAAACAAGAGGAACACAAATGCACACAGTTTTTAAGGTGGAAACCCACTCCGGGACAAAAACCACCTAATGCTTTTCTAATAATTCTTTAATATTCAACTCCAATTGAAAATAAAGCTCCAATTTCCTAGAATCTAGAAAAGCATTCTTCTCCAGCTCCCACTGGATGGACGCTCCAACGCCCGAGATTCTTCAGTAGTCAACTGAATGGATGCCCCAACACCCAATGAGCTACAACTCACCCTAACACCACCCTACCACCCTATAGAAGAATAAAAGAAGAATGGACTCCCGTACCAGGGAAAATGGTCCACTTTACAATGATATAGAATGATGTAGAAGAAGAAGATATACTAGACCATAACCCCAAGTTTGACACAACCACCTAATGATGATCCTAGACCTCCCAACACTACCTCTTCAACCCTTGGCAGATAGACACTAGTACAATTTGTACAATAATGTATTTACAATGACTAAGTACAATGATACCTTTACAATGATTGTATGCAGTGCTGCCCACTTGAAGACTTCATATGATGAACTTCTTGCTGCTGTTATGCACCTTGGTTGTTTCTCTTGTCATGCTACCGTCTACTGCACCTTGTTTTTCTTTTCTGCCGTAGAAAGTCTGGTCCTTTGCAATCCTTGACAACACATGATCTAGCTTTTTCTTGCCTTCTAGGAGCTCGATATTGAATCTGGTGTATCTCTGTTATTTTAGATCCTCAATATCTAATTTTTGGTCCTGGAGTATTCCTCTGAGTCTTCTTTCCAATGCCACAAATCTAACCCAATTTGGATTCTCCAAGAGAGTGTTATACACAATTTCTCTCACTGCCCTAATTATGGATTGTTTCAGCAGAGCACACTTGTACAGCGTGCCATGTGTCACTATTTCTTCATTTGCCTCTGAAATTGATAGATCAAAAACCACATACTGTACACTATCTGCCAAGTTTTGTGGAATTCCAATCCGATACTCAGAGAGAGATTTATGACGATTTTACCAAGGTCACTTCTTTGAGATGAATTTCAGGAGCCTGCAAAAACCCTTACTTCCATAGATCATATCTCTAAAAATATTGAGAAACTTGATCTGAAATTTGTACTGTAGCTTCCTCAGGATTTTGGCTTTGCCTCATAAAACTTTCAGCTTCTGAGCCTTCGTAGAAAAAAATTTAGAGCGAAAATTCCACGATGACCTGTTTCAGATGGCCAAATCCCATACATAAGGAAAAAATGAAGATCACAATTTATATGAATGCTTAAGTTAAGAGGGGCTTCAACAAGTGAACGTGGGAGGGATTTTATGAGCTTAAAAAATATTAATTATGAATTTTCAATGACCCATGCCCCAACCCCATGGGGTTTTAGCCCACTAACTGGGGGTACAAACTTCAAACATGAATATTTCTCAAACCGTGAAGAATCACATGGCGTGCCATATATCAACAGAAACATCTCGACAAGTAGAAACCATAAAATGCATTATTGACCCATAATATATTAATTTTGTAGGTAAAAATTCTCATGCAATATTGTGTTAGCCCCTGGTGCTGCTTGGGTTGACATCAATGACAACCGCTGATCAAAAATCTCCCCCTTTGGCATTGATGGAAACACAAGTACTCCCCCTACGATCATGACACCTCTTCCTACAAAATTCTCTCCCCCTTTGACATCAATGGAAAAGGGTAACTCCCCTCGAAACACAACCATCCTGCGAACCTGTACACACTTCCACTTCCACTGACACACAATCGTCCTGTAGACCTGTACACACTTCCACTCCCCCTGACACAAAACCTTCCTACAGACCTCTAATCTCATGAGAAATTGGGAGAATCCCCAGCTTTTGATGAAGATATTCCAATGCTGGCGAATATTTGATATGTGATTCTTTTGGTGCTGCTTGGAATCTTGCTACTTGTCCAACTTTTTGCATAACATCTGGTCAAGAGGCTGTTACATATAGAAGACTACTAATCATAGATCTGTACAACCTTTGATCCACATCCCTAGATGAGTCGTCTATGCTCAATCTGCAACCAAGTAAAGACATCTCGAAATCACTTTGCACCCTTGTAGAAAAATTCTTACTTAGTTGATCATCATTGCTACCAATTATTGTATCATCCTCTTTAGCTATTAGACATGATTTAGTTGCCTCATCCAGAACATATATGTCGTTTGGAGCTCGACTTGCTGTAGCCACAATTTCACCATACATGCCTTTCCTGATTTCACATTTTGTGGAGTTGAATAGTATTGTGTGTCCTTGATCACACATTTGTCCAACACTGAGCAAATTGTGATTCATGTTTTCAACCAATAGAACATTCTTGGCTAGAACATATTTTCTTTCGAGAGTGACAGTACCTGATCCTATAACATTTGAAGATCCATCATTTCCAAAGGACACGGTTCCATCCTTCTTCTCTTTCAGAGATACAAATTTATTTCTATCTCCAGTCATATGCGTTGAACAACCGCTATCAACATACCATACATATTTTTTCTTTTGAGCCTTGAGAGCGAGAGCACAATTATCATTCTTCTTCTTCTTCCATGTTCGTTCATTCTGTGGCTTTGAAGATTCTTCTGGAGGATTTTCAAGTCTGCAGTCTTTGGCTATGCATCCAAAGTTTCGATATTTGTAACATTCAATATTATTTCTTAAATGTTCAAATATATTTATGTTTCGTTGAGCCCCGGGAGGTTCATATTTGACAGATCTCCTGGAATTGTATCCGTTCCTAGGGTACGTGCGACATTCTACAGCTTTATGACCAAATTTTCCACATGAATAACAGTAGCCATAAAAAATATGTTGGTACCTAGATGGAAATTTTCGTCGAGGAATTGTCTTCCAAGGTTGTTCTTCTTAATCTTTTCCAATGAAGTCTACATGAATGTCAGATCTCATAGGTTCATTGTATTTTTTTGTAGAAGTTCCTACTTCTTCTTCTTTGTAACCGATGCCAGTTTTGTCGTTGTAAGATCGTTGATTGTTGATGAGTTCTTCCAATTCCCTTGAGATGTTGGCATAGTTTTGGATAGCTTTTCCTTTCTTCACTTCCTCACGTAGCGAGACTACTTTGGCTTCTAATTCTTCCCTTTCTTGGTTGCTTTCTTCCAACTTCTTTTGAAGTGACTCTTCAATGCATTTGTGTTCTTCAACTTCAATTTTGAGACCTTGAACTTGTTCTTCAAGAGTTTTGGAATAGATCTTCTCCGCCTTGAGATCTTTTATAAGCTTGATTGCTTCCTCATAAAATTCGTCTATGGTCCATCCTTCTTCTTCGTTGTTTGATACCTCTTGCTTATTGTGCTTGGCCATAAACAATACTCTCTTATTGGCTTCTTCTTCACTATCATTGTCTTCATCGGATGATGAGCTATCTTATTTAGAGAGAAAGTTCCTTTTGGATCCTTGCTTGTTGAATTTCTTAAAGCCTTTCTTTCTTTTTGAGTTTCCATTACTTTTGTTTGGACATTTTGCTGCAAAATGCCCAACCTCATTACAGCTGAAACATATCAATGGAAGTTTATCTTTGAATTGTCCCTTACCAATTTGTAGTTTTCTCATGAAGTAAGCATATTCTTCATCTGAAAGACCTTCTTCATCATCTCCCTTTTCTTCACACTTGCAGGTGCATGTCTTTTCAATTTAAGGTTGTTTATCCTTATTAGTTTTCTTAGACGCAATGAACATGGTTTCTAGATGTGAAGTACCCTCTTCTTCATCAAGTCTCATTTCATATGCTATGAGAACTCCATGTAATTCCTCTTTGCTGAGTTTGTCCATATTTTCACTGTATTCTAAGACCGATACCTTTGGGTTGAATCTCCGTGGTAACGTTCTAAGAATCTTCTGTATAATAGTCTTCTCGTCAACTAGCTCTCCCAATCCTTCCACAGTATTGTTATTTCATCAACGTATTGAAAGTATGCAGCAATGTTGCAATCTTCTTTCATTCTGAGTTGCTCAAATTTTTCTCTATAGATTTGAAGCTTTGCTTCTTTGACATTTGAGTCACCTGCATATATATTCTCAAGCTTGTCCCATACATTTTTGGCAGTTTTAAAACCCAACACCTTATGATAAGCAGATTCAATAAGTCCACTGATAATAATATTCTTTGCTTTTGCATCATTTACCAAATTCTTCTTACCTTGTTCATCCGTGGTTGATGTAAATCCATTTTGAACAGTGTCCCATACTTTGTAACCTTGCGCCAAGAGATAGACCTCCATTCTTCCTTTCCAGAGTGCATAATTATTTTCATTGAATAAAGGTACACCATTCTTGGTATGCTCCATGACCTCCTTCCAGTTGTTAAACTGCTATTGAAGGAACCAAGCTCTGATACCAATTGTTGGAAATACTGAGAGGGGGGGTGAATCAGTATTTCTTTCAATTAGAGCATTAGTTAATCTTCAATTATTATTAGTTTTTGTACAATGATAGTAGCAAACAAGAGGAACACAAATGCACACAGTTTTTAAGGTGGAAACCCACTCCGGGACAAAAACCACCTAATGCTTTTCTAATAATTCTTTAATATTCAACTCCAATTGAAAATAAAGCTCCAACTTCCTAGAATCTAGAAAAGCATTCTTCTCCAGCTCCCACTGGATGGACGCTCCAACGCCCGAGATTCTTCAGTAGTCAACTGAACAAATGCCCCAACACCCAATGAGCTACAACTCACCCTAGCACCACCCTACCACCCTATAGAAGAATAAAAGAAGAATGGACTCCCGTACCAGGGAAAATGGTCCACTTTACAATGATATAGAATGATGTAGAAGAAGAAGATATACTAGAACATAACCCCAAATTTGACACAACCACCTAATGATGATCCTAGACCTCCCAACACTGCCTCTTAAACCCTTGTCAGATAGACACTAGTACAATTTGTACAATAATGTATTTACAATGACTAAGTACAATGATACTTTTACAATGATTGTATGCAGTGCTGCCCACTTGAAGACTTCATATGATGAACTTCTTGCTATTATTATGCACCTTGGTTGCTGCTCTTGCCATGCTACCCTCTGCTGCACCTTTTTTTTCTTTTCTATCGTAGAAATTCTGGTCTTTGCAATCCTTGACAACACATGATCTAGCTTTTTCTTGCCTTCTAGGAGCTCGATATTGAATATGGTGTATCTCTGTTATTTCAGATCCTCAATATCTGATTTTCGGTCCTATAGTATTCCTCTGAGTCTTCTTTCCAATGCCACAGGTCTTACCTAATTTGAATTCTCCAAGAGAGCGTTATACCCAATTTCTCTCACTGCCCTAATTATGGACTGTTTTAGCAAAGCGCACTTGTACAGCATGACACGTGTCACTGTTTCTTTATTTTCCTCTGAAATTGATAGAGAGAAAACTAAAGACTATACAATATCTACCACTTTTTACAGAATTCCAATCCGATACTCAGAGAGAGAGTTATGACGATTTTACCAAGGTCACTTCTTTGAGATGAATTTCAAGAGCCTGCAAAAACCCTTACTTCCACAGATCATATCTCCAAAAATGTTGCGTAACTTGATCTGAAATTTGTACCGCAACTTCCTCAGGATTTCGGCTTCACCTCATAAAAATTTCATCTTCTGATCCTTCATAGAAACAAAGTTAGAGTGAAAATTCCACGATGGCCTATTTCAGATGGCCAAATCCCATACATAAGGAGGAAATGAAGATCACAATTTATATGAATGCTTAAGTTGAGAGGGGCTTCAACAAGTGAATGTGGGAGGGATTTTAGGAGCTTAAAAAATATTAATTATGACTTTTCAATGACCCATGCCCCAACCCCATGGGTTTTTATCTCACTAACTTGGGTACAAACTTTAAACATGAATATCTCTCAAACCGTGAAGAATCACATGGCGTGCCATATATCAACGGAAACATCTCGACAAGTAGAAACCATAATAAGAATTATTGACCAAAAATATGTTAATTTGGTAGTTCAAAATTCCCATGCAATAGTGGGTTAGCCCCTGGTGCTGCTTGGGTTGACATCAATGAAAACCGCTTATCAACAGTAATTTTCATAAAAAAATTCTCAAGTTTACATATACAAATCACTTAGTAAAAAAAAAAAACCATAAAATTCTTCATCCCTGTATGGTTTCAGACTCCAACCCATTTTTTTTCCCATGGCATTCTTCTCTAATGTGGTATATTTTAAGGTTAATAATTAATCCAACATAGATCCATATTAACTTGAGATATACCAAGTGCTGAGAGGGGTCAAATATCTTTTAACTCTAAAAGAGGTTTGCACCTCAAGAGAGAGATTTGATCCCTTTAGGTGCTTGGTAGATCCAGATTTAAGATAGATCTAGTTTGGTTTTAATTTAATTTTATAACATTTTTTTAATTAAATGTAAAAGCAAAAAGGTTTTATATGTATGGGGAATTATATTTTTTATTTCGTTCTCGAGATGACGCCTGCGGTAAGGTTTTGCATCCCTGTAGCTAGGGTTTGTTGTAGTCTACACGGATTGGGATCGAAGCAAACAGGGCTCTCGTCTATGGGAAGAATACGGTCATATGAGTTTCAAAGTGGTAGTATGCTCAATGTTTTTGTTAGGCAGGTGGTGTGAGGATAATGGATGGTCATATGAAGGTGCTTTGAAGTTCTAAAGATTGTATGCTCATGTCTTCGAGTGAAATTTGAGGGTGGAAGTTGGTTTTTTTGTATGTATTTCTCTGTTAGGGGAAGTTTACTCATAGCGACTGCTGCAGGATTAGGATCAGACTGTGGAAAATACTTTTACCTTTTTATGGAATAACGACCATTTGGAATCATTGGTGGAGGGATTTATGCATGGAAGAAGAGGCAGGTGATTATTCTTCAGACCCATTCGAATTTCTATCTATCTGGATAGGGTAGTCAACTCATCACTTTAGAGTGGAGGAAAATTTTACATATGGCTCCCCATACTTTGGGATTTTTTCATCCCTTCCGTCAATAGAGGTAATTTTGTCGAGCCTTAACCTCTCACTGGATTTTATAGGCAATGTTCAGTTTGGGTCTTTTATAGTTAACAATGAGTGGGTAGAAGATTTTGAGTCATATTTTTAGTCTCAACGAGTGGTAACTTCGACAAATCACCAACTGGATTTTACTAGGGTTTCTTTAGAATAATTGTAGTTTGTGGATTCTTGTGCTAATTTAGGCGGATTTGATGGTTTTTCATCGAAGGAGGCGGTAATATTGGCTCCTAAAAGGCTATTGGTAGGAGGAAGTGAAGGGAGTAAAGGGATAAGCAAGCAGGTTGAAGGATCAAGGATTTGGAGAATTTCTTTGTCTCCCCTTCTCGACAAAACTAAAGTCAGGCTAGAGGTTTTGGGGTCAACTACACTAGAACTAAACCTCCCACACCAAGATGAAATGGATATTTGGAGGGGATTTTAAAACCCTACAAAAACATAAAGAAGACAAAAGAGGCTGATGAAAACATGGTTCTTGGCAATGGAGTGAAGCTATATGAATACAATGGTTCGGGTGGTGGTAGAGAGAGTGAGGGTCAAAACTATTCATCGATGAGGTGGAAGGCTTGGGTCATAGAGAATCGGGGTAAGGATTTAGCCACAATAACAAATGCAGTTTGTATAGAGGTTAGTTTGTGCTCAAGTTCGAGGAGGAAGCAAACATGTCATGGGTGCTGTCAAAATTCTGGAGTAAAGGTGAGGCTCCCATTATATTAAATAGGTGGTCACCTATCTTTTATCTAGACATGGAGCAGTTGGGTGTAAGCTTAGTGTGGGTTCAAGTGTCTGAATTGCTGATGAAGTTCTAGTTTGAGGATATTTTTTGCCTCATTGGAGAAAAAATTGGTTATTATATGTAATGTCATAAATCCTTTGAAGAGACTAGAGAGATGTCTTACGCTCGAATCTTGCTCAATTTGGTCAATTTGGACAATTGAGGGGGTTTCATTCCATTGTAAGAGATGCCATGAAGTGGTTCACAAATGAAGGACTTTGAGATCCCATATTTGGGTAAGGAGGGCATGAAGGGTTTGAATGGGGGTGAATATGTTTAAGTTGCCAGTAAGACGGGGAATATGCAAAGGCTTTGGGATATTTATAGGTAGTAGGTATAGAGGACTACAATATGGAGGTGGAAGCATGATATTAGAGGGAAATTTAAGCTGGGAAGGACTCCTCAGTCATGGTGTTGGATCCTGGGGCGTCTTCTATGTTGGGTACTTCTTCTCCTTCTTCTATTTCAATTTCTAGTCTTTCTAAATCCTTTAGTTCTATGGAAATACATTCTTATTATGTATCTTCATTAGATCATAATATAGGTCATGTTAATTTTGTCTCTTGCCCTATTCTATGTTATATTTCCGTTATTCCTATTTTTTTTTTGACTCCTATCCCTTCCATTTCCGTCTTTGAGGAACCCTCCTTGTCTTTTGAGTCTGGCCCTGGGTATAAACTTAGTTCCAAGTCTAGATAGATTCCATCCTCTAATCATTTTGGAGATCTAGGGCCCCCATCACCCTCCAATATTTTGAAAAATACTAGAGGTAAAGAGTACCATACTTTTAAAGCGATTCATCAGGTTTGTCAGGACATTGCAGTCAACCACGAACGATTTCTAGAAGGGGTCCTTAGAGCAGCGAACACCCCTATTTTTGGTCCTCGATGAAATTTATCTATTTTAACTGTAGAGGGTTGGATAGTCCCTCTGAACATCTAGCCATCAAATGGTTGATTCAAGCAGAATTTCTAAGTGTCATCATGTTTTAGGAAACTATGGGTTCTAGTAGTGAAGCTGAAAACTTTTTAGCAACTCTCATCCCTGGTTGGACCTTTTTTTTTCCAATGATGCAAGAGGTAGGTCGAGTGGCCTTGCCTTGGGTTTTAATCATAGATATGAAAAAATATTTAATATGTTGGGCAATGAAGGTGTTCTAGGGGTGGAATTATTGGCAAAAGAAGTGGGTTTTGTGATGCATATAATTAACATTTATGGGCCCTGTTAAAAGAAACAAGATGTCCAGGACAATATAATGGTTTCTAAGATTATGAAGGTTGAAAACCTAATCTTGGGTGGTGATCTTAACTTATATATGGGTGTATTAGAGATTTGGGGAACACATTCCTACTCTGATCCACTTTCAGATTACTTTGGTCACCTTTTGGAGATGAATAATCTAATTGACATTGATTCGATGAAAATGAAGTCGACTTGGTGCAATAAGAGGGTGGGTGACGTCATGGTCGCCCGCGTCTCGACATATTTCTTATCAAAAGTGGCCTTCTGGAGAAATTCCTTTATTTCATAAATGGATTAGTGTGGGGGGATGCTCTAATCACCATCCAATTTATTTGGAACTAAAGGGTGGATTTTTAAAACCTAAGGCCCCTTTAAAATTTAAATTTGTTTGGTTAAAATATGAAACTTTCAGAGAGTTGGTCTGAAATGACTGGTGTCAATGTATGGAGGACATGGGTATATTGAGGGGATAGCATATTGCAGAGAACCTTAATACTCTGAAAATGTAGAAATTTATAAACACAATAATATATTTCTAGACTCCCCTGATCTAACAATTAAACCCACTGTTAAATACATAATCCTTCTACTCAAGTGGAAATTAAATTTCCAATTGCAAACATATGAAGAAAAATCAGTCACACATAATAAGATGTTTTTTTTATCGGGAAAGCTTAAAGCTAAAACAAAACCCCAACTATCATATATTATGTATATGATGGAATCATGAAAAAATTTCATACAAAGCTCAGCTCTCAGAGCTCTCAGTACAATATAAAATCATCTCACATTGTCATACAAAAATTGGTTCACACATGCACCAATTTACTACCTCCTGACAACCTGCCTCCGTTGTGCATTCCCTACTGAAGAAGATCACTAAATTAATTCTATCTTGCCTTGCCTTGACTGCGCAATCCTCATTGGAAACTCCAATGTGTGTGTAGATGCATTGAATGCATCACTATAGTCACAACTGATAGTCAAACACACCCTTTCACCTATCTCTCCACTAGGTCTCCACTGGATCTGACATGCAAGTAGTTAACTGTTGTATTTCTTCAGTTGCAATTAAGACACTGCTTGTGAATTAATTAAATAATTAATTCACTCATCTCTCTCTAGTGTATCTTTAGTTACAACTAGCACAACTGAGTTAAACTAAATAACAACTCACATAACTACTCTTCCAACTCTGTTACAACTCTGCCACAATCAGTTACAACGAAGTCCATTGTGCATGTCTCACCAACCAACCTTGGAATGTGTAATTCCTTCAGCTAACTGGTTTTCCACATCAGTTAACTGAAATCAAGTGCTTCAAGAGAATAAGTTATTATTTATTGTTTGATTATCATTAAGGGCTAATAATAATCGACATGCATTCTATTTTTAGATTTGCGATCTATAAATAGACTTCGCCCATAGTCTAAAAATAGAAACTCATATAAAGATAGAATTTTCTCAACCATCTAGAATTATTCTCCTGCTCACCATTCTAAAAATAGACATACACCTAAAAATAGCCTGCAGGCCCCACCTAGTGAAGGTGCTTAATTTTCACTAGGATCCTCATCTTGTTGAATCTTAGCACTCCCTCTCAACAAGAAAGGGATTATCCTTCACCCTGATCATGTCTCTATGGTATTTGTATTTTCTCCTGGTAAGTGCCTTCGTCAAAATATCTACAGCCCGATCTTTCGTAGGAATGTACTGAAGCAACATGATCTTCTGCTGCACACAATATATGATATGATGATACCAGATATCTATATGCTTAGATCTATCATGAAACACATGATTAATCGAGAGTTTAATACAACTTTTATTATCACAATGAATCACTGTAGGATCTAAATGAGAACCAAACAAACTGACTAGGATCTTCCTCATCTAGATAGCCTCACATGTAGCTTGACTTGCTACCATGTATTCCACTTCCACTGAACTGAGTGCCACAGATCTCTGTTTCTTGTTGTACCAAGAAACAACTGTAGATACGATACTGAAAACCCCTCCTGATGTTCTCTTTCTGTCTGTTGGGCTACCTGCCCAATCTGCATCCATGAAGCCATGCAACTTCACCTCATCCATCTATCTATACCATAATCCATACTCAAATGTGCCCCTGAGATATCTCAGGACATGCTTGCCCTCCTTCCAAAAGAGCTTGGTAGGCTTAACCATCGCTTGAATAAGCTGGTTCACCGCATAGCATATTTCTGGTATTGTATTAACTAAATACATGAGCGAACCCACCAACTGTCGATAGATAGTAGCATCCACTACCTCTGCCAATGTAGCATCCTCTTTCCTCCAGTTTCCTGGAAGATGAGTATCCATGGGTTTGCATTCCTCCATGTGAAAATTATTGAGTATATCCCTTGCATACTTGCCTTGAGACACAAAAATTTCACCTTCTCGCTGCCATATTTCGAATCCAAGGAAATAGTGGAGGAGGCCCATATCCTTCATCTCGAACTCCTTTGCAATATCCTCCTTGCATGAGTGTATCAGCTGCTCATCACCAGTCAGTATTAAATCATCAACATAAATAACAATGATTAAAAGCTTACCCTCCACCACAATCTGGTATAGGTTTGCATCCGCCTCACTCTTCGTGAAGCCAAGTCTAGTGAAATAACTGTCGATCCGAGTGTACCAAGAATGGGGTGCTTGCTTCAGCCCATACAATGCTCTTTTGAGTCTGCACACATGTAACTTGCTGCTGAAGATATGAAATCCTTCAGGCTGCTCAATGTACACTTCTTCCTTAATGATCTCATCAAGGAACAAAATTTTCACATCCATATGATGAATGTGCCAACCCATCTGCGTTGAGAGAGCAAGGATTGTCCTTATGGAAGAATATCGTGCAACGGGTGCAAAGGTTTCTTCATAATCAATCCCCTCGATCTGTGAGAAGCCCCGGGCCATAAATCTTGCCTCATACTTCTCAACACTCCCATCAGTATCTTTCTTTACCTTGTAGATCCATCTTGAACCTACCACTGATTTATCAACTGGCCTTGGAACAATTTCCCAAGCATTGTTTCTGACAATGGAGTCATATTCCTCCACCATTGCATCTACCCATGTGGGCTCCTGCACCACTTCCTGAAAATAAGATGGCTTTGTCACAATACATTTGCTCATGAGATCCATGTATCCAGTGAATCATTTAGGAGACTGTCTCTGTCTGCGCTATGAAGTAGGGGCTCCTACATTCTGTGCCACATCAAGCTTCAGCCTCTCAGCTTTTAAGGTACGCCTTCTGCTAGTTCTGATGTTTGGCTTTGCATGAGTGGACTCCTCCACTCCATGATCCTCATCCTATGGCTGATCCACATCTAGAGGCTCATCTTTGGGAACAATCAGTTCCTTCTCTGCATTCAAGTGTAGCTCCCTCTCAAGCAACAACTTCATGGCTTTCTCCTCGTTGAATTTTATATCCCATCGCACCACAGTCATTTGACTGTTTGGAAAATACACACGATAATTATGGGGTGTTTCTGTGTACCCCACAAATATCCCAACTTCAGTAGTCAGCTCTAGCTTCTTCCTGGCGTTCTTTGTCACATGAACATAAACAGATGAGCCAAAAATCTTAAAGTGAGAAACATTCGGTTTCTTACTAGTAAAAGCTTCTTCGGGTGTACTCATGCCAAGTACTCTATGAGGACAATGGTTTTTCACATAAACTGTAGTGTTGCATGCTTCCTCCCACAAGTGAATTAGTAGGCCCTAATCATGCAACATAGCTCGTGCAACACCCACAATCATTCTGTTCTTCCTCTCCGCGACCCCATTCTGCTATAGGTTATGAGGCATTATGAGTTCTCTTCAAATTCCTTCTTTTCTACATAAGTCTTTGAATTCATTCCAGATATATTTACCACCATTATCACTCCGCAGAGCCTTCACTTACTTCCCCAACTCCTTCTCCACCAATGCTTTAAACTCACAGAACTTTGAGAATGTTTGATCTTTCTTTTGCATGAAGAAGATCCAGCATCTACAAGAATAGTCATCAACAAAAATAACATAATACCTGTGTTTTGATTTTGAATCAACTGAGAATGGTCCACACATGTCTGTGTAAACTCTCTCCAGGATCACCGAAGCATGGTTCTCCTTTTCATGAAAGGTGGTCTTCACAAACTTACCCATAGTACATCCCTTGCACTGATCTATCTGCAGAAGTGTACCCTTGGGAAGTCCAATAGAAAACTGCTGCAAATCTTCATGGTGCCATGGTGAAGATGGCCCAATCTCCTGTGCCATAATTCGCCCTCATCCTGGCTCACAACTTCTTCTTCTTTGCCCACCATTGCAGCGCAGCCATCTACCTCTAGCTTGTAGAAATTCTTCACTCGAATCCCTATCCTCTTGGTTTGACCCGTTATTTTATGTCGCAGGAAAGCTTTTCCATTGCTGAAAACAACGTCATAACCTCTGTCCTCCAACATCGCGAATGAGACAAAGTTCTTCTTTACACCTGGAACATGCATAACATCTTTCAACAGAAATGGTTTACCTGACTCCCTCTCAAAGGTAATGGTACCAATTCCTGTCACACTGTATCGTCCATCGTCGCCCATCTCTATATGCATTTGGAGATCTTTCTCCTCCAAGTCGCTGAAAATCTCCTTATCTCTCGTCATGTGGAAGGAAACACCACTATCAAGATACCACACCAATCCCATTTCACTTGAAACCAAGCATGCGATCAAGGATAAATAAAGTTCAAATTTCGAGGCAAGGGCCTCACCAGCTACAGCTCCAACAATATTCTTGTTCTTCTTTTTCTGTGGGCTGTTAGTGGCAAGATGCCCATGTTCGTGACAGTGAAAACACTTCACCTTGGACAAATCTAGCTTTTTACCTTTAGCCTCAGATTTTGAATGGGATTTCTTCCCCTTCCCTTTCCTCTTCATCATCATGATTTGATGAAGATCCATCCCTGGTGTTATGCCTGAAATCCTCCTGCACTAGATCCGACCACAGTCGTTCCCAATTCGGCAGTTTTTCCCGTCCGTTGATAGAGTCTTGATAACTGTGCCAACTCTTAGGAAGAACCAAGAGAGCCAAGCTCACCAAATCATCATCGGAAACCATGACTCCCACACTCCCCAGTTCATCCCTACATTGGACAAACTTCATGAGATACTTTGGAATACTGTCGCCCTTCTCCATTTTGATTTTTCTGAGTTTATCTTTCAACGCCAACTTCCTATGGTCGTTGCTGCTTTGGAAAAGATCTGTCAAAGCCTTCCACATTTCAAATGGGGTGGCTTTCCCATGAATTATTGACACAATATGGTCTTTCACACCTTCCAATAGAATTCTTCTCGTCTTCGCTACTTTATTTTTCCAGGCGTCAAGTAATGCAGCATCAGTCGAAGTGGGTTTAGGAACATTGCTATCGATGAAATCCTTCAAGCCATTATCTTCAAGCACCGCCTCCATCCTATCCTTCCAGGATATGTAGTTCGAGCTACCCTCGAGTGCATACTCCAACCGCAACCCATTGAAAGCCATTTCAATGTTTACTCAACTGTCGCACCGAGAAATTCTTGTAGCAAATTCGAATTGTTCCACCAACAAAACTCAACACTGCTTCAATATTGCATTCTTTAGTGATTAACACTACTCTGATACCATGTAGAAATTTATAAACACAATAATGTATTTCTAGACTCCTCTGATCTAACAATAAAATCCACTATTAAATACAAAATCCTTCTACTCAATTCTTTTCAGAAATTAAATCGTCAATTGCAAAATCAATCACACATAACAAAATGTTCGTAAATTCAAAGCTAAAAAAAAAAACCCCAACTATCATATATTATGTATATCATGGAATAATGAAACAATATCATACAAATCTCAGCTCTTAGATCTCTTAGTAAAATATACAATCGTCTCACACTGTCATACAAAAATTGGTTCACACATTCACCAATTTACTGCCTCTTGATAGCCTGCCTCCACTGCGTAATCCCTGCTGAAGAATATCGCTAAATTAATTCGATATTGCCTTTCATTGACTGTGAAATCCTCATTGGAAACTCCAATGTGTGTGTAGATGCATTGAATGCATAACTATAGTCACAACTGATAGTTAAACACACCCTTTCACCTATCTCTCCATTAGGTCTCCACTGGATCTGACATGCAAGTAGTTAACTGTTGTATTTCTTCAGTTGCAAGTAAGACACTGCTTGTGAATTAATTAAATAATTCATTCATTCATCTCTCACTATTGTATCTTTATTTACAAATAGCACAACTAAGTTTAACTCACTTAACAGAGTTAACTAAATAACAACTCACATAACTACTCTTCCAACTTTGTTACAACTCTGCCACAATTAGTTACAACGAAGTCCATTGTGCATGTCCCACCAACCAACTTTGGAATGCATAATTCCTTCAACTAACTGGTTTTCCACATCAGTTAACTGAAATCAAGTGTTTCAAGAGAATAAGTTATTATTTATAGTCTGATTATCATTAAGGGCTGATAATAATCGACATGCATTCTATTTTTAGATTTGCGATCTATAAATAGACTTCACCCATGATCCAAAAATAGAAACTCATCTAAAGAGATAATTTTCTCAACCATCTAGAATTAGTCTCCTGCTAATTTTAGAATATGCTCACCATTATAAAAATAGACATACACCTAAAAATAGCCTACGGGCCCCACCTAGTGAAGGTGCTTAATTTTCACTAGGATCCTCATCTTGTTGAATCTCAACAGAAAAGAGCTATCCTAGCATGGATGAAGGAAAATTTAAAAAAGGATTAGGAGGCTCTTCTAAAGATTAATCAGAAGTTGGAAGTGCTTTCTGACTCGGATCAAAGGTAATTTCAATCCAAAGAAACTAAAAAATGCATTATCACCTTGGAGGTCATCCGAGACAAGCTATTGGAAGTGAAGGAGGAGCCTTGGAAGGTGAAAACCAAGGCTATTTGGTTAAAGGCTGGTGACGAGAACACCATTTATTTTTTCCAATTTGCAAAAGGCAAAAGAGAGATTAATACAATTTCAGAATTGATCGATCCAGAGGGAGGTATGGCTTCCAATTCTAGGGATTTAGCCAAAGTGGGAATTAATCACTTCATATCTTTCTTTAAGGCTCCCCAGGAGGAATTGATCGTTGAAGTTATTAATGTGGCAAGTCTCTTCCCAAGGTTCATCAATGAGGAAGCACATGGGACCTTAATGGACCCTATTTCGAAGGAGGAGCTGGAGCAAGTGCTTCATGGCTTTCAAAGGGACAAAATTCTGGGGTCGGATGGGTGGTCAGTGGAATTTTTTACTGATTTATATGAATTGATAGGAAATGATCTTTTGAAAGTCATTGAGGAATGCAGAAGGATGGTAAGGTTGTATGTTGTGAAATCAACTCCAAAAAATGAGCAACAAAAAATGACATGGAAGTTCTGAAGGATGGCATGGAGTCTAATATAGATGGCATGGAATATAAGATAGATGGCATGGAGGCTGGCATGGAATCTAAGATGGATGACATGGAAGCTAAGATCGATGAGAAAATGGAAAACATGAAGAATTTTCTAAAAGAATACATGGAAGGTTTGACAAAGTTGATACAAGAAATGTTTCCTAATGGTGAAAAGATGGTAGAGGAAACTCATGGTGAGAACAAAATAAATGTTAATCGTGATTTCATAAAATATAATGTTGGCAGGAAGAACCACCATATTCCAAAAATGGATATGAGGAATTTTGATGGAAAGGATCCTGTAACATGGATACTACAGATGGAGCAATATTTTGATCTCCATAATGTGCAAAACACACAAAAGGTATGCATTGCAACTTTATGGTTAGAACAAAATACATTTGTATGGTATCGATGGCTTTTCTCTAATAATTTTTTTTCACTTAGTGAACTTTTACGGAGGAAATGATAGCACATTATGAGGATTCAAATACCAACACTTTCTTTAGCCAATTGATAAATCTCAAACAAAAAGGGTTCGATGGTGGAGGACATTGAGGACTTCCAAAAATTGAATATAAGGGTAATTGATATTCCAGAGGAACAAAATTTTGATGTCTTCATAGGGACTTTAAAGGATAACATCCAACATGAAGTTCACGTTTTGGAACCTGATTCATTGGAGAAGGCATTCAGGTTGGCAAGAAAAATTGAATGTAAAATTATGGCAACAAGGAAGCCTACCACTCACTTCGAGGGGGAAACCTCCAATACATTACATGAATGAACAATTCTTGGATGATACAAGTTACAAAACCTCCTTTCTATTTATAGGAGTCCATGGGGCCATAATGTAATCCTAGTGGGGCCACAATGTAATCCTAGCCGACCTAACAATAATAATTTAAGGGCACAATAATAACAATATGGGGGTTACAGGGGTACACCAATAACAATAAGGGGGGCTACACTAACATAATAAGGGACTACACTATTAATATAGGGACTTAAGATGCCCCTCTCCTTCAAACAAGTGTTGTCCTCAACGCTTGATAATTTCTTGATGCTTCTGTATAAAATCCCCATCCTCCCATGTGGAATATTCTACAGGAAGGTTCTCCCACTTTCTCAGATACTCTCAAATTTATCGTACTTGTCTAGTTCTTGTTTCTGTGACTACTTCAGAACTTATTTCGATGTGATGTTGATCTTCTTGTTGTTTCATTAGATTCTGCACCAAAGTTAGGTTATCCTTTGAGAGTTGGAGAACTTGTTGTTGATGCTCGATGTGATCTTCCACTAATTTATCATCCATATTAGCTATTATTTGATCCTTCAAACCATCGAAATTAGCCTCCATTTCTACTTTTAAACCATCTATGTCATCTTCGGTTGCTCTTCGTAAGATCGAAATTTGTTGCACTTGGTACCGTAATTTTGGTATCTCATACTGCAATTCTTCCTCTTCATGCGTCATAGTATAGCTTTTTGAGGGCTTAATGGGTATGGAATTATTTTTTTGAGACATTTAGAACCCAATACTAATAAAAATTCTAAAATATTCCCTTGGAATCACTTCAAAATGTTTTTTCAAACAAACGTTATGCAATTTTAAAAACCAAATACACACCTTTTTCTTGCTTTTGAGGAGCTCGATATTGAAATTGGATTATCTCTGCGATTGCAGCTCTTAAATATCTGAATTTTTTTTCTGAGGTAGCACTATGAATCCTATTTATAATGTGATAGGTCTGACCTAATTTGGATTCTTTAAGACAAATTTTTGTCCAATCTCCTACGATGACCTAATTATGGACTAGTTCAGTAGAGCGAACTTGTACGACCTGCCACGTGTCACTGTTTGATCCTTTGACTCTAAAATTGATACCAAAGAAACTGCAGTCTTTGTACTTGTGACCACTTTTTATGACACTCCAATCCAATGCTCAGAGAGAGAGTTATGAATATTTTCCCATGATCACCTCTTTTACATGAAATTTAGGAACCTGAAAAAGCACTAACTTCCATAGATCATATCTCCGAAAATATTGGGAACCAATATCTGAAATTTTGCGATGATGTTCCTCAGGGTTGTGGCTTCGCACACTAAAAATATCAGCTTCTGAACCTTCGTAGAAAAGAAGGTATTACTAAAATACCACGATGACCTGTTTAGGTTAAATTTAGGAGCCTGCAAAATGACCTAAATTGCACAGATCATATCTCCGAAAATATTGCAAATCAAGCTCTGAAATTTTGCAATGTTCCTCAGGATTTTTTCTTCGCACTCTAAAAATTTCAAATTCTGAACCTTCGTAGAAAAAACGTTATAGCGAAAATTCCATGATGACCTGTTTGGAGCAGCGAAACCCTAGAATCTCAAAGCTCTGATACCAAATGTTGTGAAACCAGCTCCAAAAATAGAAGAAAAGAGATATCAACGCCTTATAAATAAGCCACTTCGAGGGGGAAACCTCCAATACATTACATGAATGAACAATTCTTGGATGATACAAATTACAAAACCTCATTTCTATATATAGGAGTCCATGGGGCCATAATGTAATCCTAGTGGGGCCACAATGTAATCCTAGCCGACCTAACAATAATAACAATATGGGGGTTATAGGGGTACAACAATAACAATAAGGGGGGCTACACTAACATAATAAGGGACTACACGATTAATATAGGGACTTAACATTGTATGAGGCCTTTAATTCCACATTCATTTCCATCATTCCCCAAACATTATTCTCCTAGTTCATTTCATGAATTTATGTCGATATATCTATGGAATTCCATCTATAATATCATTGATACGATAATATCCAATCGTCTAAGGTCTGCCCTCTCTTAGCACATATCTAAGGATAAATTTCCTTTTCTTAAAGAGAGACAAATCCATGAGGCCATTGGGGTGGTGCAAGAGGTCCTCCATAGCCTAAAGATGAGACACTTCAAAGGTATGGTTTTCAAGATTGACTTAACAAAAGCATATGATAAAGTGAGTTGTCTTTATCTTCAGATTTTTTAACCCACCTAGGTTTTGATATAAATTTCAAAAATTGGATAATGTGTTATATTTCATCTGTTTCTTTTGCTATCTTAATTAATGGATATGCTTTTGAGTTATTCCATGCGGAGAGAGGGCTCCAACAAGAGTGCCCATTATCCCTTTTTCTTTTTCTACTAGTGGTTGAAGGTTTAAGTAGGCTTATTGGGGAAGCCAAACGTAGGGGTGAGATTAGGGGGACATTAGTGGCTGTTGGGATGACTCTTATGCAATTTATATTTGTTGATGATGTCTTTTTATTCAGTGATGGTTCGAAAAGGGATAAAAATTCAATTCAAGTCGCCCTAAACATATTCAACAAAGTAATTAGGATGGATTTTAATACGTTGAAATCATCACTTTCAAAAAATAAATGTTCTATAGAAGAAATAGTTCATACTCAAGCCATTTTTCATTTTGGGTTATTGGCCTTTGATGATGGGCTTAAATATTTGGTCTTTTAGTTGAAGCCAAATTTTTATATGAATATGGATTGGCAATGTTTTCTTTCCAATATTGAGAAGTGGTTGAAGGTATGGAGTCTCTGGTGTCTCTAATGGGCGAGGAGATTAGTTCCCATAAAATCTATTATGGAGGCCATGCCCATTTTTTGGATGTCGTTATCATGGATCCCCAAGGGGATTATCAATCTTGTTAAAAAAAATTGTTTTCACTTCATGTGGATGGGTTCTGAGGGAGGAAGAATCTTCTCATGGGTCAGACGAGATGAAGTTGAGCTCCCCAAAAAGTGGGGTGGTCGGGGACTCAAAAATATGTTGTGTTTTTTAAAAGTATTAGATGCCAAGCTGGATTGGAGGCTTATTTCTACTAGGAGCCTATATACTAAGGTTTTTTACAACAAATACATCTCTCCCAATTCCCCTGAAGATTGGATCAATAACCCTTTTAAAAACAAAAATGTATCCACAATATGGAAAGTTGTGGTGGAATATTTTATGACTATTGACAAAAATCTAGCATGGAATTTTGGTTTGGGAGTGTCTTTAAGGATTGATCATGATCCATGGGTTGTTTGTGGGAATGATTATCTTCTTTCTTATGATCTGGTGGTATTTTTAGATGGGAAAGGTAGAAAAAATATTAACTAGGTGGTAGATCATGAGATCATGATAATTCTTTTATTTGGGCTCAACGTTGGTTGAGTCCTAGGGACATAAAATTGCCTATCGAATGACATCAAATTTGGAGAAACTATAACTTTGCCTTAAATATATCACATGTTTGGTTTCAAGATAAATATTATGAGCTACAATGGGTCCATTCCTCGATGGAACATACTCCCCAAAATATGGTTATATGTTCATTACTATTGCTAAGGTTCCTGAGAATCCAAATTGGTGGTGCAAAAGGCTTTGGAAAATTTCTTACCTAGCTAAATCTTGCCTTTTATTTTGGTGCTTAATGGAGAAAAAAATTCCAAATGGTGATAAATTAAAAAAAAAAAAAAAAAAACAGCTTTTCTAGCCCCAATTGGTGCTCGATTTGTAAAGCAAAGTAAGAATCAATTTCCCATATTTTCATTCACAATCCTATTTCAATTCATATATGGTCGGTTTTCTGTAATATTCTCTCATTTGGCTTGAAATGGAAAGGGAACACCCTACCTAAGGCTTAGTAACAATTATGGAATGGTGACAGGCCTAAAAATATTAGGAATCTTCCCCCGATAATCTATTGGAGAATTTGGCTTGGTCGAAATTATATTATATCTCAAAATTAAGTTTTAAATCCAGAGATCATTATGGCTCAGGTGGTGGCTATCTCTTATTATCGAGAAGCCTTCAAAACAAAGGATTTAAAATGTGGTTATTGAGTAGATTGATCATGCTCAACCATGGGAATACTGTGATGACTCATATCAAGATGATGGTATATCATGGAGGGGGTGTTATTCTTTTTTTTTTAAATGATAATCAATTTTACAAACATAAATATGGACTGGGTCAGGGAACAAACAATTTTGCTAAGCTTTATAGTTTAAAACTGCTTGTTCTATTTTCGCTCGAAAAGGGACGTCGACAACTTCAAGTATTTGATAATTCTTGTGTGGTTGGTAATTGGTTTAATGAATCTAATATATGTCACATGCACACATAAAAACATATATTGGAGGAGGTTTTAATGATTAAAATAAATTTTGACCATATTAATTATCAACATATCTAAAGAGAAAAGAATGAATTCACTGATGCACTATCCAAGGAAGTTGTGCACTAGGCTTGGAGGACCTGGCACATTTCAAAGCAGATAGGTCAGGAGCACTATGTGTACTACCATCAACCTTTGATTGATGGTGTACATATATAGAGGGATGACATATGAGGACTGCTACAAATTACCTACATTTTTGACATGTTATATACGTACTTATTTACCTTCTTGTTTTTTGCACTTTTTGGTTTCTTTCTTCAATGGTTTTATGAAACTTGGATAGGGTTATTTTGATGTATAATATTATGGTTGATGTAAATATTTTTAGTCTCACACTATTATGTATTTGTTTGATCAGAAGTAGTTTTTATGGATGTGACTGTTACACAAAAAATCCTTTTTGGATTCCTACAATATGTAATTTTCATTTCTCTTTAATGAAAGCTACGATTTTTCCTTGGGGAAAAAAGGTTATATATATACACCCCTATATCGTGAATATTCCCTATATATTAAATCATGGTTTTAATAAATTAAAAACAAGAATAATTTTATATATAGATATGTGAAATTTGTGTAATACAAACAATATTATTGGGCCTAGAGTATACCTTGAAATTGTTTTTTCTTGGCTAAGAGGTTGCCTTCCTAAAAAATAAAGAAACAGGTTAATGTCTCAAGACTCAGAGGAATCTGGCCAGAGTGGAAGTCTTCTCTCTTATGGACCACCAATAGGTAATTCCAGGTGGTGTTGTTTTCCTTAAATAACAATGATGAGTCTGCTTGTATTCGTAGATAGGAACCACTGATAGTTTCCCCCACTGTCGGTTTGACAACTGAGTTATGATAGGTTTTCCCACTGTGTAAGAAAATTAAGATAGTATTATTAAGAACCAACATAAATCCATTTTAACGAAGAATCTATCGAGTGATGAGAGGAATCAAATCTCTCAAGATGTAAACATTTCCTCAAGTTTTGAACATAAAAATAACTTTGCATCTTGCGAGATTTGATATCTCTAGGCCCTTGGTAGATCAAGAGTTAAGATGGATTTATGTTGGTTTTCAAACAAATTATACATTTTTCCACTTTTAATTAAATTAATTAAATAAAAAAATGTCATATGAAATGAGTTACAGTTTTTTGTGTTTTTGGAATTGATAAGACAAGATATTGTAACAAATCATATTTACAAATTAGGAATCTCCATGGGAAAGTGGGGTGAATCTCATGTTTAAGAATTTTTTTTCAAATTTTTTAAAATGTATATATTTTTAACTTATATATTATTTTTAATAACAATAATAATAATTTAAAAATAATTTTTTAATTTAGTTAATTTTTAAAACTCGTGTTCACTAATTTGAGATGTATAATGAAGTAAGTGTTTTGATGTTTATCATGGATTGATGCCCATTGGTGTTTATTAGCCATTTAATTTATATGGATGCGCTAGTAATAGTCATATATCAAAAGTTGAGATTTATTTAAAACTAGTTATGTTTTTTTTTCTCTTTTAATTAAAGAGTTAAATTTAAAAGAAATGTCATGTGAACGAGTGTTTTTTTTGTAGGATGAATTGTATTACCTTCAAAAATTGAAATTTATAAAATGATTTAAAATTTTCAGGTCAGTCTCTCACTAGGGAGATCTGACCATATCCAAAAAATTACTCTTTGTGGAGAGGAAAAAGGTATATGTATAATAAAATATACAACATTAAACAAACTAATACTAAAATACTAGCCTAAGTAGCTATGCATGATACCAACGGTGACAAAAGAGACACAAAGCATAGACATAACATGACTAGGTTGAGGGGTTTGAGTTTGAGATTGCGATATAAGTGGGTTCTTTCGGGTCCTCAGATGTTCTCCTGACCACTGGAGGTATGTCGAGATGTTGTTTTGTTCTCTCCATTGTTCATTCTATCCATCAAATGCCAATATAAATTCTCTAGAGAATGGAGAATATCTGCAAGGTGTTCATGTTGATCCAAGAGAGTACTCCCCATTAAAAACTTCATTTTCCAATAGAGATGAACAATTTTCATATATTAATTGAACCAACCCCTCATGTGTTTTGTTCCTTAGATCCAATCTACCCATTCTATAAGAACCTTCATATCTAAGAGGGGAATTCTTTGAGAGGAGGCTTCCCTATCAACCCGAGTGAGTTCTTCCTTGATGGGTCTTGGCGTGAGGTCACAGTAACACACAACAAAGTATTTTAGTCAATGGTACATGTCTTTATTTCCCTTGTGGGCCTAACCTTGGTAATAGGCAACCTCCCTTCTAACTCGCGCCCACTGATGAGGCACAGGGGAGAGAACAATAGGACGAGAAAATTGGAGCAAAGGCCGAGATAAAAAAATGAGTTCAACAATACAGGAGGGTTTCTACATAAGACAGGTGCCGAGTAAAATAACGCCACAAATAATGGGGCTACCTACGAGGGATACTGAAAATGTCATCACCAAAGTAGAAGGGGGAGGAATTGTGAGCCCCCACACCCACCAAACCACCACCAGATGCTATAAAAGGGGGCCTACAAGGGGTCCAAGTAGAAAGCAAAGCTAACAACATATAGAAACCGAGAGAGGGATGAATAATAAACACCGTTGGGGGGGAATTGAAGCTCACATCCACGAGAACCAAAAGAGCAATAAGGAAGAAAGTTGATACCACCAAGACCAAGGCGGGAAAACCCACCAAAGAGTCTAGTGACAAGGAAACAAGAGAAAAGAAAAGGCCATATCTCAACCCCCCAACCAAAGAATGTTTTAACCACCCTACAAGATAGCAAATACACCTTATTAAAAACATTTCTTGGAAGAAAATTAAATTTACCAGTGTTGCACATAGTGTTGTATTAAATGACAACAAGTGTCATTGATGTTAAAGGGGATGCTTAAGGAAGCACAATATCATTCATGAATCAAAGAAAATAGTATGATAACTTGACCTCTTGCATTTTTTGTTCAAGTGAAGTCATAGAGGTTTGAATTTATTGATTTTTTAATGAGGTTATGATGTCCTAATGAGCCTATGGATAATATGGTTGGATATTCCTTGCCGATACCTTTCCAACGATATATCACACTCTAAAAAACTCCTTCCAAATGAGAAGTTATAGTCATTTGAAAATTAACATTGGCCAGAGGACCTAAACTATAGGGAAAAACCCATAATCACCAAATTTGTTAAATAATGTGCATATTCTGGGTAGATCCATGGTTCAATGATTCAATCTATGGTAGATAGCAACCAAACTTGCATGGGGTTTAATGTAGTTAAAGTTTGAGCATGTGTACTCAAATCAAGAAAATCTAGCAGTCGAATGAGAAATTAAATGACATATGGTAGATAAACTTGCATGAATTTTAACTAGGGTCATCACTCTATCCTGCACTGACATGTGGAATATGGCTACAGGTTGAGATGAATGATGTCAATAGATTATGTCACACCTCTATGGTATGCCATGTGGTAGCAAAATTGGCACATTTTGATTGGTGAAGAGGCCAATTATGGGTGACACATGACACCCCTCATAGGCCACTACGTGGTATGATGATGTCATGATGACATCATCATGTCTAGGACCATTGACCCCTAGAGACGAATTCATGGGGCATGGTCATAGGGTCACATGTTAAGTAGGCCCAATAAACCATGGAAAAAAGTAAGGGGCAAGGTCATAGATTGGACGACCACATGGTCGGCCCGATGAAACTATAATGGTTGAAAATCCAGGATCAGTGGCATAATCATTGGCTCATGATTGACTCTCATGAATTTTGGGACCATGAATTGAATATATATATTCACATGCCATGGAGGAAATAAATCAAAGTCATGGAAGCATGACACACAATACATGTCATGTGGTCATTGGTTATGAGTTCAGAAGTGATTAAAAATGGTTCAAGTTCGTCGTCATTGTTCTAATTTCTTTTAATTTGATGAGCATAGGTTTAAATCATGGCAATGGATTGCGGAGAGATCGAGATTTGATATTTTGTTTGGTTTTGGATCATTGGTGAAGGCTAGTGGCCGAGCTCCATTACTATTTCTCTAAATTTTTGTGTAAGGATCATTGATAGAGGCCAGTGGTTGATATATAACAGAGGGTAGTGGCTAAGCTCCACCATTAGATATATATATATATATATATATGGAAAATACACTATTTGATTGATATATAATGAATGTTGAGCATTACCACTATTCAAGCCACTAGATGATATAATTGATACCGAGCACCAAAACTGTTAGTTGATATATATAACAGAGGCCAAGCATCACCACTATTGGAGCCATTGTTTGACATATATTTAAGGTTGAGCTCCACCACTATTTATTGATATACATTAGAAAAGTAATTATTTATTTAACTGAGGTTGAACTCACCATTGACAAAACCATTTTAGGTTAACATATATAGGGGAAGTCGAGCTCTGCCATGGTTAGTTTACATAGCAGAATCAAAATTTGTTTAGTGGAGATCAAGCTCACCTTTGGTAGAGCCATTTTCATTTGAAATATATTGTGTAATCATTTTTTGTTTAGCAGAGGTCAAGCTCACCATTGTTGGCCTAATATATAACAAAGGTTGAGTTGCATTGTTAGCAAAGCCATTGTTTGTTTGATATAAGTAGTGTAGATCAAGCCCCACCACATTTTGGTTTGACCAACTTTCAATTCCAATTGTCTATTCAGTGGTGTCATTGGACATTGGGTAGTCATGAGGTTGGACCCCACTTCTCTCAATTAATTTATGTGACATCCCTTGTGGGTTAATTCCACTTGTAAAAATTTAAAATAATTCCTTATAATTATGTAACTATAAAATTTAAAATTGTTGAGAGAGGGACACATATTCCATTGATTGAGGAGGGAAACTGCTTAAGGAGTTGGTTGTTTTAAATATCAATCATCGGCCAAATGAGTGGGTTTAATGGTTTGAATTCTTATTAAATTTAGTTGGGAATGAAGGGTGTACGCATGTTCTCTTTGGGCAGCAATTACAAGCAAAGAAAGGACATAAATTAAATGACTCATATGGGTTTCGATGTCAAGGTGATTGGTATGCGTAGACCAATTAGGAATGGGGAGAACCATCATGGTTGAGATGGGAAAATACATGCATTATTCTCTAGGGACATTCTCTCATAGGCTAAGGAAAAAAATACCCTATGCGCGCAGGGGAAAAACAAACTAACAAAGGAGGTCAATAGGATCTTGTTAAATAAAGAAGTGGAGTTTGAGGGGATCCTATGGGGAAAACACCCATGACTCATGCACACAAGTAGATAAGGGAACATGAAAATATTGAGAGGTTGTGAGGCTTCTATATGATCAAGCTAAATTAATAAGAGGGCATGAAAAGATAGAGGATTGAGAGAATTCAGGGAGATGAGAAGCTCTGATGATAACCAGCTAAGAAAACCATGAGGCTTGCTAGATGATAATCATATAGAAACAAATTTTCCTTATAAATATGATAAGCCTATTGGAGACTACGTCGATTGATAACCTTTAAGAGGTGGAGGCACCCAAGGCTAGTGGGTTGATAACACCTGATGCTAGTACCATGGTTTTTGGGCTAAGAACACGGGTGTAAGATTCCACTAAGCTGTTGTAAAGTGAAATATTGTTCCTTCAAAGGTAACATAGCTGATAAACCCTCCATGTCATTAATCTTATCTCTCTCTACACATCTAAATTGAGCCCTTTGTGTTTAAATATCTAGAGGTGTTGGGTTGTTGTAAGCCCCTCTACATAAAAGAAAGTGTTCCATGTTTGATGTGAAAATTGTTGAATAATTGGTGGGTGAAGGCAGGGTAGCCTTGAGACACCCCATTTCAATTGATGATATTGATCTAATTATCTTGAGTTGAAAATGGTTTTGTACTAATGAAGTGGTTCACTATGTTCATTTGATTTTGGTAGTTGGTGGGTGGAGGTGAGGCAACCTCGACCCACTGATATTATTGGTTTAAACTCCTCTAAAAGCACTCTACCTCAAGCTTTGAAATATGGCTTGGGGGTGACAACTGCAAGAAAGAATTGGGTACAACTTGTCTATGTTTGGGTGGAGAGTTGAAGTCCCAATCTCAGTTTTTGAGCACATTTTAATAAGATAAGTATACTAAAGTCTTTATCCATTGATTCATATGCATATGTTTAATGTGTTGGTTTAATACCTGCATTGATATGGGTTAATGCACTAGTTCAATATTGTGATGTGCTAAGGAATGAAGTTTCCTGTATGAATGAACAATGTTATTTTAAAGGCATGAATATGGGTTGATTTCAACCTTCTATACGATTTGGGCATAATCCTAGTCTAAAAGGTTTATATGCAATGAATTTATGAATCTTGTAATTTCTTGAGTATGAAGAGATGGGAATCTTTGTTAATGATAGATTTCTTGCATTAACATGTTGGAATATCTAGCTATTGTGTTGATAAATTGTTCATGTTTACAATAAGGAATATGACTTTTTGTGTATAAGTGCTCTCTGAATGTCTTATTTAGGAAATGGTCTATTCTTGTATTCATCCCTAGCTTGTAAATTTGGTCAAAATGACTTGTGCATGAAGAGGTAGATGACCTTTGCTAATCATTTAAATGACTATATGAAAATGATGAGACTACTAGGCCTTTGTTTATAAAATGTAAGGTCAGAAGGATTAGTAGTTATATATATATATATTGTAAATTAAAGGTTGTGGCCAAGTCTCCATGTTACATGACATTTTGTCACCATGACCATTAGAATGTATCTTTCGCCATCTAATTCATGTGTTCCAAAGCACTCCCTTTCAAGTGAACAACTTAATCACATTGAAGAAAGCAAGATTTTTGGGTTATAAGGCCAAAAACATTATTTTTAGGGACTTACGTGCTTTCCTAACTATTTTTTGCGCATGCAAAATTATTATCATTGGTACCCGTGTAGAACCACGCTCTATCTTACACTATGGACCACGCACATGACTCAACAAAAAGTTAAAATAAAAATTAATTCTAGAAGCCTTGTTGGGCGAATATATCCCAACTGAAAGCTTCAAGGTCATGCCTATTCGAGCCTAGCCCCTCCCATCATGGAGCTAACTCCCATTCTTCAAGGAACCCTAATCCCACCTTAAGTGGATCTCATCCTTTTGGTGTGGATTTGAAACTTCCCCCTCTTCGCTTATAAATCAACTACAGGCTAGAAGGTTAGAGAAGGTTGTTGAAGGTAGACTTATGCTCGTCAAATTAGGCTTGGGAGCTTATCATACAAGGAAAGGATTATATACTTATGGGAGGAGCTTCACAACATCAAGGAAAAGGTTGTAATACTCTTCTATATTTATGAATTAATACAATTGATCTTTTTTTCTCACTACATTTTTTAATGGATCTAATGAATGATTTGTGCTATTGTTATTTCATCCATTGAAATGATGTTGGTTACTAATCTCCTTGATCATTAGTTTGAATCTTTGAATTATCTATGTTGGATATGTCGTTGATCCTTAGGTTTATATGTGTGCAGATATGTTTCAAGCATTGAAGATCTGCATCGAGGCATAGCTTGGATCTTCATCAAGAATTTCACAATAAGGTATGGATGTCATTTTCTTTCCTTTAAGATTTATGATTTAAGCAAGATAGATTTAAGGAAAGAGTAGTTTTATTGTCTTCTTGTTACTAGGTTTTTTTGGAAATCTATGGAGGTTTCTCTTGTCCGCAAGAAGGATTAGTCCAATATAACAAATTAGCGACCATACTTGGGATCATTTATGTTCTCTTCCTTTTCCTTGTTTTTTATTTTTGATCCTTTTTGCTAGCCCGATCTGAGTCATGTCAAGATAGGTATCATTTAGATTTTGTGTTTTGTTTACCTATTTTTTAATTATTTTTTCTTTAAGTTTCTCTTTTTGCACAGTTTTTGCTTAGCAACAAAGTGGAAATTTGTGTTGTTTTTCTTTAGCAACAGAGTGCATGCACACTGAACTGAATTGTTCAACTGCGCACATCTTAGGAATTTTGAAAAAGTAGGTTTTCCTCTGATCAAATTTTGATTTTTGGTTTTTGAAAGCTTTTTACACTTGTCTTGACCTCCAGTTAATCTTTCTGAGTAAGTTTGAGTGTCGTTGAGTATTCCTTTTGAGAAATTGCTTGTTTTCACAAATTAGGGTAGGGTTTCGACTCGTTTCTTGCTGATTGATCAAAAAATATATTGGTTGTTGTTAGATTAATGTCTCCCTCTATTTTTTCTTGCAAATATACCAATTTTAGGGAATACTTTCCTTATTTGAAAAATATCTTTTATATTATTGAAGTTAGGCTTTCTCAAACTTTTAGTGTTTTGTGACAATTACTTCTTTTGTTAGATGTAAAATGAAAATAATTTCTTTTGCAATACTAAATTTGCTCATAAATACATTATATACATGATTAAATTAGTGGCATTGAGTAGTACAAATTCATTTCAATTTTTTATTGATTTCTCCATGCATTTTGAAGAATTGTGAGTGATTTCTTGTAAAAGGACATTTTATGGTTATTTGACTTATTAAGTGAGCTAAAATTTTGATTTAATTTCTGAAATTGATTTTTTTCAAAGTGAAATTGGCATTTTGTGGAAAATAATGTTATTGGAATCTTGAGTTTTTTCATTTCATTTGAAAATAAAAAACACTCTTATTCTCTCGTAACTAGGAATTCATTGAATGAAAAGGTTACAATTTCATATTTGACTGCATTAGATTTTTTGAGTCTGGTTAGAATATCTTCAGTTTCACGTCAGTAAATAACAACTTAATAACACAAAATTAATAAAATTGATTAGAATTTTTTCATTTTTGGGTCTCTTTCCACCTACATAGATAAAGTTGTTAGGCTTTGGAATAGGGAAGAGAGTTATATTTCCAAATCTATAAACAAACGATAGAATCTTGCTGTAGGGAGTAAGTCCATTTATTGCAATTCTGCGCTGGAAAGCTCCTCTTACAAGGGAGTCAAGCACGAGATTATACTGGACCCGGTGAAGTGATCGTACATGCTTCATTGTTTACGGTAGAGTGGTTTGCATGCATTACAAATGATGTCGAAAGGTACTTGGGGTCACTTGGAGGTAAAACTCAAATTATTCATGTTGAGGAACTTTAAATGGGATTTAGCTTTGTTACTCTACCCTTGCGTGTACGTTCGATCTGCAATTGTCCCCCGAGGTTGAAATGTTGTAGGTGGTAACCTTAGTGACCATAATATTAGGGATATTTCCTAAGGTGATGGTTGAGGGAAGGTCTCTACTATACCTGGAATGAATGTTGACTAGACTCACTTGGACCTTGGTACCAATTTACCAACATGTTCATCTTACTGGACAACCTATTGAACAAATACCTATTCAATATATTCTGATTCAAGTCCAACAACCTGTTTAGGGGATTCCTCAAGTCTATCCACAAATACATGTTCAACAACCTAGTCCAAGCAGTTCACCTACTCTTGTCCAATCCGTTGTACAAACATTTGTTCAACAACCAAGTACACCTAAAACCTCCATCCCTAGAGTATCTCAAACTAATGTTCCAATTATCCCCAAGTATTGTTGTAAAAAACTACTCAGGCTATCCGTCAGACATTTGTCTATCAAAGTGGTCCTATGATCCAGTATATACCTCAAATTCCTTTGGGACAACCTGGTACGGGAACTCTGTAAACATCGTATCAAGGCCAAGCTTTTCAAGGCTAGCCTTTTCAGGGATAGTGCTTTTAAGGTCAACCTTATCAAAGTCAGTACTTTCAAGGAAAACCTTTACAAATCCAACCATTTTACTGGCAATATTACTTGGGGCATATGGGCCAAAATATGCCTTTCGAGAGTCAACCATACCCTGGTCGTACTTGTAATATTTTGTCTAAACTACAATTTGGTATGGCTCCCCCTGGTTATCCCGAAGGAATGAAAATCCAAACCACAAAGGCTATCCTAGGATATCTTGGATATCCTCCTCCAAGTACTAGACTTATCCCTCAGGGTAATCAATTTTCACAATAGGATCCCAACCGACGGTTACCATTCATTGCAATTTTATATTTACTGGATTTTTCTTAGCTAACGAATGATCCTATTTAATATTTCCCATTTTGGATGACAATTCCTACTAAGCTGGCTAGGGACACTCCGAAATTTGAAGGAAAATTAGGAGAAGACCAATCAAACCATGTCATGACATATCATCTTTCGTGTGCACCAAATTCATTGATAGATGACTCCATGAATTGCGACTTTTCCAATGAACTTTAACCAGTTCAACAAAAAAATCATACATTGAGTTACCATGAGACTCTTTTCATAAATTCAACACCTTAGCCATTGATTTATTGACACATTTTCAATTACCAATTCATTATGAGATTGGTATCAAACTTTTGATTTCTTTGAAACAATCCTCGTCTACTCATATTTCTAATCATATACATGAATGGAGACGTAGACATCATTTAGTCAAGATTTTCATTCCAGATCAGATTTTGGCTGAATAGTCTACAAAATATTTACTTCCATTCATTACTAAATATGTGGTCAAGGGAGGTGTTGTAACTGAAGAGAAAGTTATTGCTCGTGCCCAATAATTAGATCTTGTTTACACACAATTTGGCACTTTGTATTATAAGATTCTGGATTTGCCTCACACTAGTCAAATAACCTCAAATCCTACAGGATCTCACGTCGTTGATGGTGCGATTGGTTCTGTTAGCCAATCTAAGAGTAATAAGAAAAATTCCAAATATATTCCGATTGTGACTTTACCAGATTCACCCAAAGGAAATCCTTCTCCCGAAATTACTTCGGAGATTAAAGCCATAGATTCATCTACTAGCAAGAATTAATTAATTGGAGGTAAAAAGAGAGGAAAAGGTAAATCAAAACAAAATTCTTCCTCAAAAGATAAATCAAATAAAACCGAACCATCTAACGAAAATAAAAAGCCTCGTTATCCTTTTCTAATCTGTGATGAAGATCATTACACTAAGGAGTTCCCTCATCACGTTGAGGTTACAAAATTTGTTAAAGGTTCACCCACCCCTATTTTTTTGAAAGATCCATTCCCTTCTCAAGACAATAGGATGCTTTCACACACCCATTCCTCTTCCTCCACATCGACGGATATAATGATGATGTCCTCACAAGTTATGGTCGCCATAATATCTAAAGATTACAGATCTAAGGGTCATGTTGTAAATGGAATGATACTGGTTCATCCATTAAATCTTCCACATAAATTCCTCCTCCTTCTGAACCATTACAAATTTAAAAACCTAATTTTTACATGGTGATTTGACCGCATCCTAATGGTCTTCTTCAAAAACTAGCTTTCAATCCTCATGCATAAGCTGCTCAGAATTACAACGTTGTTGAATATCTGGCTATGTCACCTTCAACAATGTCAACCCTTAAAGTGTTGCAGACTTGTCCAACACAAAGGAAATTGCTATTGTTATCAATAGGAGCTATTGATCCCCAATATTATAATCTCATTGTATTTGATCTTGAGAGTTATGTACCTATAATTCCGCATCAACTGGCATTCCAAATACCAGTTTTCATGAAAACTAAATGAGTCTTTCACACGGTAATTGATGAAGGAGCTTCTACGTGTATCATTTTTATTGCTTGTTGGAAAGCCTTGGGTTCTCCAACCATCAATTAATCTCCCACAATTTTTAAAGCCTTTGATGGAAGATGTTTTCGTCCATATGGAATTATAAATGATCTACCTATGGAGTTAGAAGGTAAAAAAATTGCAATTGAAGTTGAAGTTGTTAATGCTTAGCTTGATTATAATATTTTATTTGGACGAAGTTGGTCCTATGTTATGTCGGTAGTTGTCTCGTAATTTTTTCCTATGATAATGTTTCCCCATAAAGGAAAAATCATAAAAGTAGATCAATTTCCTTACTACACTTCAGACCCCAATTCTACAAGTAGCATAAGGCTTTGTTGGAAAATCTATTACTCCGTATGAAGATGTTGGGGTAGGTTTGCTTAAGTATTCGTCTCTCATGGGAATTTTTTCACTCCCTCCACCCAATTTTCCTCATAATATTTCCCATGTTAATATGATTACATCAAGCACAATGAAATCTTCTAATCCTTGGATTGTGCCTTCAAAGTGTGAATTGACCTTGTATGGTAGTGAGATGCATTTGATTCCGTTTGAATTGGCTTATCAAGAAGTTCAATCATTTTCCAGTCAACCATCATCTAAAACTAATAATTTATGATTATTCACATTTATCGTGTTTAGTACTAATTTTATTCCATGATCCCTTCGATAACGAGTCTCCAACTAATGAAAGTATCATGGAAATAATGAATTTGGAAGAAATGCCACAGGATAATTATCATCATCGTTCATCCTTTCTGCCTAAAATTGATGAAATTGAGAATGATTTTTCATCTATCTTTCCATCTGAGATTATCAATAGTCCTCAGTGTCCTATTTCAATCCTTCATTCAGGTTCTAAAACAAATATAGGAAACATATATACAATGGTACCCATCAACATCTCAGTTAAACCTGGAATTACTGAGAACATTCACATAGGTGCTTCATGCTCCCTTGACGAAGTTGAGACATATAAAGCCATATTTTATGAATTCCAAGACATTTTTTCCTGGTCCTACGAGGAAATTCTAGGAATTTAACCTAGCATTATAGTTCATGAAATTAAGACTTACCCGTATGCCAAACCTCTCAAACAAAGATTGCGTACAGTGCATCCGCGAAAATCAGCTGCTATAAAAGCTGAAGTTGAAAAATTACTTAGAGCAGGTTTCATTTACCCTGTTCCCTTGATTGATTGGGTGTCCAATATTGTTCTAGTTAATAAGAAGCAAGGGACCATTAGAGTATGTGTCGACTATGGGGATATCAACAAAGCTTGTCCATAGGACAATTACCTGACTCCTTATATCGATAAAATTGTTGATGATTGTGCCAAAAACGAGATTTTTTATTTATGGATGGATTTTCTGGATACAATAAAATAAACATGCTCCACGTCGATCAACATAAAACTGTGTTTAATTATCCATGGGGAACCTTTGCAGATAGGAAACTCCCATTTGGATTGAAGAATGTTGGTGCAACTTTTCGGAGGGCAATGACTTACGCATTTCACGATATCAAACATATTGTGAAACCATATTTAGATGACTTAACAACTCATTCATTGAGACGACAAGATCACCCAATACATTTCAAAGAAATTCTCATTAGATGTAGGCACTAAAATATTCGTCTAAATCCTCAGAAATGCGTCTTTTGTGTACAATCTGATCGATTGTTGGGATTTTTTGTGTCAAAGAAAAGCATTCGCGTTGACCCGCTCAAGGTAGAGGCTATTGTAAATTTTAATCCTCCTTACAATCTCCGCCAACTCCAAAGTTTGCAAGGGAAAGCAAACTTTTTACGTAGATTCATACATAAATATATCGAGCTAACTAAAGGTTTTACTCTACTGTTGAAAAGGGAATCCCATTTATTTGGGATGAAATTGCTCAAAAATATTTTGATGCATTGAAAAACGCATTGACCCATACACTATTGTTGCATCCGCCTAATTATCATCAAGACTAGTTTTTATATTTTGTTGCATATGATGCCGCCATTGGCATGGTGCTAGTTCAGGAAGATGAATCTAGCATTGAACATGTGATCTATTATTTTAGTAGGAATATCACAAAAACTAAAATCAAATATGTAGTCATTCAATTTTTCCAATGTTTTTGTCACTATATACTCTTACACAAAACAACTGTGATCTCTGATTGCAACCCTCTGATGTACATTCTTACCAAACAATTGCTAGGGGGAAAATATTCTAAATGGATTGTTATCCTGCAAGATTTCAATTTATAATTTAAAAGGTCTAAGTTTAATAAATCATTAGTATTTGATGAGTTATTGTGTGACTTTCCCTATACTGAGACATAAACCATGGCGGAGGATTCTCTACTAGACGAATCCCTCTTTCTTATCAGTAATTTAGATCCTTGGTATGGATATATCATTATATATCTTGAAACTTATACTTTTCAGTGTGAATTGTCTTGAACTGAACGTCGTTGAATCTGGTACCAATCCCAAGAATATACTATTGTTGATGATACACTTTATCGTCGTGGTGCTGATTCCATCTTTTAATATTGTTTGACACACGGGGAAGCTGAGAAGGAATTAAATGAGATCCATTCTGGAGCTTTTGGTGGTCATATGTCATAGTTTTCCACTACCCAAAAGATATTGCGCACTGGTTATTTCTGGCCCTCAATGTTTAAAGATTTTATTAATGCAGTTCAAAAGTGCCATAATTTCTAGGTTTACGATCCCAAGATGCGTGCGCCTCCAACTCCTCTTCACCCAATTATAACTATCAATCCATTTTCTAAATGGGGCATTAATTTTTTTACGTGTAACCCTCACTCGGCTAGGGGGTATGGGTATATTATTCTTACAGTAGATTATTTTACAAAATGGGTCAAGGCGATGCCTACATATAACGATGATGGCGAAATTGCAGCTATTTTCATATTCAACCATGTAATTTTCAGGTTTGACTTACTAAAAGCCATCATTACAAACCATGGTAGCCACTTTCAAAACTTTATGATGAACAAACTTTCTGAACAACTAGGCTTGCGCCATGATAGCTCTACCCCTTATTATCCGTAAGTGAATGGAAAAGTAGAAGCTGTTAACAAGGTTTTGACCACTATGATCAAACGGATTGTCAACATTCATAAGAAAAATTAGCATACTATGCTTTTTTCAGCCTTGTGGGCATACCATACCTCCACAAAAACATCGACTGGAATTAATCCCTTCCCACTTATTTATGGCTTAGAGGAAGTTTTTCCAATTGAATGTGGAATTTTTTCATTGAAACTAGGCATTGAGTTGTTACCAGCTATCTCTATAGAAGATGAGCATTTCTTGTACTTAACACGACTAGATGAGACTCGTCGTGATGCTACATTAGCTATTGAGGCTCATAAGAAACGAATTAAGGCTCAATTTGAATGAAACATGAATCCTTGTTCATATTCATAAGGTGAACTAGTCCTGGTCTAGGATCAAGCACATGATAAGCTAGGGGTTGGGAAATTCGAAGAAGCATCTGAAGAAATCAAGGGTATATTTGACCACTGGGATATCACCTCCATGGCAAGCCATCAACAAGACCCATAATAGCATGTGAGGATCCCGAGGTCCTCCTATCTCTTCCAAAACATGCTGTGTGGATAGGAAGGGAATATGCTCTATAGTAAATGAAATCAAGATACCACCATATCCAAAGTTATTGAGCTTCCCTATTTTTTCTCTAGTCAGTTTCCCTTTCATATTGGAAACTACCCCATCGCACCAGTTGAAAATGGTGGGCTATGAGCACTCTACAATAATATACATCTAGGCCTTTGTGTCCAAGTGAAGCACCATGCTTCCACATAATTTGGTAAATGTAAAGGGGATGGTTCTTAAATGGATCCGCTTGATGGTTTTGATGCCAATACTACCATCCTTAAGCTGAGCTCCGTCAACACAAGATCACCTTAAATAAGTAGCAGTAGTCTCTCTGTATGGTCTTTGGCCATATAAGGATATGTTTGTTACTCTGCGAGAAATTCCATTCAAGAAATAGATATCATCAACATCTATGGTGAGAAACTAATCTCCTAACACGAAACACTACTCTTAGATATCACATTCCCTCACCATCCAAGTCATGAGATCTAGCTGGGATTTCATCCTCAAAATTATCCAAAATTTGTATAGGCCACAATTTCTTAGGGCTTGTAGTGTTGTTGGATTGTTTAAAGCTTTGAAATATTGGTTTTTATGCTCTCTCTCTCTCTCCACTCCATTATGAAAGGTCAAAATCCTGAAAAATAGAAATTGTGGAAAGTTAGAAAATCATAAGAATGATTTTGCAAATGTTGGGGGGCGTAATTCCTACTTTTCAGAAAAACCTTGGTGCTTGTGCAACTGTCAATTACATACATAGCGCATTTGCACAGTTTATTCAGAGAAAAACCATGCAAATCACAAATTTCTCTGTGTAAGAAATAGTTGGTGTGCACGGTCCTGTTGAAGGGAAACCACACACATCAGAGGGCGCAATTTAAAAATAAAAGCATCCCAAAAAAACCAAATACATGGCTAAAATGAAAATTAATCTGATGAAAATGAAGATAATGAAGAGTTCTCTTAGTTGGAGAAGACAGTGATCGATTTCGTCCACCAGTTTTCTCGGAATCAAATCTGAAGTTTGTGGTAAAAAACTCTCTTTTTTTTTCTCAATTGGTTTAAAAATCAAATATTAAAAATAAAAATACTTTTTGAACTTTTATAAGTTTTTGGTCAATTAAAATATTTTTTTTTAAGCCTTTGACTTTTAAATTCAAATTCTTTAGGGTTTTACCCATGGTTTTTGAGTATATATGATAAATTTTTGGGTTTAATGTGCAGTAAACAAGTTATAACATAAAAATGGATCATTTTGACGTTGAGCGAACTTTTATCACTTTTTTGAGCTCTCATAAAAATATGAAAAAGCAAAACTATGGAGTTCTCTTTTAAGCCCTTTTCATACTCTCTAAAACTGAAAAAATCATCAAGTACTTGACTATTCGGACTCAAAAAATTAAATGAACAATCGTCTATTTAGTATACCCCTTTTTTGTACTAAACTATACTATTTACGAAAAAAGGTATATGTTCACTGATCATGGTCAATAGAGTTTTCTCCTGCATTATTTTATCATTTTTTGGGCTTGAGGGACTAAATTTACAAAAAATAACATTATGGAGTTTTCTTGTGTTTTTCTCCTGATTCACTAAAATTGAAAAACACTGAGCTTCACTTTCTCTAGGCTCGTTAAAATTTTACATTGAAAGAACAACACGAATTTTCTTTTTTGTGTCTTTTCAAACTCCTTAAACATGAAAACGACATCAAGTTAATCCTTCACTGGAATCGTAAAATTTAAAGTGTAGGACTCATCAATCATGACGTGACGGAACCACTCCTTCTTAGGGTTCGTTAAAAATACTTTGGAGGAATCATCTAAAGGATGAGCTTATATGACAAGCAAATGTTTTCCTCCTCAAGCTTGAAAAATAAATAGGTACTTGACAATAATGTTGTGGGGGGGGGGGGGGGTTAGAATGGAAAAAATGTTTCATTTTTGTATTTCATTTATGGAATTATGTCACTCTTGAACATGACACTCCGTCACATTTGTGTTTGAGTTGGGAAATCCATTTGTTGCAAAATTAACCAAACCCCATTGAAAGTATTCAGTTGGTTTTGGGTATTATCGTTGAGTCAAGTGCTACCAAGTCTAAGTGTTGCGTCGCTAATATGTTCAAGAGAAGTCCAACCTCAGTTCAAATTACCTTGTAATTTGTAGCATTCAATCGTGTCGGCCATCTCTGAGTTAGTCCTTGCAAAACCGTTCTTCAAATCTTGACATGAAATTTCATGTCATAGGCCCTCCTACGACAGATCATTTTCTATCGAATGCAGCTCATTATCTAGGAAGTTGATTTAGAAACCCTATTTAGTACCTTGAGGCTTGAATGCATTAATGACAAGTTTCTCATATTCGACAATAGGTTCTCATCATTGATGCTCGATCGAACGATTCTATGAGTGTTTAGCTCCAGGACATATTTTTACACTCCATGGATTGTACTGGGAGTACCTTAAGGACCATTGACATTAATTATGGTTTCTCACACACTTATTAATGGTTCACATCATTGACTATTAATTAAGTGGTTTCTACCATGTTTGAATTCAAGACATTTATTCCCATGGTTATATTTGTACTATGGATTGATAGTGATGGAGATCAAGACCTTGGATCTATTTTCATCCATCCAGGCTTTGAGGAGCTATGTATTCATGATTATGCATATAGAAAAATATTTGATGGTTGCATACATATTGTGCCTACTGTTGACATGATTTGTAGTGTATTTCTGTACTAGTTCATTTAGTTATGTTTACTTTGAGTGTGGGAATGCCTACCTCAGTGATGATTATAATGCATTGTAATCCTTGATTGATTGTTGTAGGTCTCCAACCATGGTATTAGATCCAATATTTGGCATGATAAAGCACTTCAATACTTATACATCTTTTCAAAATTCATACTTTAGGGGCAATCTGTTACACGTCATTTTGACACCATGAAAGCTTACCATTAGAATGGATATTTCCCCATCCAATTCATGTGTTCCAAAGCACTCCCTTGCAAGTCAACAACTTAATCACCTTGAATAAAGTAAGATTTTTGGGATATAAGGCCCAAAACCTTCTTTTTAGTGACTTGTGCTCTTTCCTAACCAGTTTTTGTGCATGCACAGTTCCTACCATTGGTATCTGTGCAGAGCTACACTATGTCTTACACTATGGACTGTGCACATAACTCAACAAAACGTAAAAATAGAAAGTTAATTCTAGAAGCCTTGTTGGGTGGATATATCCCAACTAAAAGCTTTGAGGTCATACCTATTCGAGCCTAGTCCCTCCCATCATGGAGCTAACTCCCATTCTTCAAGGAACCCTAATACCACCCTAAGTGGATATCATCCTTTTGATGTGGATCTGAAACTTCCTCCTCTTGGCTTATAAATCAACTATAGACTAAAGGGTTAGAGAAGGTTGTTGAAGGTGGAATTATACTGGTTAAATTAGGCTTGAGATTTTATCATCCAAGGAAAGGATTGTATAATCATGGGAGGATCTTCAACACATCAAGGAAAATGTTGTAAGACTCTTCTATATTTCAGAATTAATACAATTGATCTATTTTTCTCACTATATTGTTTAATGGATCAGATGAATTATTTGTGCTATTTTTATTTTATCCATTGAAATGATGTTGGTTACTAATTTCTTTGATCATTAGTTTGAATCTTTGAATTATCTATGCTATATATGCCTTTGGTCCTTTGATTTCTATGTGTGCAGGTTTGTTTCAAGCATTGAAGAGCCGTGTCGAGGCATAGCAAGGATCTTCATCAGAATTTCAGAATAAGGTATGGATCTCATTTCCTTTCCTTGTAGCTTTATGATTCAAGCAAGATATATTCAGGGAAAGAGTAGTTTAATTGTCTACTTGTTATTGGGTTTTGTTGGAAATCTAGGGAGATCGCTCTTGTCCGCCATAGGGATTAGTCTAATATAACTCGATAAAACTCAGAAGGGATAGTCTTGTAAGGTCCAAAATATACCCTTGTAAATTTATAGGCTATGTATAGAAGGCCTAGGCAAAGGCCCTTATACATGTAATAACTGTTGAACCTCAAAACTGTTCTAACTTTAACACTCTTTTTCATCATATCTTCCTTCCATTTTCACAAATTCATGACTCCAATCAATGATAATTGACATATTCCATACCAGAGAAATCATTTAATGATATCTAATTTATATTATGATGTTTCTTGTTATTTGAATGAATTTTTGTAACTAGCTACAAAATGTGTGCAGTTCTGCAGCTAATTGTTGTTTCTACAACTACTGTTATGGTTTGACAGGTTTCAAGAAGAAAATAAGGGAATGGGTCACATGGGTATCGCAGGAATGATCCACACATGGATTGTATCCCATCCACCTGTTTAAATTCGAAAAGAAAACGTGCCTATGTTTGTGGTCAAAGGTCGGTCAAGGAGCGAGATCAGCGAGCGAGATACCCTTGATTTGCTTTGACGTAGCAAATCGAGAGACAACCACTAAGAATTTTTTTTTGTTTATGATTCTAAAATCCAGTTCTAATTGTTATTTTTAAGTGGAAACGCCTCAGATAGTTGAATCCAAAACTTGTTTAAATACCGGTTGTTTTGAAACTGGAGACAATCTTAATTTCTGATAATATAGTGTATGCCTTTGAAACTCTATTTTGATAATAAGAATACAAGTTTGATCCTTTGATGCGCACGTAGTCCATTATATTTTCAACTCATTCTGTTGCAAAGGGCCCCTCCATGGAAATGAGGTTTTGTTAGTTTTTTTTTTGTATTTTGAATTTAGTTATTTCATTTATTGTTAATTATCATTGTTCTTGTCAATTTCATAGTTAAATTCACATTGCTTTCGTAGATTAATTTCCTGTCAATTCATAGTTTAAATTGTTTACTGCTTTGTAGATTAAATTTTATGAATGATTTCTTAGATTAAATTTCCAATTAGTTGTGTAATCTTGTGCTTGCTAAGGACGTCGGAAGAAAGTGGTTTTTCCATTTTCCAATTGGACCAGATCTGAGTATTCGGTCACACAACAGTCATAGTTTCATGCTTTGTATTTGCTTTCAATTTGAATTCAACACTGCATTTCAATGATTAGAGATAAGATTTATGCTTTCAATCCATGGAATATAATTAGATTAAGTTATGCTATGTTTTTCATAATATTAGAAGCCTTCAATAGATAATATAGGAGTTGATTTCCTCTTGTCATTTGAATGCAATTAGATCTAGAATGATGCTTTGTTTTTAACTAGTTAGATGTTTTTCATAGACATTTTTCTGGCCTACTAATATCATTCAAAGTTTGATTTATTTTTATGCATTTTGGATTAGCTAATGAACATTTCCTTTTCTTCCTTCTTCAATTAGTTTTCATCATTAAAATTATTTTAGATTTAACTATTCATTAGCATTAAGAGATTTCATTTCTTAGACATAACATAACAAAAATTCTCCAAAACAACATAAACATACACAATGAAGTAAAAGAACAAGGTTACCTAAGTACATATAGTGCACCTCACTTCATCAAATTACTAACCTCGGTTGATAATTTATGATAGCAATTTGAGACATCAAATTTACTAAAAATTTTGGTGCCGTTGCTGGGGAATTGAAATTAGGAAACCTTATTTCTTACAACATAAAATATAGATATAGATATATATATATAATAAAAATAAAAAATGATATGCGTAGAGAAAGAGACTCCAGGGGTAGATTCATAACTATAGGTAGAAGTTTTATTCCTAAACTCCACTCACCCCACCAAGACCACATAGTGCCACACCACCATCTCAAACTCAAATCCCATTTTTCACCTCAAGACATAGATTTCCTGAAGTCTTAAGGTCTGAAATCCAACCAGGAGATTCTCCAACTTCATCTACTGAGGCAATCTTAGAAGAAGAAGATCCTAGATCTCTAACAGAAAGAGTAACCGTTTTTACCTCTACAAGAGTTCACATTCTAGCTCAGAATTAGAAATCCCTAGTGAGGAAGAAGAAGAGGAAACTTTCTTCGATATTCCATTGATACAATAACCAAAGGAAGAACAATTAACCCTACAGTTAGAACCTTATCTTAGCTCTGAGGAATCTACAATGGCAGAAGAAGAAGGCCATGGATAAATTGTGAATGGAGAAGTCTTAAGAGGAGGAGGAGGACGAGGTGGAGGAAGAGGTAGAGGGAGACGAGATCCTAAATCTGGTGAATTTTCTATAGTTGATGAGGATACAAATGTAATAATGAAAAATATTTCACCTTCTGTCCCTCCCAACTTCCACGAGTTAAGAACTGAAGATCCCAAAATCTTTTTATTTGAGTTTGAAGTCTTATGTAGATCTTATGACTACTTACAAGACTCCAAAAAATTGAAGCTATTTCCTGCAACACTTAAGGGAGCAGCTCTAAAATGGTTCATGGGTTTAATAACACAGTCTATTAGGACATGGGATGAGATGAAAAGTGCATTTTTCAAAGATAAGTGGATTATTGCACACCTATTAATAGGAAGAATGAAGTATTTGAAATGATTCAGAGAGAGGATGAAAACTTAGAAGATTTGATTGAGATATTTAACTATAATATCAAGAGAGCTAAGATGGAACATCTAGACCAATATAATTTAAAATATCTCTTAGTAAAATTAATTAGAGATGAATGGATAGATATCCTTAACATGATGTGAAAAGGAGATATCTCTCAATTACCATTAGCCGAAATTGTTGAATTATGCATTCATCTCTCAAGAGGAAAACAAAAAACTAGGAAAAATACAAGGGATCTTAATCTCTCTAGAGTAAATAAATATGCAACTGGAATAGTGAGTAGGTCTGAATTGGGAAATAGGCTTGATGAATTTAAGACAAATATCTAAGGGAGTCTCAGTGAAAAAATAGACACCCTAAAATTACAGAACAAAAATAAAGCTGAAACTGATGCCTTAACTATTTTATGTCCTAAATGTCGAAAGAAACATGCTTTGAGAGTATTTCCTCTTGATGTAAAATTTATAGAAACCTCTGTTATTTGTGCAGAAAATCATGAAACAAAAAAATGTCCTTCTATACTAGGTCTTAAGGTTGTCTTTCAAGAAGAAGAAGCAACTCCATCTTCAGTAGATCCTCTTTTTTTTCTCTCTAGAAGACCATGGCAGGGGCCACAAACTCAAGGTTTTAATAACCAGATGTATAATCAATCCCCACCAAACAGTTGGAATTCATCATGGCAATAGAATTGGTCCCAACCTCAACCTTGGACACAAGGGATGCAAAATCCTTATGGAAAATACTCTTAGTATCACCAGTATCTGCAATCCTATCCAAATTATCCTCCTCAATATTTTCCACAACAAAATCAACCACCCCAAATTCAAAATCAGAATCCACAACTATCATTACCATATCCCCAAAGAACAAATAAACTACCTACCTATCCATTACCGAACCCAAACAACAAAAATGCTCAAAATTCCTATAACATAGAAGGACAAAACTTTCCAGCTTACATGATTACCCCAGTAGATCTTAACAATGCCCAACTTAGATCTGGTAGAATATTAGAAAGGGGAAAGCCTTTTGTCGTTATTCAGGAAAAAGATTATTTTGATGAAGAAATTTCTCTACAGCAAAATAAAAGTTCTAAAGAAGAGACATCTCTTCAACAAAACCAAAATTTTGAAAATGAAAAACAAAAATATCTAATAAAATCAACCCCTATAATTGAGAAACCTTCTTCTTTTTCTAACCCTCCTTTTCCTGAAAGATTACAAATCGATAGAGGGATAGAAAAAAAAAATTGTTGCCCAATTATGATTTTCTAGCTGAATTAAAAAATGTCTGTATCAAAATTCCTTTGCTATAGGCCATTAAAGAGATTCCAATTCTAGCTAAAACAATAAGAGAGTTGAGCATAAAAAAATTAGGGAGAAGAACAAAAGAAATAAAAAAAATTCAGTTACTAGGAAAAATTACTCACATTATGATGGGAAAAATAGCCATACAAAAATATTTGGACCCAGGAAGTCTAGTTGTAAAAACTCACATTAATGGCATTGAGATTACAAACACATTAATTGACTTAGGAGTAGCCATCAACATTATGAGCAAATAGACTATGGAATAACTTAAGCTTCCAAACCTTCAATATACACCAAAATTATCTCAGTTAGTAGACAAACCAATTATCAAGCGAGATGGTGTACTAGAAGATATATATATGTCCTTAGATTCTTGGGAGTATCCAATTGACTTCATGATCCTAAATCCCAAGGAAAACCTATGGGGACATCCACTCATTTTAGGGAGGCATTGGTTCGATACAACTGATGCTTTCATTAGTTGGAGATCCGGTGATATGTTTATTTCTGATGGTAACTCAACAAATAAATTCACTCTATATCCTCCAGCTAAAACAATCACCGAAATAGGAGATGAAGAATGGATAGATGATGAGAATGAAATTCAACCTCTCTTTACTATTTCTCATATTAGTGAAGAAAGTCAAATCTTAAATTCAACAGAAAACTTTGAAACAACCTCACAATCTGAAGATGATTATAATTTTCAAGAAAAATTCAATATTGAATACTTATCATCTAGAAATATGTCTTTTTATTCTATGGAATAATTTGGTAACTCTACAGTTGAAATATTTCTAGGGAAATATTTAAGCATAAACAAAAACTTGGAAAAATTCCAACAAGAAGATTTAATCAAAACATTACAAAAACATTTTTCTGCATATGCATGGGAGTACACTAACATGAAAGGGATTAGTCCTGAGACTTCTATACATCATATCTACATTGAGGAAATCTCTAGACCTATTAGACAACCTCAAAGAAGGATGAATCCAAATCTTAGGGAGATTGTAAAAGAAGAATTGAAAAATTTGTTGAATGTAAACTTCATCTATCCAATTTCATATAGTCAGTGGGTTTATCCCCTAGTGATTGTACCTAAAAGAAATGGAAAATGGAGTGTATGAATTGATTATCGAGAGTTGAATAAGGCCACTTTAAAATATCATTTTCCATTTCCCTTCATAGATCAAGTATTGGATACATTAGTAGGGAAAAATTATTTCTCATTTCTAGATGGTTTTAGTGGTTACAACCAAATTCTAGTAGCACCTAAAGACCAAGACGAAACCACATTCACCTGTCCATGGGGAACCTATGCTTACCGAGTACTTCCTTTTGGATTGTGCAATGCACCTGCAACATTCCAGAGGGAAGTATTAGGAATTTTCTTTGATATAATACATGATTGTGTGGAAGTATATATGGGTATTTACGGATTATGGAAATTCATTTGAAGAAGCTCTTGAAAACTTGGAAAAGGTTCTTAAAATATGCAAAGAAGAAAATCTTTCATTAAGTCATGAAAATTGCTTTATGATGTTTATCGAAGTCATTGTTTTATGACATCACATTTCATGAGATGGAATTAAAGTAGACTAATCGAAGGTGGAAGTCGTCTCCAAATTATCAATTCCAAGTTGTCAAAAATATGTTAGAAGTTTTCTAGGATTTACAGGATACTATAGAAGGTTTATAGAAAACTTCACCAAAATAGCATCCCTACTCTTCAAACTTCTTACCAAATATTGTGAATTTAGTTGGAATCCTGATTGCTAATTGGAATTTGAAACCTTAAAAGAAAAAATCTTTGAAACACCCATCTTAAGAGGTCCAAATTGGAAAATAAATTTTCACATTTCAACAGATGTTTTAGATACAACTCTGGGAGCTGTACTAGGACAAAAAGATTTGATTCCCTATTCCATTTATTACACAAGTAAAAATTTGACTCCTGCTGAGTTAATTACATTGTAACTGAAAAATAATTCCTAGTTGTTTTCCATGCTATCAACAAATTTAGACACTACATCACTGGATATGAAACCTTTATTCACACAGAACATTCTGCAATTAGGTACTTAATGTGTTATTTTGAATTCTAATCGCAAGAGTATGAAAAAATATCACTTTAGCTGTGCATAACAAATAGCCCTAACATCAAATATGGTTGCCAATTTCCTTAGATTTGCAGTTAGTTGATCAAAATAAATGATACAAAATCCAGATCTATGTAGTTAAAGACATTAAACAACAGATAAAAGCAAGAGTTGCTCCATGCATCCAATAGAAAAGACAAGAATATTTTTAAAGAATTTTTTATTTAAGACACATGGGAAGGGAACATAGAAAGATGTTACCAGTCCCCCTCAATGGGATGGGTTCTTGTATGTCCTCAATGCTTCAGATCTAAGATCTCTCTCTCTTGACGGTGTAGAAAACCCAGACAAAAACAGAACTCAAGAGGAGTTCACAAGCAAAAAGATAGAAAACTTATGGCAATGATGGAGGATCAAAGTCAGACCAGAAATATAGATCCAAAGTGATATTTAGGTAACAAAAGGTAGTGAATGAATGGGAAAACCCTTCTATTTATAACAAAATATTGAGTTAGTCTAGATATTGGCGCATAATTAAAATGTTATTAACCAAATCTAGATCCAACTTTTATGGAATATTTTATTATTTTTGTTGGAGGGAAAAGGAATTTGAATTTGGTCAAATCCATTTATTTGTAATAAATAAATAAATTATTTATTTATTATTTTAAGAATGTGGTTGAGTAATAATTAAACAAATAATGATTTATTCAATTATTTATAAATGGTTTAGTCAAATTTAACAAGGAATATTATTTAAATAATGTTTTAAATAATTATTCCTAGAAAATAATAAGATAAATAGTGATTTATCTAATCAATTTTCCTGTTTTGGGTTAAATATGAGCAGGAATATTAATTAAACCATTGTTTAATTAATTATCCCTTGAGTAAAATCAAACAAATAAGGATTTATTCAATATTTCCTCATGGGGTTTTGTGTTTAGACCATAAAAAACTTAATAAAATATGGATCACTAAGTTATTTTTCATCGTGAAAGTAATTTTACTAGGGTAAAATTGGTCTTACATGGTGTAATTTGGTCCATCTAATAGTAACAGGTTAGATGACCAAAAATTTGTGTAACAGATTTCCCCCAGTGTGCGAGCATTAGGAGCTAATCATATGACCAAACTATGTTGTAAGAACTCAATCACTAGACACCAAAGGGGGAGTCAAAGAGAGAGAAATATAAGGTAGACTAAAGTGCTAGAGGACAAGAACCTGAGGAGGCGAGACTTACAAGTGCGACAAGTATCTTTTATGAGTGAGTACCTGTTCTACATGAGATGAGGGAAGCATACCTATGCCCGCCGAGATAACAAAGTACAAAGAATAATGCATCCAGTAAACAAGGGACTGAACTATATAGTACATGCTAGCATAAACATGGGCCAGATAAAAACATGATAATGGATCCCACATACATATTGTGACTGGGACAATAGCCAGGACTTATACAATAATATCCGAGTACATGAGATATAAGTACAACCAAAGAGGCCATGTAAAACAGGAAAGGGCTCTGAAAATATGAATGATACATGCAAACTAAAGAGGCGCTACAAGCGGCTGATGCCAAAACCATCAAATATATGGAGCTACATCCAAGGTTGTAATAGAGAAGTCATCCGGGTATGTGGGGGGATACCTGAAGGGCCACCCCTTCATGAGGTCTGAAACATCTCACACACGCCTGAGAATCTCCGGTTTAATCTGCTACATCACTGAACCATCAAGTATATAGATCTTGATCATGCCATAAGGAGCTGGAGCTGAGGAACAATCAAGTCAAAGGGAAATAGAGAGTCCATTTGCCTGATCTGAGGCACTGAACAAGAGTGGAAGCTATAACCAAGGTACACTGCCCTCTAGACCTGTCTTCTGGAATGAATAAGCTGATGTTGACAGAGGGAGGTTCACCATAGGTGAGGCAATAAGGGACCCTCAACTAAGGCATGAGAGAAAATAGTAAAGCGATTAATAGATTGATACTAGGGATGATGATGGAATGGGAGGTACTGAGTAGCGAGCTGATGACTTCCCTTGTTAGAGCATAAAGGGCATGGATGACTTAGCAACAACTGACTTGACACTGGAGGGGATAGGGGAAAATATGACTGGAAGCCAAAACGTACGACACGAAAGAGGAACAATGCAATGAAGGATGGATGAATATAGCAGGATACAAAGGGACTCAGGATAGACTCCATGGATGCGATTATGACTCAACTCGGATGCTCTAAACAGGGGCGACTCGATGATGCTGCCACACAAAATAGGCTTGGTGGGGACCATAAAAACGTGAGTACATGATGGTTGCTCACAATGTGTTAAGTCCCTATATTAATAGTGTAGTTCCTTATTATGTTAGTGTAGCCCCCCTTATTGTTATTGTTGTACCCCTGTAACCCCATATTGTTATTATTGTTCCCTTACATTATTATTGTTAGGTCGGCTAGGATTACATTGTGGCCCCGCTAGGATTATATTGGGCCCCATGGACTTCTATATATAGAAGGAGGTTTTGATCATTTGTATCATCCAAGAATTGTTCATTCCTGTAATGTATTGGAGGTTGCCCCCTTGAAGTGGCTTATTTATAAGGAATTGATATCTCTTTTCTTCTATTTTTGGAGCTGGTTTCACAACATTTGGTATCAGAGCTTTGGATTCTAGGATTTCGCTGCTCCAAATAGGTCATTGTGGCATTTTCGCTATAACGTTTTTTCTACGAAGTTTCAGAAGCGGAAATTTTTAGGTTACGAAGAAAAAATCATAAGGAACATCGTCAAAACATTTCATAGCTTGGTTTGCAACATTTTCGGAGATATGATCTGTGGAAGTTAGGTCTTTTTGCAGGTTCCTCAATTTAATCTAAACAGGCCATCGTGGAATTTGTGTTATAACTATTTTTCTACAAAGGTTCAGAATCTGAAATTTTTAGGGCATGGAGCTGAAATTCTGAGGAAACATGTCACAAAATTTTAGAGCTTGGTTCGTAATATTTTCGGAGATATGATCTGTGGAAGGTAGTGCTTTTTTAGGCTCCTGAATTTCATCTCAAAGAAGTGATCGTGGAAAAATCTTCATAACTCTCTCTCTGAGCATCGGATTGGAGTGCCGTAAAAATTGGTTGCAATTACACAGACTGCAGTTTATTTTATATCAATTTCAGAGCTAAAAGAAAAAATAGTGACACGTGGCAAGTCGTACAAGTTCGCTCTACTGAACCAGTCCAAAATTGGGTCATTGTGGGAGATTGGACATAACTTTGCCTTGAAGAATCCAAATTAGATCAGACCTATGGAATTTGAAAGAATCTTCAGAGAGATACTATAGGGCTGAATTTTAGATATTGAGGATTTGAAATTATAGATATAATCCAATTTCAATATCGAGCTCCTCAAAAGCAAGAAAAAGGTGTGTATTTTTTTTCCGAATTGCATAAGTCTTGTTTGAGGAATCAATTTGAATTGATTCCAAGGGCATATTGTAGAATATATATCAGTATTGGGTTCGAAAAAATTCCCCGTAAAAATAATTCCATACCCATTAAGCCATCAAAAATCTATATTATGATGCATGAAGAGAAAGAATTGCAGTATGAGATGTCAAAATTACGGTACTAAGTGCAACAAATTTCGATATTACGAAGAGCAACTGAAGATGACATAGATGGTTTAAAAGCAGAAATGAAGGCTAAGTTGGATGGTTTGAAGGATCAAATAATAGCTAATATGGATGATAAATTATTGGAAGATCACATCGAGCATCAAAAACAAGTTCTCCAACTCTTAAAGGATAACCTAACTCTGGTGCAGAATCTAATGAAACAACGGGAAGATCAACATCACATCGAAAGAATTTATGAAGTAGTCACATAAACAAGAAATCAGCAAGTACGATCAATTTCAGAGTATCTCAGCAAGTGGAAGAAATTTCTTGTAGACGATTCCACATGGGAGGATGAGAATTTTATACAGAAGCATCAAGAAATAATCAAGCGTTGAGGACAACACTTGTTTGAAGGAGAGGGGCATGTTAAGTCCCTATATTAATAGTGTAGTCCCTTTTTATGTTAATGTAGCCCCCCTTATTGTTATTGTTGTACCCCTGTAACCCCCATATTTTTATTATCATGCCCTTACATTATTATTGTTAGGTCGGCTAGGATTACAATGTGGCCCCACTAGGATTATATTGAGCCCCATGGACTCCTATATATAGAAGGAGGTTTTGATCATTTGTATCATCCAAGAATTGTTCATTCATGTAATGTATTAGAGGTTTCCCCCTCGAAGTGGCTTATTTCTAAGGCGTTGGTATCTCTTTTCTTCTATTTTTGGAGTTGGTTTCACAACACGATGAAAATCGACATGAGCATGGACAAGTATGAAGGCAAAGTGGTGCCCCAAGTACAAGTGTTTCAAGTGAAGAAATCTAATTTTGAAGAGTGGTGAAGTGATCCTTCTTGGAAAAAATGTGTCCGGGTGAAGTATCAAATAAAAAAAAACTAAAGGATACCCATTTGAGAGCTTGGTGAGAGCTTTCCAATGGTGCTGATAGTTTTTCAAACCGAGCTACGTTTTGGCCACAACTAGCGAAAGAAAAATCTTGGGTTTCTCTTTTAATAAGGCATTTTCCTTCTAATTTGATTCATTTGCAAGTGTAGCTGTGGTGGGTGTAGAGAGGATAAAAGGCCCTAAATCTTACGACGATCGTACTGGATGAACTGACCGTTGGAATCGAGATCCATTAGTTGCAGGTAAGAGGCCTAACCCTACTCTTTTATTTCAGTGGATTGAAAGTGCAGTTTAGGCACCCAAATATCAGGAACATATCCTTGCTCTTATTCATGGCCGAGTCGCACTTTTTGGGGAAATATCTGCGACCTGGGTAGTAGGTTTTGGGTAGAAAAACGTGACCTGTCCCAAGATTTTCCTGAAAAGTGTGACCTATCAAAGAGGGGTATTTTGGTGTTGTTTCTTGGCTGAGAGCTGGGTTTTTACAGCTGAATGCAGCCTTTCCTTTCTGTACACTGACAAATATGATGGTTTTGTGTATATATGGCAGAGTTGACAATCAACTGGAGAGAGAGAAACCCTGACAAGATATGGTCAGAGATCCGAGAGGATCATGGTGTCCACAGTGAATTGGCTAGGTTTTGGGTCTTGAAGTTTGTGGAGAACCCTTTGATGAGAGATGGGGAGCCCTTGTTGGCCCAGATTGTCAGTTATTGGGATCTAGATCACGAGATCTTTATAGTGCAGGGTCACCAGATCGAGTTGACTGTCCAGGACATATATTTTCTGACTAGTCTCCCACCACTTGGGATGGTGGGAAATATGCAGCCAGTGTTACCACGGGGGAAGAACATTATGGAGTTTTTGGAGTGCCATTGTCGACTGGGTCTCCATGTGAAGGGGACACGGATACTGATCGAGGAGCTAGAGGGGCTAGAAACCTCTGTTGTGCAAGCATCGGTGCTGCAAATCCTGGGCAACCAGGCACTCCACCACATCACTGGGGGTTAGATGATGCTTTTTGAGAGTGTGTTGAGTGGGACCTACTATGGGTGGGCCCAAATGATGCTGTCATCATTGAAATTACAGTTTTTTCTATGCAAGCTACAGGTGAACGACGAGTATGCCTATGGCACAATGTTGTGCTCTCTCTTCTTTGAGAAGATACCGACACTTCAACCTTGCATACAGATTTAGGATGGGGGTCCGAGAGAGCCTAGGATGCGCCATTGGGGGCGACTACTGTGTAGAGGGGGAGGTGGGGAAATCGGATGGGTGTTCCGACCCAAGTTTTTCTCTCATTTGGATCAGATGCCACTGTACATAGACAACTATCCCTACAGTGGAATGAGTTATCATTGGGACCCAGACTTGCCACTGTTGCCTGGTCGAGCATGGGAGCCCAATGGTAAGTGACAAGTTGCTAATTTTTTATGTGCATTTTAAATTTTCAGAATATTTTATGTGGTATTGATTCATTCACTTTTGGTATGCAGATATAGCACTAGTGAAACTGGCCAGGTATATGGGGTGGCCTGCAGTATCGGGAGCTATATCACTAGGTGGGTCGAGGGGTCCACAAAATGAGGATGTAGTTGCCCTCCTGGAGGACATCCATCGTAGATGTGAGAGGCTTCTGACCAGTGTTTCAGAGCGCAGATGGCAAGATCTTTATGACCAGTACATAGAACCATGTATTGGTTTGCCCTCAGAGTGGCAAGGGGTCATGCGACGCATGGCGATGGCCGAAAAGGGATGCATGATCTACGAGCTGCCAGAGCCGAGCCATTGGCCTGGGATCATCCAAATAGTGATTAGGTGTAGGGTCATGTCATGCCCCTAGTTTTGAGTCTTTGTAACATGCTATGGGAATGTCATATGTATCCGAGTTAATGGACTCTAAAACATTTTGATCGACACATATAATGGATATGCATTGTTTTATGGTTTATTGTTATTGGCTTGTGTGAAATGCATGTGATAAATGCCAATATAGAATATTATTTGCAATGCTATCTACATAGTGATTTTGTGCTCTAGGTAAATGAATGAAATTTGTACTGATTTCAAATTCACGCATCAAAAGCTTCACTCGTAAATATCTTCTAAACAGGACATGATTATGCACACGATAGACACCATTCAATTGCATGACAAGATGCAGGAAATATAAATGAACATGAAGCTGAAGTATGCAATGGGAAAGGGCATCCACTAATAAAACTTGCAATGCATCATATTCGACCTAGTTATTGGTGGCAGTACCAATGCATATGCCGTTAGAGAGAACCAGCGAATCCAAAGGGGTAAAAATGGCCCAACCTGCTAAGGCTAGATTCTAGGAGTAGCGACTTGCACCACCAGTTTAACCGATATATGGTGTGGATGGGGGGTCCATCTGAAAGGTGCCACAAGACAAAAAATGAGAGGATGATGAAAAATTTTGGCAACCCGAACACAAGGTAGAAATTAAACAAACACTGCTAGCGGGAGTGCTCTGGGTAGGATTTCTACCACCCGCACACCGACAGGTAGGTGGTGTGTGGGAGCTGCCTTGGGGGAAGCTTGTGCTTAGGTCGCGAAAGTCACCATAGACATGGATGGTGCCATTCCTCTTATGGGAGGGAAAGATGAAGTCAGGGGTCGAAAAGGCTTCCATGATGTCATCATCATAGTAAAATATGGGGTGATTGGTGGAAGGGTAACCACATGACGTGACAAAGCTACCTGACTCATCATCATGAGAAGAAAGGTTCACATGCGCATCGTCACGGGGGGTGATAGAAGAAAAATCAGATAAGTGATCCACTGATGTTGAGCCCAGGGTGATCACTGAAGAGAGGTCAAGTGAAGTAGAAGGGGAAGTCCTAGAGGGATCTTCCTCCGTGGATATCATAGATGATGACATGTAGAGGATAGTGGTTGAAGACTCTGTCATCTCGACATCGGGAGGGGGAATGTCAATGTGAGAAAATGTATCCTAAGGTTGGCCTGAAGCATACTGTGTGAGTACCGGATAGGCATACTTGTTTTGTTCAGTCTCGTACTCCTGAACTACTTCCAAAGAGGCGTGGTAATGCTTGAGGCAGGGACAAAGATGGGTATAATGGCCATGGAGATCACATAAAGCACAAGGGTGGTTTGTGTGAATATTTTTGGGGTTCTTGGCTGTAGTCGAGGAAGAAACAGAGGCTTCAGGGACTTTAGACTCAGGAAATGTGACATTAACCATGGGCTTGATGCGAGGCAATTCAGGACAATGATGGGTGGCTTGGCCAACAATGTCACACAAAAAATACAGGGGGTAAGATTTGGAGGCTGAGGAGGAGCAGTATTTTTTTGGGAAGCCTTGTCCTTAGGTGCCTTCTTACGAGCTTTGCCCCCGTCACCTGAAGCTTTCGCAACAGGAGTAGGTTCCTGTTCAAGTGGTTGAGGCACAGAAGCAAAGGGAGGGGTCATGGCGACCGGTTGGACCGGGGTAAAAATAGTATAAGGTTTGTGTTGACCAGGTAGGATAGCAGCTGGGGGATCAATGTACCAGACTAGGATCCCCAGGGTCATGTTATGAAGAGATAAGGTATCCATAAAAGGTACCGAAAATAATCTAGGAGGGGTAGCTAGAAACGGTATCTGACTGGAGGGGTAATGGCTAGGCGAGATAAATCTGAGATGGTTAAAGCTAGGAGCAACCATTCCAGAAGGGTAGATAGGCTCATGGATACCAACTGCAAATGAGGAGCCTTGAGGGAGTGGTCCTAAAGGCTGATTCGAGGTGCTAGGAGCAGGATGCAAAGGGCGGGGCTATTGACTAGTCGAACCAATCCATTTGTGGTCGGACCGAGACGATTGCATCATGCAAACATTTGATGAGATGGGATTAGAGATAAGAGGAGAGAGACTAGGGAATGAACCAAGAAAAGAGGATTCTTTGTAGAATCTGGGTGAGACACTAGTCAGAGGTTCGACTGCTTGTGTTTTGGCCACCGAAGAGATGATGGACTCAGGGGAGGTCTGAGACTTCGGTTCGTAATATGTCAACTGGTCAATGGTGAAAATATTTCCATTATGGGGAAAGAACATCTCACGGTGAAACGCAGATGGGACAACAAACATCACATGGGTATAGCTACGACCCAATAGAATGTTGTAGTCTAAGGGGGCATCCATGACTTTTATGTCAAAACAAACAATCTTGTCCACAAGAGTAATGGGACAATTGCGGAATATGCCAAGGGGATGGGAAGAGTGGCCATCCCATGCTCGAAGGGTTATAGTGGAAGTGGCCAACTTAGGAGATCCAAGTTGCTTCCAAATTGAAGCGGACATCATACACGTGGATGCCCCCTCGTCAATGATACAATGGGAGACGTTGGCATTCTGGATCTTGATATGGATTTGGAAGGCGACGGAGGCAGGAAGGGGGGTATGTTCTAACCGGTCAACATCAAAGATAATCAAACGATCATCTGAAGGATCCACAATGCCCATGGTAGTTAGTAGAGCTTTTCGTTGTGAAGGGCATGACTGGAGGACTTCCAGCATTGACATGACAACAAGAGATTGTGCCAAGTCATCTACTATACTATACGAATGAGAAGGTTTACTAGAAGCAACGTTTCAGTGTAATGGCCCCTTGGGGATCTTGGTTTAAACCTCTACCTTAGGCTGAGGCACTAGCACATTTGGCCCAATTTCCGACAACAAAAATGTGTCTCTTGCAACACATAGGCGTCCCAAGAGCGACACTTTGAGGCGGGGAAAAATGTGTTTTGCCTTAGAGTCGCAATTCCGACACTTTAGTTAAGTGTCAGAAGAGCGACACCATTTCCGATGTTTCCAGATGGTCGTCGCTATTCCGACATTAGCCCGGTTGTCGCTATTCCGATGGTAGAAAAATTTCTCTATTCCAACGATACCATAACCATCGCTATTCCGACGATACCATAATTGTCACTATTCCGACAATACCATAAATGTCACTAAAACGTCGAAATACCGACAAAAATAAATTTTAATAATAAAATAGTAAACGTCGCAAGACTGATGTAAAAAAAAAAATTTAAAAGGAATCAAGTGTCGCTAGAGCGACGTTTCAATTTTTTTTTAAAAGAAATAAAGTTTCGCTAGAGCGATGTTTAAAACATTTTTAAAAGAAAGCAAGCGTCGCTAGAGCAACGTTTCAAATTATTTTTTATAAGAAAGCGCCGTCGGAATATCAACGGAACAAAATAATGTTTAAAAAAAGTAAATGGCTGAGCATCGGTTCTACTTTTGAATTCCCCATTTTCAGAGATTGGGAAGGAAGCTTGTATGTCATCAAACATCCCCACATGGAAATATGAAAGCTACAACACTTGTTATGGACTTAACCAGTTTCGATGTTTTATAGCAACGAAGTATTCATCCAGAGTCCAAAACTTATGATCTTCTTCTGCAAGAATGTGCTTCTTCTAAATATTTATCACAAGGGAAGGGAATCCATGCCCATATAACACACATAGGGTTTGAGTCAGATAATTTTATAGGCAATGACCTGATCAGCATGTATGTAAAATGTGGCAGTCTAAAGGATGCACGACAAGTGTTTGACGAAATGCCTGAGAGAAATATTATTACATGGAATGCAATGATAGCTGGGTATTTTGGCAATGGACAGGATGGGGAAGTTGTGAAGCTCTTTTGTAACCTGCAATAGGCAGGAGTGAGATCAAACCAATCTACATTGGTAAGTGTTCTCAAGGTATGTAAGACCGTGGAAGATATGGGATAGGTACTTGCCTTAATTATCAAAACTGGATTTGTGTTGGATGTTAATGTGGGAAGTTTTTTCGTGGATGTGTATGTTAAATGTGGTGAAGTGATCGAAACTAGCTAATTTTTCGATCAAATGCCTAAAAGAGATGTAGTTTCATGGACATCTATGATGGCAGGATATTCCCAAAGTGAACTTGGGAATGAAGCCCTTGAGCTTCTCTGTCAAATGCAACGTGGAGGCATAAAGTTGAATCACTTTACACTTGCTTGTGCACTCACTGCTTATGCAGGCCAAGCTACAGTGGAAAAGGGGAAGGCACTCCATGCTCATGCCATTAAATCTGGGGTTGATTTTGATGCCTTTGTTGGGAGTGCACTTATTAACATGTATATGAGATGTAGGAGTATTGAGGATGCTTATAAATTGTTTTATAAATCGTTTGAACAAAAGTATCTTGGAGTGCAATGGTTGCAGGATATATGTAGAGGAGGCCTTGATTGCCTTTTTACGAATGAAAGAGACGGGCTCAGAGTCAAGTCAGTTTGTTCTCTCAAGTGCTCTTAGTGCATGCGTGGACATAACAACTGTGAAAGAGGGGCAGCAGGTGCATGCTCACACCATAAAAATTGGATTTGAGTCTGCTCTTTTCTTGAGGAATACCCTTGTAACCATGTATGCTAAATGAAAAAATATAGATGATGCACTTCAAGTGTTCAACAAGATGAACAATTAGGACAGTGTCTCGTGGACAACAATTGTTTCATCATATGCCCAGAATGAACATGGTGAGAGTGCTTTTAAGCTGTTTTGTAAAATGCAACGAGAAAATATAACACTGGATGAATCCAGTTTTTCCAGTGAAGTTGGTGCATGTGCCATCCTAGGGGCAGCTATAGAGAAGGGCAAGGAGCTCCATGCCAGTATCATTAAAACTAGATTTGACTCAGCTTTCTGTGTGAGAAGTTCACTTGTTACCATGTATGCTAAATATGGGAGCATAGAGGTTGTGAAAGTGTTTGACAGAAAGCCAACATTCAATGTGGTCTTATGGAACACAATGATTGCAAGTTATGCCCAACATGGTTATGGGGAACATGCACTCCAACTTTTTGCACAAATGCAATGTGTAGGTTTGAAGCCAAACTGCATGACCTTTGTTAGTGTGCTTTCTACATGCAGTCATGAAAGTCTCATGGATGAAGGTTACCATATTTTTAATTCCATGATTAGTTGCTACAATATCACTCCAACGATGGAGAATTATAATTGCATGGTTGATATTAATGGTCATGTTGAGCACTTGAATGAGGCAATGGAATTTATAAATAAAATTCCTGTTGAAACGGATGCTATGATTTGGTGGACCTTGCTTAGTGCTTGCAAGGTACATGGTAATTTAGAACTAGGAAAATATGCAGCACAGCGTATTCTTGAGCTAGAGCCTGAAGAATCTGCAGCAAATGTGCTTCTGTCAAACATCTATATTGCAGCTAGAAAATGGGATGATAGAGATGACGTGAGAAAATTGATGGATGGTAGGAATATTAAAAAGGAGGCAGGACATAGTGTCATTGAGGTCAATAATCAGGTGCATAATTTTATTTCAAGTGACAAATCACACTCACAAACAACTGAAATCTATTCCAAGTTGGAGGAACTGAATGCACCAATGAAGAACACAAGCTATGTCCCTGACACAAATTTTGTACTTCATGATGTTGATGAAGAGCACAAGGAGTATCGTCTCTGCTATCATAGTGAGAGGCTAGCAATTGCTTATGGACTCATCAGTACACCCCCAAGAACATGTATCTGAACTGTGAAGAACCTATGCATTTGTGGAGACTGTCATACTGCAACAAATTTTATCTCTAATATTCTTCAGCGGGAAATTGTGGTCAGTGATACAAACCGCTTTCATCTTTTCAAGGACAGACTTTGTTCTTGTGGGGACTATTGGTGATACTGAAGGAATGGTAGTTAATGGGACATAAACAATATAAGTATATATTTTTACCTAGACAATGTCTTGTGCCTAACGTTACTATACTGGACTTCATGACATCCAAAATTAATGTGGATTAGAAACCCTCAATATGTGTGATGACCAATTGTTCCTTTTGGACCAATAAGGACTTCGATCAGCTCATACTGATCTGCCTAAAATCGTGAGTCTAGTTAGTCAGATTTACGAAACCAATGGTCTACATGAAGTTCGAAATTCAATGAAGTGCTTCGATTTCTCAAAATAGTTTTAATTGAAGCTAACCCACATTTCCATTCATTGTTTTTATTCTTATTATCCAAACTGTTGAGGCATTGCGAGAATATTTGGGTTTCTTTGGGATAGCTGATTTCTTCTCAATGGAGGAATTTTTTACCCGATTCATCTAATGATGGTGTCCATACATGTTTTTGAATGATCCATGTAATTAGTTTTGGCTACTACAACATCATTTTTCTCAATAAGAGTAAGTTTGTAAAGTTAACAGGATAAGTAAAAGTAAAAATTGCAAGTTAAACGTTTGTGAGTATACTTTGTGTTACATCATCCCTCATATTTTCTCCCTAGTCTAGCTGAAAATTGATGTTCAAAACAGAGTTTATACTAAAAATGTTGAGTGATACCATTGTCCCATTATGGCACATAATTTTTATTCCAAAGGGAAAATGTCAAACATCTTCAATACTATACCTGTATCAAGCTGGGGATAGATGAACATGGGAATTGTCAAACATCTTCAATACTATACCTGGTTGAATAGTCAATGGAAACACAGTGTGGTCACATACATACTACAAGAAAAATAAATAAATAAAGATAATTTAGGCCATAATTATGCATACCTCTGGTGCATTCTTTAGGAATAGTAGTGAAATCTGCATTTGGTTCGTGGATGCATGCCCAAAATTCCTACAATTCTGATGCTTTATGATTTTTTTCAAAGAACCCCACTGTGGTTTTATTACAAACTTGGTCTCCAACATAACTCACCATGGTAAATATCCTAAACAAATTTTGAGGATGAAATCTAGTACCAAAGCTTATTATACAATAAATAGGGGCTGTCAAAAATGGTTTTTGCAAATTACATGGGTTACCGAAAACCTGAAAAAAAATTCAGACAAGGATTTCCCAGACCGAAAGCTTATCAATTTTCATCAAATAAGAGAAAAGATAGGGGGACTCTTCTCTGGCCATTTCAGGACATGCATAATTAAGATTGAGGCGCTTTAATGACATGAGCAGGAAAGAAACAAGGCCTCAATAAGATATGGTGTGACTGAGAAACAAGAGATTTGAGGACATTGATAGTGAGGATTAAGGGCATTTCAACACATGTGCAATAGAAGTTACATGTGTTAGTGGCATATGGGAGATCTTGTGGACCTATTCGGTGACGTTGAAGGCCACTGGAAATAGTTTTAAATATGTTTGACAAGGTTTGACAAGGTTTTAAAGAAGACTGAGACGGGCAGTACCATGGGTTTATAAATGGAAAGAGGACTGGATGGAAAATGCAGAGTGTAAGACGCTTTGAGGACTCTGGAATTCAAGGGAAAAAAAGAGATTGATACATGTTGATGATGGTGACCGTTAAGGTTGGATAATAAAGATTTCAACCAACCTCATATTTATAACCCACCCATTTTTCACTCCAGTCTGTGCTCAATAATATCACAAAACAAACCACTGAACATTGAAACCCTGTCATGCCACTATGGCTACCATCGCTTCTCTCTTTTCAAACTCCTATTTCTATTCCTTCTCCTCACACAACCAGTCCCACCACCTTATGAATCCCAGTCCCATTCCAATTTCCAAAAGACAGTTGCAGCTTGAAAGTCACTAACCAACCATCTGTAAACATATTACACATTATTTTTTTTGTCATTTCTTGTAGAATGGTATATTATTTTTACATAATTAATTGCACGGTATGTGTATTTGGTCTTCTCCTCTCCCTTTGTGAAATGTGTTTTATAACAAGGGCTGCTAACATAGTAAAAACTTAGTCACTTGCTTTCAGATAATTTTAAAAATGAAGTGGTCCATTTTTTATCTTTAAAAATCTGTAGAGCTTGCAATAATGTACATCTATTTGTTAAAGTGGATTCCCTCTAATTGTCATTTATCCCCGTTTTAGAATGTCACTTTAAAATTAAAGGTACGGTCTTTATGTGCCTCTAACCCTATAAGCACATAACTCTAAATTAACAAGGTAAATTTATTTTCTAATAGCAAGAAGCTTGAAATAGTTGGACATAATGGAAAGCGGGCAAAGCATTTCATAGGAAATTTGTAAAAAATGATAGAAATTTTATCACTATGGTGCCTGTACAGTCAAGAAAAAATCCTTCTTCTAATTCAAAATGAATTTTGAAGGTGACATGTTTAACACTGACATAATTGGAGTTAATTATCATCCATCCAGGGAAAAGCATTTCACTGGCATTTTTTCAAGCATGACAAATTCTATCACTATGGTGCCCATACAGGCAAGCCGAATTCCTTTTCCTAATTCAAAACAAATTTTTAAGGTGATGCATTTAACACTGACATAATTGGAGTTAATTTTTATCTATCCCAATTCAGACTTCTGAAGGAAACTAAGAGTGTAAATTTCATGCTACAACTTTAAAGTAGTGGGGGGAGTTTCCTTTCAACTTGCTACAAGTCTCAACCTTCCTATAAGCAATTTCATCATAAATACAATCAAAACCTAAAACAAATTCAATGAAAGAGAAATCTTGAACACCTTAAATTGTACATAAGTTATAACTAATTTTTTTTTTTGGAATTTCTCAAAAATGTTTATCTATCTAGATTTGAGGTTGACGAACCAAATAAATTTGGCATATTAAATTTTTTAGCATATTTTCAGAATTTGCCCCTATTTACCCTGTTACAACAAAATCTAGCATCCCCAAATGATGTGAAGTCCCAAAAATCAAGGGGATAGTCTTGTTCAACTCAAGAAGGCTGCCTACTATCACCATAGTAGCTCTTACTCTCTCTCTTTTGGTTGGCTCTTCTTCAACAAGGGGGTCTTCCCTAAGAAAAGGATTATCAAGGAGATGGAGTGGGGGCTGAACATTAAAAACGATAAGTCTTGATAAAATAAAGTGGTTGTAGAAATGGTATGTGACGATGGCAATGGAAAAGGGGGAATGAAGAGAAAATTAAAGAAAAATTAGGGAAAAAAAGAAATGGGATGATGTAAGATGTCAAAGCCTTAGATGCAGCAACTTATTTTGATCTTATCTCTGCACTATTGGTTTTGAGGATGGGGATATAAGTTCCATTGTATATACCCTTCCATTATTTTCACTTATTGCTTGTAAATATTTTCATGTATATATGACATATTTTTTAATATCTATATCCATTCATCCATCTGTCTATCTATCTATATTAAACCTTTCAATTAAATTACCTAATTCAATATTCAAGGAAAGATAAATGGGGGAAAATATTGATGCACTAGGAGTTTGTTTAAAATCATATGGGTAAAATATAATTCATTGAGTATATGAAGACTTCAAACAATGGCTCAATGTCAAGCATAAAGTATTAGATTTTTGGTTTGGGATGTATACCTCAAAAGTTCTTGGATCTAATAATAATGAACACAAATGCCATACTGTACTATCCTCTGGAAATGTTTGTGATGGCATGGATGAATAACCACCAGATTCATTGTGCACCACATTTGTTTCTTGACCAGGAGATTGGTCCCTACTCAAGAAGGCATTCCTTAAAAATGAAAGAGCCCATGCTGTAGAACTTTGCAGTTGTACATCATTCGAACCTTTTACAACTCCAAGGATCTCATTTATCAGCAACTGTGAAAATTTCTCACAAAGAGGATTTGAGAGCATAGGTCCTCTTACATAAGATGTTTCCTGCTCCCAGAAAGAGAAAAAAGAATTATCTATGTGATATAATCAGTGAATAATTGTACAATTTAATGATCAATAAACATCAACATGATCAGCTACAATAATCTTGATTGCCACTTTGAAAGGATCATACCTTTTGTTTGGCTGTTAGCTGAAAATATAGTGCTTGCTAGTTGGATAGAGTGATAAGCCCAGCCCCAACACCCATGCAATTTACTATACTAATCATCCAAACAAAGTGAACAACTGGAGGATTTGGATCAGTGTAAGTTCTTCTTATTGTTTCCAGCAGTTTTTTAACATCTTCAACTTTTTTTGGATGTGCAGATTCATTTAAAATACAAGAAAGAAGGTTGCCTGATCCATTGCAACTTGCCAATAACAAATTTTGATACAAATAACTATGCTCCTTTTGACATGAAACTTTAGAAATTAGTATTCTCAACCCATTGACAAGGGAATCTAATCCTTCATCCATAAGTTCCAACTTGTGACAAATATTCATAGCAGTAGATAATGCTAAAGATGAACCTACCGCCAAGGATACTGCAGAAATATCGTCATAGGAAAAATACTTCGAGTGTGAATGCTTTCCTTGCCATGAGTTCACAAAAGGGATCCAAGATATTAAAATTTTTGTAATCTCAACCACCATGGCTGGACTTCCACTCTTCTGTATAGAGACAATAGAGGTTCCTAGACCAATGACAAGCCCCGCAATACCCCAGATATTTTCGTCTATATTTTCCCAGTGTTTACCAGCATGTTCTAGTAGTTTTCTATAACCTATATTACAATCAACTCCATTAAGCAGCTCAAATTGGTAAAGGTTTTGCAAGGCCTCAGTAGCAGATGGACACATCTAGCAAAGCAACTGAATCAGGCTTTTCACAACTTGTCCAAGTAATGTTGTTGTTTCTTGTTTGCTTGTTCCTAGTTCTTTCGATGTATCACTATTGATGGGATCACCCTTGAGGAGGCTTTGCAAAGAAAAACCTAGACCTACACCACATGCACCTATTACAAGAGTTCTGTTGCTCCTGCCTACAACCTGCATGTGATAATTAAATTAACCAACCTCAAACTAGTAAAGTTAAAAATGATGCTAGTGATATGATCTCTAAATATGCTAGAGAAAATGATGCAATACGAAAATATATGAACATAAGAGCATCCCTAAGAAGCTAATGATATATTCAAATATGAACATGAGAGCATCCCTAAGAAGCTAACAATATATTCAGATATGAACATGAGAGCATCCCTAAGAAGCTAATGATGTATTCAGGAACTAGACATAAAACACTATATACATCAGTATTCATAAGATATTTAGCAACGTTGCTTCAAATAATGAATTATAAATTATCAGTTCCCAGTTTCTACTGCATGTTACAACTTGCAAGTGTTGAAATGTTCATGTGGTAATCCAATCTAATCTACTGTAGTATAGTATAGCCAATAGTCGTTCACTATTACTAAAGGGGCAGTGTGAGTACAAGATTATAATCACCTTCTAATACTAACTCTAGGTTCATGATGATGCATTTCGTACAAATGAGAATAATGAACAGAACCATGTAGAGATATTCTATTTGAGAAGTAAAAATAAAAAGATGAAGTACCTTAACAAGAGAAGTTGGATCAATTTTTGTCAGTGCTTTGTGTAGATTTTTATGGGGGGCCTAAAAATAATGGGTCAATGACATACTTTAAATTTCATATGCCAAATTTAGTGGTAAAAAATCTCAGTAATTTTAGAATTTAGAATAAATTAAATGAAAGGGCACGATATTTGGATAGAGTAGTCATTTGATGACATGTGAAAGTGATGGCTAAATCAACCACATTATATTTCTCGAGTAGTTTTTGTTGATGTCAACACAATAATGTAGTGAAGGGTGGTTTATGTTCTATTTGATGTGGGCCTACACCTTGTGGGACAGTAGTGGATAAGCCCACATCAAAATTCTATATTTAAGTTGGCATATGTTCCTCATTAAAGGCTCCCTTATTTTTGTGAATTTAGGCTATCATTTGCTAAAATAAGGAAGCACAAGTGACATATCTAATTCTATATTTAAAAGAATCTACTTATTCAAGGCCATAACAACTTTCCTCTCTTTGGGGGATGCATTGTCCCTAATGATGCTATATTCTCTTGCTGATTTTTGGGCATTAGCTAGCACTTGGGTTGTTCTTGGTTACTTTGCTCTAGTTTTTTTTTATCCTTGTTTATTGGGAATTTCGCTGTTATTGGAGCATTTCTCATATCAATAATATCCTGTACGATACCTACATTCTAATTTTCTCCTTTAAATATTTATTTTAGAACAGCAAATGTCTTCTGAAAATTAGGCATGGTTTTTTAATCTTATTATTAGGTCATTATCTCTCTAGAAAGGTTGAGGGTTGTATTTTCCAATCCTCTGTTTCCAGTGCAAGGCAAACAATGTTTTGCATTTTATTTGGTTTTGATTCTACTACAGAGTTTCATACATCAGTCTTGGATTTGTGCCTTATTTTGCTAAATCCATTTATAAATTGGAACATATATTACTTTATTGTCATATTTGCTAAGATAGCAACATAACTTTCTATTCTGATAACTCTGCTCAAATTTCCAATTTGAAAAGATCTCTTTCTGGACTCTCAAGTGACCTACTACTACCAAAAATACTAACAAAAATTTAGAAGCAACCCTAATGAGCCCTGATATTTGTTGTTTTCCCACGACATTGAATAATTTCTTGATCTTTCAAGGCCTCCTCAAGAAGCCTCATTTCCACACTACACTGAGATTTTTCTATCTACTTGAGCTAGTAGCAGCCAATATTGGTTGGGGCAATTTCATACATATATTGACAAGTATTTTTTAACATATTTGAAGGGTTCACAAGACTATTTCGAAATATGATTTCTACCTATAAATGGAAGCATTCATATATATATAGAGGGTCTCTTGCACAAGTTGAGATCACTATATTTTGTGCCCTTTTCTTATGCATAAATAATTAATATGGAAGTTAAGTTGAAATTTGGACATAGCACACTTAAACATGCAGAAACCAGAAAATTTGTCACTGATATCTACTTTCATTTGAGTCCAGTTGCCACCGTTTCCATTGATATCTCTAGATATGGCTACTTCTGTTGTGATATTTTAAGCTATGAACACTTGCAAATATTCTACCTTTGTTCCTGAGGAGGAAGGACTAAAAAATTGGATGTGTTTGAACTTTTCGTTAGAAACGAAATCCGATATGCGATGTTATGAGTCACAAGGACAGATCGATTGTACTTCATGAGGCCATGATCTCGATAATATGCCTGAACATAGACATGCAACAATGTAGTGTGCCAGTCATTCGCAACATAGACCAGGTTGCCATCCCCATAACATACACCACCACAAGGTACCTGCCCAGGAACCTATTCACAAGACTTCCAACGTCAGTCCCCTACCCATAAAAAAACTGTCAGATATTTAATTTGTTAAACAATCTGCTGATATGTTTAATGAACATAATGAGTTAGAAAAGGAAAGATGCACCAAAAGCGAAATACAAAAGTTCTAGCAAGTCGTAATTCAGAAATCTTAGGAGGGAATAGTTCACTAGTGAAAAACAACTATTCACCAAGCTTACAGGTGTACTCAGATGACAACAAAGTTTAAACCAAATTTTATAGATGTAAGTGAAATGAAATGGAAGAAAAGGGTCCTAGTTATCTTGTGACATAATTTAAATCACCATAGTGAGGAATATGATAATATAACTGATAGGATGGGGAAGAAAGAAAATAGTTGCTCATTAATTATTGCTAGAGATTGCAGAGAACAAATTAAAGACATGTAGCAAACTTGTGTTTGAATTGAATGTTAATACTAAGACAGCAAGAGATTGATGGGGAAATAGATATGGTCTTGTTGACAATGATACGATAGTAAATGAAGGCCAGATATAGGTTCTATTATCTATTAAGCTATTAAAATAGTTCTGAACAAAACCGTAAACAGTATTTATCTGGAGGATTTGGAATCTGTCTTGGATGGTAGTTTAATTCTCATTACTCTTTGTCTGAAGGATATCCTCTAACAACATCATTTTCTACAATGTAAATGTTTCATTGAAGATATATTAACATGATTGAGTGTTTTAGTGATTTTAAACATATTTATCGGATTTATATTGAATTACAGATAAATGTACTAGACACCTGTTTATATAAATATGAAGTACATGCAAATTAAATATAAGAAGAATAGAATGATAAAAAATGATACATCCCAAACCCACTGAGCTAGGGTCCGCACCTCAACTGCAGCTTTGCAAAAGAGTACCATGCGCTTCAAAATATCCTGCATTCATATTACTTACCATCAGTCATCAACTAATAGAAAATAAAAAACAACAAAACCTCTTAAGCTAGGAACATAGTAAGCTGGAAAGCACAGTCATGCCTTGAACAAATTTCAGATAACTAATACTGCCTGAAAGAACTAGCAAGATATCCAGATGAAAATTACTTTTGGTAAATTACAATTACGCTGCTTTTTTCTATTCATTCTGTACTGGTCCATTTTCTGGTTGGCAGAGCTCAACAATATACGTGATGCACATGAATCATACATATTTCATGTATGTCAAATTTGACAACAATATATCTATATTACACTAAAGTTGTATGACATTCAAATGATCTTAAATGCTTTAAATTCTTAAATATGTCTTTTGGTCAAAGTGTCTCAAGGGATGACATATTCGATCTGGAAATGACGACACATTACAGAGTTCTTTGAAAAGATCATGACATTGTAGCTTCCCATGACAAGCAGAAGTTAGATGCAAGTGAAAAAAAAGACAGTATGGGAGGGAAACAAGATGTGAAATCACCTCCCTATTTCCCTAATATATGTTGTTGTTAAATCCCTGAAATATTGGACTTTTGATAAATACGAAATCCACATTATCAATGTAAGCTTGGTAATAGCCAACTTCAAAGTCCTGTAGTCAATATATAAGCCAGTAAACATGCCCTAAAAATCATGGAAAGCTTACTAAATAAAACATGCGACTTAATAGGAAGATGCTCCATAACTCATAGGCCATCTTGGGAATGAAGGGCAGGATCAGGTATTTTGTTGGTCTACGTAATCCAATAAAAACCCAGGGTAAAAAACAGAGCCCTGGAAATAAAATGCCCAGATGCAACTATAATAGCCCTCCTGATTCCTAACATGTGAACATAATCCTCCTTATCATCTTCCCTGTTGGGAGCAGAGAAGATGGTATAGATTTTACAAATGATATAATATGTGAGCAGAATGATGAACCCCAATACCAATCTTATGGGAAGCAGGGTGATCAATGCAATTAGCAGAATAACCTTCTCCTTCAAAAGCAGCGGACCCTTTATCTACAACACCGATTGACAATTTTTGGGACCAAAAACAAAATATAGTTTTTTTCTATATCGTTTGGAAATTAAAAATGTAATGCTATTCTATCTCTTTTGGAAATTGAGAATCTTGATGATGATGGCAAAGAATAGTGCAAACAAGACTGCGAATGACATCGTAGCAACTTCTACTGGTCCCATAAAATCGTACCTATATCCAAAGTAGCTCCTCAAGAATTTGTTTACTTGTTGTTTTGTACCATCAACCAACATCATTTCTTCTGAGTTATCCCTGAACTGAGACACTATCAGTCCATATAGAGTCCATGAAAATGGGGAACCCCAATAATACCATCTACACCACACTGGAATCCTCTGCAACAGTCGCGAAAGAAAACCCTTCCAAGTGAATAAACTTGAATAGGAGTGAGTGGCTTGATTCATGAGAACTTAGTTTAACATATTGTAGATTTGGATTATCTGAAGGTTTTATGTCGTCAAATTAATTTGATTGCAGATTTTACAATGACATTGTTTGAATTCAATAACGAAGTCAATGGTTTTAACTCATTGTCAGATTCAGAGAAATAATTTCAACATCCAGATATTTCCATCTCCTTCAAAGCCTCTGGAGAAAAATTTGCTAATCCTTGAATAGTAAAACTGAGCGAACAAGCGGAGTGGGATTTTTTTTTTGAATAGGTCGATTAAGATAGAGTAGCCGCCAAATTAAATTTCCAAGTGTTTTCCCTAAACATCGGAAGACCGACGTTTGTGCCATCAACATGTGTCTGAAACCAAAAGGAATTCCTCAACGTCGCAAGACCGACGGTATCCCTAATCGTCGCAAGACTGACGGAGGTCTCCTAAACGTTGAATAGTGACAGTTTGTCCTGTAACGTCGGTATTTTGACGGTTTGTCATGTAACGTTGGTATTTTGATGATTGTCCTAAACATCGTTGTTCCAACGATACTCCAAAAATGTCGCTTGAGTGAAACTTGTTGGCGGGATTAAAAAAAATGAGAAAAATTGGGCAAATTTCCAACAATACATCAAAAGTGTCGGAACTAAAGTGTCATAATTTTGACCATATGTACTATTGAGGGATCAGCGAAGGACCATTGGGTGTCAAAAGAGGCTCTGTGGGACCTGAAGAAGGGGGCTCGGGGATAGACGTAGCGGGGGCCTTGTTGTACTGACGGGACCGAGTCTAAAGGTTGAGGTCAAAGGTAATGGGTTGTTCAAAGTTCATCATGAGGATCTGATAATCAGAGGTAACAGATGGAGGAGGTTGAGTGGCTGCCTGAATTTCAGGGGGTTGGCTAGCCATGAATCCTTGCTGGGGGAAAGGATTGGTAAATACAGCTAGTTGTATAAGTGCAACATTAGGAGGAACCTAAGGGGAGGCTTTTTGTCTTTGGGATGTTGCTTGAGCTTCCCACATCTGACACATCTGAGGTAAAAGAGGACAATCGTGGGTGTGGTGACCATAGACACCGCAACAAGAACAAGGTTTTTTCGTGTGAACAAGCCTATCTTGCTTGGGCTGAGTGCCCTATTGCTAGTTAGCAGTGTTAGGTGTATTCCCTTGGGGATTGGGTCCTATATTACCTGGGGCAGATTGGTTTTGGTTGCCTTTCCTCTTCTTTTTGGAAGTAGGAGAATTAGTCGCACCCTGCTGCGCATACACCTGACCCTGGGGGTGGTGGATGTTGTTGCGTGGGTTGAGAAGGCAAGGGAGGCTGCGTGCTAATTCTAGAGGAGTTGGAGCACTAGGTTAAGCATACGGATGATATGGAGGTTGGGCAAAATTGTGGTAAACAGGCTGGGAAAAAGGAGGAGGCATGCTGTATCCTGGATTCATGCTACCGGGAGGGGGAAAAGTTTTGGAGGAGCTGGCCCCTCCCTGAGGGAAACCATAACCCATGCGAGGATGAGTGTACGGATGAGAAAGGGCTCTAAATATACCGTCGGTAGCATGGGATGCCCCCGGTGCATTGGCACCATCGAGTCTAGGGAGATAAGGTAAGACAGTATAAACATAACCATATTGTGCGTAGATCAGGTCATATTTCAACACAATATGGAGGGAGGCTTCTTCAATCTGAGGGAAATGAGATGCGACATCTTTTCCAATAGCAGGAAAAAGGGATTTCAGAAACTAGTCCATGTAGACATAGTCTTCGAAGGTAGGGGTTCGACATAGGCTCTTTATTATCCACCATTCCTAGACATGATCGGATAAGCGGGTTCGAGACGATTGACAAAAAGAGGTCAAAAGTTTGGTACCAGTTTCATAACGAAGGGGAAGCTGGAATTAAGTTAGAAAACCCATATAAAGAGTCGCAAAAGTCTTATGAGAGGGGGAGGCCTAGTTGACATACCACTTAGAAGCTTCTCCAATAAGCGTACGTTGGAACAACCGAAGACGAATAGAGTCATCGGTGATGGATTTAGACGAACAGAAGATGTGGAAATATCGAACATGGTTTGTAGGATCCTCTCCAACAAGACCTTCAAACTTGGGGATGTCTGAAGGGAGCTCGGTTGGCATGGCAGGCCAACCAAGATCATGGTGTATGGAGTCATTGATCAACTGGTTAAAATCAGGAAGGCTAAGGCCTGCCATATAAGGGAGCAAGGGAGCAGTCAGGATAGTTTCTGTTGCGGTCCCACTAGTAGTATTCTCAGCATTAGGGCCTGGGCTACCACCAATGTTAGGTCTTGAACCAGACATGGTGAAGGTGACAGGAGGAGAACTGGGGACAGAACCAAAAGGGGAACCCGATGAACCAGAAGAAAATTCAAAATGGGGACTCGGTGGAGGACTAACTCAGACCTTACGCGGAGGAGTAAGTCTTCCTAATGAAAACCGAGGATGAAAGCCAAGAAATCTCTATGATAAATGCCTTGGGGGCGCAATGATGGAAAAAAATACATGGATCACAGAAGGAAGAGAGACCAACAAGGGAAAGGAGGTGTAGGATCAAATGGTTGCAATGTCAAAACAAGGGAAGGGAGGTTCAAGATCAATTGATTATGATGTTATAGTCTTGGCCTGGCGGTGAAAACCAGGCACTCTTCACTTAGGGTGTGAGTGTATGTGATAAGTGTGTTAATTTTAATTAAACCAAGACGTGTGTAGAGAAAAAATAAAAATGGTGTTGTATAACTATAAATAAATTTGAAAATAACAATAAAGTAAAATGAAATATGACAGAAAATAAACAGCTAAAGATGCATCAATTTAAACCCAAGGAGGAGGGATTTCTAACAATTAGTCTATGAGTGGGAAAAATTCAGTCAAAACACACAAAATGGCCAATGGATCTAAAGTCAGGAGGGACAAAGATCTAAAGGTCAGATCTGTTGGAAATAAGTGCATTGAAAACAACAAAAAATCAAATGGAAAAGTGCTGCAAATGAGGTGGTGAAAGGCTACAACCTAAAGGGAAATGGAGGGGACCCTAGAGGAGGACCAAAAAAAACTAAAAAGAGGTGTTTTGGATGGATTAATAACAAATATGATATGGATCTGAAAGAACAGGATTAGATCTGAAAAATGGCTAAACACACTGAAATCTCAGACGACTTGCTTCAGCTAAACTCCTCCTAAAAAGGTGGAAGCGTACTGAAGCCCTAAGGGGATTGGTTCCTACTTCGACGAGTAAAATAGAGTAAGTAAAAACCAAGATGAGTGGAAAGTGAGGTCAGACAACCCTGAACAGTAGCCCAGAAAACCCAGAAAGATCATTGAAAAAATCCCAGAAAAGGACAGGTCGCAGTTTTTTGGCAGTTTTCCGCTACCTGAAAGCTGAGGTCGCAGGTTTTGGCCCAAAAAGTGCGACCCACACTTCTAGCCATCTCGGGAGAAGGTTTCAAAAAAACGTGTCGTCTCAGCTGCGGTTGATACCTGTCACCTGCGCAATAGGCCCAAAAACAAACGAAAGTTAGAATTTGTACTGTTTTAGGGTCTTAAAGGTTAAAAACAACATCAAGAAAAGAAAAATAAGAAGTTGAAGAAAAACCCTAGGGGTTGAAGCAATTGGTCATGCAGGGATCTGAAAAATGACATCGGTCGTAATTATAAACCCTTGTGGAGTCGCTAGTTGTTAGTGTGAATTCTAATCACAAGCATACGAAAAAAGCTCACTTTATCCGTGCATAACAAAGAGCCCTAACATCAAAGATGGCTGCCAATTCCTTAGATCTGTAGTTAGTTGATCAGAATAAATGCTACAAAATCCATATCTATGCAATTAAATACATTAAACAACAAATAAAAGCAAAGCTTCTCCATGCATCCAATAGACAAGACAAGAATATTTTTAAATAATTTTGTATTATGACACCTGGGAAGGGAACATAGAAAGATGTTACCAATCCCCCTCAATAGGATGGGTTCTTGTATGTTCTCAACGCTTCATATCTCAGATCTCTCTCTCTCTTGATGGTGTAGAAAACCCAGACAAAAATGGAACTCAAGGGGAGTTCACAAGCAAAAATATAGAAAAATGTGACAATGATGGAGGATCAAAGTCTGACCAGAAGTATAGATCTAGAGTGATCTTTAGGCAACAAAAGGTAGTGAATGAATGGAAAACCCCTTCTATTTATAAAAAAATATTGAGTTAGTCTAGATATTGGTGCATAATTAAAATATTATTAACCAAATCTAGTTCCAACTTTTATGGAATATTTTATTATTTTTGTTGGAGGGAAAAGGAATTTGAATTTGGTCAAATGCCTTTATTTGTAATAAATAAATAAATGAATTATTTATTATTTTAAGAATGTGGTTGAGTAATAATTAAATAAATAATAGTTTATTCAATTATTTATAAAAGATTTAGTCAAATTTAACAAGGAATATTATTTAAATAATGTTTTAAATAATTATTCCTAGAAAATAATAAGATAAGTAGTGATTTATCTAATTAATTTCCTGTTTTGGGTTAAATATGACCAGGAATATTAATTAAACTACTCTTTAATTAATTATCCCTTGAGGAAAATCAAACAAATAACGATTTTTTCAATATTTTCTCATGGGGTTTCCTATTTAGACCATAAACAACTTAATAAATTATGGATTATTAAGTTATTTTTCATAGTGAAAGCAATTTTACTAGGGTAAAACTAGTCTTACATGGTGTACTTTGGTCCATCTAATATTAATAGGTTAGATAACCAAAAATTGGTGTAACATAATGAATAAATCTATTACTAATAGCATAATCATAAGATGGTTATTACTCCTGCAAGAATTTAACATCACCATTCTAGGCCGCCCTGGAAAACAAAACAAAATTGCTAATTTCTTGTCTACAATTCAAAAAAACAATAATGATACTCCAGTAGAGGATACTTTTCCTGATGAATATCTCTTTGAAATAACTACTAAATCTCCATGGTTTGCAGATATTGCTAACTATTTGGATAGATGAAAGTTACTAGCATACTTGTTTCCTAGAGATAAAAGAAGAATTATTCAAACAAAAGCATTATACTCGCGGATTAATGATGAATTGTATAAAACAGGTCCAAATCTCATCATCATAAGGTGTGTTCGAGAAGATGAAATGCCTAAAATTCTAAACGCATGCCACGATGAACCCTGTGGAGGACACTTTGCTGATAAGAGGACTGCCTATAAAATCCTTAATTTAGGATATTATTGGCCATCCATATTTAAAGATGCTAAGGAGTATGTCAAAAGGTGTGACACCTATCAAAGAATAGGGAAACTTGTTCCTACAGATGAAATTCCCTTGCGTCCTCAGGTACTCATCGAACCATTTGAAAAATGGGCCCTAGATTTTGTTGGACCAATCAATCCACCATCGAGACAAAAGAGGTACATTATGGTTTGCACTGATTATGTTTGTAAATGGGTAGAAGCTAAAGCACATTCTAATGCTACTGAAGATGTTGTAGTTTCATTTCTCTTTAAGGATATTTTCACTCATTTTGGTGTCCCAAGGGAAATTGTGACACATAAGGGATCTTAGTTTACATCAAACAGGGTGCAAAATATTGTGGATGAATACAAGGTTAAACATAGAAAATCCATTCCTTATCATCCACAAGCAAATGGTCAAGTGGAGTCCACCAATAAGGTGATCGAAACAATCCTCACAAAGATTGTATGTCTACACAGGGGGGATTGGGAAAATAGGCTTCCTCAAGCCTTATGGGCCTACTAGACTACATGAAGAAATACAATAGGACATACTACCTATGAACTTTTTTGTGGGAAGCAAGTCCTATTTCCTATAGAATTCCAGATCAAAACCTTCAAGACTGCAGTCAGATTAAGACTTACTTTATCAAAAGCCTAGAAGCACAAAATGGAGAAACTTAATGAGCTTGATGAGATTAGGCAAGATGCAATTCAAAGAACCAATCTAATCTAGCAACAAAGGTCCAGATGGCATGATAAGTATATAAAAGAAAGAAAGTTCCAAGCAGGAGATTGGGCACTTTTGTTTGATTCAAAGTTCAAATTATTTCAAGGACAGTTTCAAACTCATTGGCTTGGGCCTTATGAGATCAAAAAAGTCTTTGACAATGGAGCATTCAGGATAAGGACAATTGATGAAGAAAAATTACCTCTTCTTGTGAATGGACATCGATTAAAAGTCTATCATAAGCCAATTACAAAGGATAAATTTATCAAAAAATTTCAAGACAATACTGATATGAAGTTGGTGAAGAAGAATCTCTCTTCTTCCCCAACTTAGTCTTCTTTTTTTTCATATCTAAAAAAAAGGAAAGAAAAAAATAATAATACATATATATATATATAGAGAGAGAGAGAGATATGATATATATATATATATATATATATTGTTGCACAAGTTATGTTATGTTGTATTATCTCAAAAGGAGGAGGAGAATAAATTCCTCATTACAAAATAATCCCAATCAATTTACAAGATGGATTTATCTGTTGGGGAAGCATTACTCCATGAGTGGTACCGTAGCTACTATTTTTTTCTATCCTTTTTGAAGTAGATACTATTACACTTGTGCCATATTGCCGAACAAACTGATTTAAAAGAAGAATACATTTAACTTTCATTTTATTTTTTTTAACTATATTGTCTCCTATTATCCTGGATGGAAACCTGGAAAGCCTAAAGATATGGAGGATCATTTATTCATAGTGTTCTTGCTATCTCTGTATCTGCTTCCATGATCCTAAGAGGTGGATCCTTGTTCTGGGTTTTTGTTGAGAGCTTCTCGCAGAAAGTTAAGAGACTCTTCCAAATGATTGCATCGATTATGAACCTTCATTACATATTTGGTGCATGTATCCCATTGTGAACGAAGGATGGCCATCTCTGCTTTAGTGCGGGCATTGTCTTGCTCGATTTTACTTCTCAAATTTTATATCACCACTCTGTGGGATTTACAATAGTCACAAGGGTGCTTTTTGTCTTCTGATGTATCCATTTTCTTGAAGATGTTGTGAAGAATTGCGTTGCTTCCTTTTCTGTTGGTTGTTGTTAACTCTATTTTTCCTTTGAGCACTTTGCTACCTTATTTGTGAGTGTTGCTTTAATTTTTAAGACAGTTCTTCTACCTTCTTTGTGGAGGAAAAAAATTATTTTTCAGTTTGGAAAAAACAAGATGACAGAGGTTGTTTGAGGATTGGAAGGTTTCTCCAAATGAGGGGAAGAAAAGGGAATGAAGGGGAGAAATCGGAGGGAGGGAAGAGTGAGGGGAGCGTTGTGTAAATGAAAGGGAGGCTGCCCAACACAATGCAAATACAAACAGAGGCTTGTAAGGGGATTCAAAATAGAAGAACGGGGCGATATGGGGCCAAGAGACATGAGAGGAGGATGCTGCGAGCTTGAGAATGCAGGGTTCATTATGATAATTCTATTTGAATCATGGTTTTTATAAGGGAGGAGAGGGCCATAACTTCGATGTGGAGTCACGAGAATTTGTAAGAGAATCAGGGTGAGATTACTGTGTATCAAGATGATGGAAATATTTAGGAGATCGTCAATGACAAATTTTATGAGATTTAAGTGAGTGTAGACAAAGAATATAATCATGACTTGGATGTATTTCTACTGTCTTGTGTAAGGATGGAAGTGCATCAAAAAATGAGAAGTGGGAGAATACATCATGGAATAGGGAGATGGGTTGTGATTTCTTCAATTTTGACATGGCCAACAATTCTTTGAACTTTCTCATTGGCTTGGAAATCTGCCTGCTTGTTGTTTACTCTAAGGATGTGATAGAAATCAACCACTCCTATATGCTTTGATAAATTCTTGGCTCTGTATAGAATTTGACTAAGGGTTGTGCTTTTTGGAGTCTCACTCACCATTTCTTATATGATAAGAGAGGAGTCTCCAAAAATGATTGCATTGCTGACTTTTTTGTCCCTTAGTATCTTGAGGCCTAAAAGTAAGCCATAAGCCTTTGCTTTATTATTTGACATTTGTCCTAATCCCCAGATGTAGTATATCTTTCTTGATTTTCATTTGTGGATAATCAGGTCTCCTAATCCTACTTTTCCCATATTTTTATTTAATGCTCCATCAAAGAAAAGGCAGGATCTATTGAGAGAGTGTATCCAACTCTGAAACTCTGCCTCATTTTTTCTTATTTTCCAGATTTTTTGATCCTTTGTATATTTTTGCAGGTGACTGATGCTAATCTTTTTTAAGGTAAAACCGATCCATCTGCTCTCATCATGCTGAAGATGGGCCATGTCTATTCCATAGATCCCTTTAGCTGAAAGAAACTCAGTCATCAATCCCCAGGCTTTTGAGGTTACTATGTTTACTATGGGATTTTTATTTTCGAAGATTTTCCCATTTCTTGCTAACCATATTTTCCAACAGAGAAAGGATGGAAGGTTGTTCTAGAACCTCTAAATTGTGGATTTTTTTTTGAAGGAATGAGGAAAGTTGCTTTTAAATTTTCTTATGAATTGATTTAGAGGGAGCCTGTAATTCAAATTTTCTTCAATAGGTGACACCATTGTCTCCCAAAATTTTCTGGAGAAGGAACACTCTAGGAAAAGGTGTTGATTTGTTTCCTCTGCCTTCAGACAGAGGGGGAATTGAGATGGGCCACATATTCCTCTCTTTTTTAACTTTTCTGCTATTAGATATTTGCTATGTAGCAATGTCCATAGGAAAATCTTAATCTTTGGAAGGGTTTCCACCTTCTAGGCCTGCTTCCAATATTTCCATTCCTGCTGCCTCTGATGTTCTTGGATTTTTTCATGTCTAGTCTTAACTGAGTACTCCCCTCCGTAGGTTTCCAGTAGTAAGCATCTTGAGTGTTTTTGTCTATTGGTGTTGCTCCTGTGAGAAGAGAGGTCATGAGGATCCATTGATTATTTAAGTCATTGGGTAGGTTGGGTCTCTCATAATGTTTCCATGTACCATCCGTATCCCAATTGGAGATGTCCTCCAATTTTTTGTATCCTTCCTCTTTAGATCTTTGATGCCCGAATTGCTGCCTATGGGAGGATTTCCCATTATACTGTCCTTCCATAGGTTGATCCGTTCCCCATTTCCAGGCCTCATAGAAATGTGATCTTTGATTAAATTAATTGCTCCAAAGATGATTTTCCATATTTTATTACAAGGTCTGGTGTGGGGGCTTTTTTCCAGAATAGAGGTTCTTGGTGCATTAAGGTACTTTTCCTCTAATGCTGCTTTCCACCAAAGTTTTTCTCCAATTAGAAACCTCTAGGAAATCTTATTTCCCAAAGCCAGATTCATTATTCTAGGGGTTTTAATGGAGATTCCTCTATTTTTGTAATGAGCAGTTACTTGTTTCCAATTTACAAGGTTGATTTTTTTTTGTTTCATTTTTCACTCCTTGCCATAAAAATATTCTGATGATAATTTCAATTTTCTTGTGGATGCTTTCTGGCGCTGCTATTAGTGCCAACTGATATAAGGGCAAGGCTACAAGAATTGATTTGATGAGGATGATTCAACCAGCTTGGTTTAACCATAGCATCCCCCATGATTGAATTTTGACTTTCATCTTTTCAACATACTTGCTCCATATTTCCGTCTTTAGATTTTTCTTGGTGATGGGTAGCCCAAGATATTGAAAGTGAATCCAGTTGTTCTGATAAGGAATTTCTAAAATTTGGGACATCTATTGAATAGTTCTTATGTGGGTGTTCCAGCTGTAAATACAACTTTTTCCATTATTGACAAGCCCTCCTAAAACATCCATGAAATTGTCAAGAATGATTTTGAATCTTCTATCAATTATAAAATATGCTCCACCCGATAATAGGGCGTCATCAGCAAAAAAGGAGTGATTTATGCTTTTGGTTCCGTTGCTGATAGTGATTCCTGTTAAGGTAGCATTTCTTTTGTTGTGCTCCAATTTCTTGCTAAGACAATCAACCATAAGGATGTAAAGAAAAGGAGACAGGGGGAAGCCTTGCCTAAGCCCCCTTAAGCTTTGGAAGAAGTCATATGGTCTACCATTGACTAGAGGGGCTATCCAAGGTCCTATTCTGCAAGCCTTGATTGTGTTAATGAAATCTTCAGAAAAACCATATCTATTTAGAAAATCTACAAGGAAGGTGAGGTTAACTCTGTTAAAAGTGTTAGCCATATCCATTTTGAGGATGAATCCTTTTTCATTTCTAGAGAGACTTGTGTGAAGAGCTTATTGCACAAGGATGATATTGGAAATTATCTGGCGATTGGGGACAAAGCCTCCTTGATTTTCTGAAATGAGAGAGTGAAGAAGAGGTTTGAGCCTTCCGACAAGAATTTTAGAGATGATCTTATAAGAGGCATTGCAGAGGGAGATTGGCATAAATCGGTTGAGGGTGGTGGGGCGGAGGTCTTTTAGAATGAGGACGAGATATGTGGAATTGGTAAATCCCCCAACTTTTTTTTTGATAACATATATGATCATCTTTAACAAATCATTTTTAATGGGAAAGCCATCTGGGCCCAGTGCCTTTTCCGAATGTAGATCCCAAATAGCAGCCATGAATTCTTTTTCTGTGAATTCTTTGGAGAGGGAATTGTTTTTCTCCTCATCAATTAAATTTGGGATGTGCCTTAAGAATTCCTTTGTGTTTTCCTTGCTTTCTACAACTGTTAAGAGAGCTTTAAAGTGCCGAAAGACCTCTATTTTAATATATTCTTGCCCCTTTATTTCTTGCCCTCCTTCTCCCACTCTATATATATATATATATATATATATATATATATATATATTATTCAATAATAACAATAATAATAATTTTATAAGTATGAAAACCAATCTATGATTGGTATCCTTATACAAAAAATATAAGATGAAAATCATATTTTTTGACATGTTATATTTTCCCCCATCCTACAAATCCCAAATTTTGTGTTCCCTTTATTTCTCTGAATCAATAAAAGAAGTAGCTACAGAATTGCTACCATTCTTCAACTCTCAGTAGATTCTGCAAATGGCATCAAATTTTGCAGCTCTGTTATATTTTCTACAACCTACTAAAGCAATCATACTGAATAGAAAAGACTCTATTGGAGATCATGCTGAAAGGATACCTAAAGAATCAACACAAAAATAAAAAAGGCGACAAAGTTTAGTTCCAAAGGTATGTTACAAAAAATTGTTTAAATAATTAGATAAAAAAACATTAGCATATTTAATGTAGGTGATCATATGTTGCCTCAATATGCGATCATTAGATTTGATTCAGAACCACATCAAAAATTCAAATTCTGACCATAGCATCTGTATCATATCTCATAATAATTCTTAATCGTTTCTCTATTAATGATTAACGGTCATGTCCTACTTCTGTAACCCACTCATCCACGTTCCTTTAAAACCTCACCGAATATCTATTTCACCTGTACTTCTCCACAAACCATCATATCCTTAACCCTGATCCCCAACCTCAATTCATTCGATCAAAGAAGAAAAAGTTTTGTAGGGAAAATTCCTCATGACATAGACATGGGTCTGATTGTTAGAATTGAACCTGTGGGAGCAAAATTCATGGAGGGTTATCCTCAGGTAAAGGAAATGCTGTAGAAAGTACAATGGCTCTGGTTTATAGAGAAATTATATGGATTCCAAAAGGAGGATACCAAGTCGTTTGAAAGATATTTTGATGGGACAGAGGTCGATATTGGAGATATAAAATTCTTAGTGACAGAAGCCTTTGTGGCCGAAGCTACAGAACTCCCGAAAATTTGCGAGAGATGGTTTGAAAACAATGAAATGCACAGTGAAGGATGGAAATTTTTTCTAAAGAATCCAGGTATGGACACTTCTATGTACAAGAAAGGAATTCCCAGTTTAGCACTAAAAAATAAATGGAGAAATATGCTCTTAATTTTGCAAAAGTTTATTACTTATGAGGGCATATTTGGCTGCATGTTTGGTTATCATACTTGATTATTGATGAACTTTCTTGAGGATGGAGAATTAAACCTCCCTTACTTCTTGTTGAATAGTCTAAAGAGAATGTCAACAAATGTCCATAAAAGAGTCCAATTCATAGATAATAACATGCACCATCACAGACTTATAAAAATACTTCTTGAATTCCACCTAAAAATTGTAGGAGACTCCTGGGAAATTTTCTTAATTAGTAATCACTTCCAAGATGAACTAGAGCAGCCTAATGATGATAAAACTAGAAAAAATAGAAGGAGGAATATTAATGTATGCATTGAAGGGGAATCCTCACCTCAACCTCAGCCGAAAGAGGAGGAGCTCACCATTGTAGAGCTAATGAGGAATACGAGACAAAACAAAGTAAAAAAGAGAGACACAAGGTAGAAAAAGAGAAAAAATTTAGAAGATCTAAATTCTACACAACCCCAAGGAGAAGCTCTAGACTCCAGAAACCTTTGGAGAAAATACCATTACAGGAGGCTGAATTTGTCAATTTAGATGAGGAACCCCAAGTACCTTCACCCATCATTGTTTCTCCTGCACATAGTCTTGCACACAGTCCTATACATAGTCCAAGCAGGAAATATCTATAAATTGACCCAGCATAATAGGAGATATATGACTATATTGAGTCATTGGAGAATAAACATGCATAATAAAATCCAAGTGTAGAGGAGAAACCTGTCAGTCCACAAGAGCCTCTGGTAAACACCCTCAAGAAAGAAATTTATGAACTGGATATACTGAACAAACACCTTAAATAGGAGAATGAAACTTTGAAAGAAAATAATTGCTTGGATAAGGTCATCAGTGATAACACCATCCTACATTTTGGGCTGTGCTATAAGAAGAATAAGAAACTGAAGGAAAATAAAAAATCTCTTAACAAGAAAGTCATCAGTCTCAAGTACAAATTCCTTATGAGAAAACCTAGAATGGTAGTCACTGCAGAGAAAGGGAAGAAGAGAAAGCTGGATGTATTAGAAGAGGTATCAAAACAAATGCAATAGGAGGGGGAAGCTAGAATTTTTGGCAATTTCTATGGTTTCTTAGTGGGGGTATGTTGAACCTCAAAACTGCTCTTACTTTGACACCCTTTTTCATCATATCTTCCTTCCTTTTTCACAAATTGATGACTCCAATTAATGATAATTGACATATTCCATGCCAGAGAAAGCATTTAATAATCTCTACTTTATATTATGATGTTTCTTGTTAATTGAATGCATTTTTGTAACTAGCTACAGAATGTGTGCAGTTCTACAGCTAATCATTGTCTCCGTAGCTATTGTTATTGTTTAACAGGTTTCAAGAATAAAATAAGGGAATGGGTCACATGGGTATCTCAGGAATGATCCACACATGGATCATATCCCATCCACCTGTTCAAATTAAAAAAGAAAACGTGCCTATGTTCGTGGTCAAAGTTCGGTCAAGGAGCGAGATCAGTGAGCAAGATACTCTCAATTTTCTCTGACGTAGAAAATCGAGAGACAACCACTAAGAATTTGTTTTTGTTTATGCTTCTAAAATCTAGTTCTAATTTTTATCTGTAAGTAGAAACGCCTCAGACAGTTGAATCCAAAACTTGTTTAAATATCGGTCGTTTTGAAACCAGAGATAGTCCTAATTTTTTATAATAAAGTGTATGCCTTTGAAAATTTGTTTTGATAATAAGAATACTAGTTTGAGCCTTTGATGCGCACATAGTCCATTAGATTTTCAACTCATTCTATTGCAGAGGGCCCCCGCACAGAAAGGAGGTTTTGTTATTTTATTTTATTTTGTAGTTTGAATTACTTTATTTCATTTACTGTTAATTATCATTTATCTTCTTGTCAATTTCATAGTTAAATTCGGTCACACATCAATCATAGTTTCATGCTTTGTATTTTCTTTCAATTTCAATCCAACATTGTCATTTCAATTCTTACAGATAGGATTTATGCTTTCAATCCATGGAATAGAATTAGATTAAGTTATGCTCTATTTTTCATAAGATTAGAAGCCTTCAATAGATAAGATAGGAATTGATTTCATCTTGTCATTTGAATGCAATTATATCTAGGATGATGCTTTGTTTTTAACTAGTTAGATGTTTTTCAAAGACGTTTTGCCTCCCTACTAACATCATTCAAAGTTTGATTTATTTTTATACAATTTAGATTAGTTAATGAATATTTTCTTTTCTTCCCTTTTTAATTAGTTTTCATCATTAAAATTCATTTAGATTTAACTATTCATTAGCATTAAGAGATTTCATTTATTAGACATAAGATAACAAAAATTCCCCAAAACAACATAAACATACACAACAAAGTAAGAGGAACAAGGTTACCTAAGTACATATAGTGCACCTCAATTCATAAAATTAACAACCTTGGTCGATAATTTATGATAGAAATTTGAGACATCAAATTGACTAAACAATAATAATGGCTAAGAAAGGTGTTTGGATTCTTAAGTTCGATGCTCAGGACTCTAAAAGGAAATGGTGTAAAATCCTTTGCCTCTATAACCAGGTACAATGACCAAGTGCTTAAGCATGAGAAATTTAGGTTTTCGATGGGTGGGATTTCATGATCATTGAATGACCTTGATGCTTTGTCCCCGAGAGTTCAAGGGGAGCATAAAGGGAAACTCATAGGGATCAAATCCCTAGGATGATGTGGCATAGTGGGTATGATTTAATTCGCAACACAAAATGACGAAGGGAAGACCCCTAGTTAAACCATACACGAAACCTCTATGGTGGGGTCCACAGTTACCTGGCATACGACATGGAGGATGTGGGAAATGATGTTGTCACCCTAGTGTTTGGTTGTGATGATGTCACCTCAAATATTGAACCCTAGATATTTCGAGTGGTGATATGTGGATAACTCATGGGATTATATATTTCAGAGTACATAGCAAGGTGGGTCAGTAGTCACATTGTATTGGCATAGGGAAGCCTCATAGGTTTTTTGTGTGACCTAGAAAATTTAAAGGGGCCAGATCATCCCAACAGTGTGAATTTCTCATAGAGGGAATGACTGGGGTGATGTGAAAGGTTAGGGTTGAGTGAAGGTATTGGGACATGTCAGAAGTGGGTTCCACGAGGATCCACACGGTCCTAGATGGTTTAACCTAGAAAATTTGATGGGGGATTGCAAGAGGAATTCCTGATATTTTATCCCTAAGGTGAGGTAGCATTATAGGCCAGTTCCTATGTAATGGACGTCATGGCATTGTAAGGAAAAAATATATGCATCAGGTCCCGTAAATAATGGGAAGTCATAAACAATCTGAAAGTAGGGGACACAATTACCACATGGGTGGTGATACGACACATGGATTATACAACTATGTGGGAAGCATGTAGGTGCCACGTGGCAGGTTAGATGACGTGGCACTATCTAATAGGCCAATTTTTGAATGGTCATATCTTTTGATCCCAGAGTTAGATTGGATAAAATATTATATCGTTGGAAATGTCTCGAGAAGATGAACACACATATGTGACCGGTTAGAAGTTTTGAGAAATTCAAAAAAGGTCAAAAATTGATACCCCATTTCCATAATTGGACCTTGAAGGTTGGGTCAACTAAGTAAGTACATCATGTTACCCTTAGTAGGGGCTAGGGATAGTAGGGGGTATGTTACGAGTTAGTACATTCACGTTTCAGGCAAATGAAATAACAAGCGACAACACAGAGCACAATTGTTATGGTACTTATTTTAGATAGACGAGGTCATAGGTTCAAACCTCATGTTGATTTTTCATAGGATATTTTGCATTGATAATTACTTCTTTCGATTTCTTTAGTTAATATTTTCTTGCATTCAAATTCATCATAAATAAATTACACAAAATATAACAACAATAGAGACTAAATTCCAGTAGGATCATAAAGAGACAACCAAACAAGAACACAAACACTTACCCTAGGAAAACCCACATGGGGGAAAAACCTAACAACATTTTCCTTAGAAAAATTCTTCAGTTCAACAAGAGACACACCTAAATCTTCTAGTCAATCACAAGTCCAAATTGAAAAACAATATAGAATTGTTCAAACCCAATCCAACTCCCTCCTAGTCATGTGAAAAAAATTCCTAAGAACCTTGGTATAATATGATATACTAGGGCAGAAATTTGGCCTACTTTAGTCTCCAAGAAACTCAATTCCACACGTGCGAGGATAGTAATAGAGAGAATACCACACATGTGAAGTTTAATGAGAGAGAGATATATATTCGTTCCTCTTCATCCTCCTAGCCTCATTCTTCTTTTCTTTAATGAACATAGTATATTCTTGTGTGCGTTCCGAATTATATTTAGGAGAGAAGGTTGAGTGCCTTATATATACATCTCTACTTGGACGAATGGGTGCCTCTTTGACTAGGGCCGACTCAGCTTGTTTGGAGCCAAAAATTATTTTTTTTAAATTTGATTTTTCCATTTTAAAAAGGACATGAAGAACATGTCTTCAAATTTCTCTTTTCACAATAGCATATTAGGAAATTTTGTCGCATCTGGTCAATAGGCCTACAAACTGGACCAATCATCATCCATTAACATGTTGTCATTATCCCTACACAAAGACCTAAGAGTGACCATCAAAATCCCCGAGTTCCTACGTATAACTACTCCAAAAAAATGCTTTTAATCCCCAATGCACCTTGCCCCTTTAGATACCCATGTTTAGCAACAGGTTACTCCCTTCTACACCAGCTTTGATTAGCAACATCTTGTCCCTTGCTGGGGGTGTGTTTATTCTAGAAATTTTGGAAAATTAAAAAGAATCCTGAAGCTTCCTCTTCCAGAAGCTTCCAAGAGTTGTTCTAACCATTTACCTTGGATAAAAATATCCAATCCCATCTGATTCTACCTTGCAGATTTAACCTCTTATCCCTTGAGCTCATCCTCCCATCATAAGTGGATATCACGCCTAGATTGGTAAATGGATAAGAATTACTAAAATACCACACTCTCCTATGTATTTACTGCCATCCACAACATTTGGGTTGGATTTTGGAGATTTATCACGCCCTCATTTTGTTGGCTTAAATATAGGAGAGTAATCATCTTCATGCATTAGGGTGACAAGGAAGGACAAGTCAACTTCGGGAGATCTCTACAAGATCAACACTATCTTTGGTTGTAAACTCTCTCCTATTTCTATTAATACAAAGAGTATATCACTTTCCTATATGTGTTATGTTATGTTTACATTAATATATTTCAATGCCTCGTTGACTCATTGAATAGAGTGATTGAATAATTCTACATAGATGTTGTATATGCTTGGATTGTTTTGGTTATATGTGTAAGTTATAACTACAACAATTGGAGTTAGGATTGGAGTGTACAATCCAAGAGGAAAGTAAACCTTGCGACGAATTCCAAGTAGGCCTCTTTCCATCCTTCAATTTATCTAAGGAAAACTTTACGTTATTTTCTTTATGTTGTTTTATACCAATCCACTAGGTCTAGGGGAGATACTTTTATCTGCAATCATAAATCTCGTATAAAAATTTGGCAACTCCACTGTGGATCAAACCCAAAATATCTGGTTTCACAACAAGATACAAGAAGTATTCGTGTTGGTAATCTAGGGGATACAACAAGGATGATCGAACATCCTATTTATTATTTGACTCAGAAATTGAATGATACCTAGATCAAATACAATCATGTCAAAACGTTAGCTTTGGTGGTTGTCCAAGCTATCCAAAGGTTTCGCCACTATATCTTTCTTCGCAAGACTATGGTAATTTATGACTGCAACCCAATGAAATACATCTTGTCACGACAATTTTTGGGGGGAAAGTAGTACAAATGGTTTTTTGTTCTCCAGAAGTTTGATTTGGAGTTTATCAAATCCAAGTCGAAGAAATCCTTAGTATTTTCTGAGCTTATTTGTGACCTTCCCACTATCGATGTTGAGATGATGTCTGATGATTATATTCTAGACGAGTCATTATTCCTAATTGCATCTTCTAACCTATGGTATGGGTAAATTATCTAATATCTCCAAACCAAAAATCTGATACCTCTCCCTCTGACCAGTGACATATATGGTATCAATCTAAACATTATATCATAATCGACGACACCCTTTATTGTCGTGGTATCAATTCTATTTTTCGTAGTTTCCTCACACATGAGGAAGCTGAGAAAGTCCTGAATGAATGCCATGTTGGGCATTTGGTGGACATATTTATGGTTCCACACCTACAAAAAATATTTTGCTTGTGAGCTATTTTTGGCCTACTATGTTTCATGACTGCAACCTCGCAATCCAAAAGTGTCATTCATGCCAGCTATACAATCATAAAACTCGTGCTCCAACTGTTCCTTTACACCTTTTTATCACCATTGGCCTTTTGAAAAATGGGGCATTGATTTCATGACATGTAACGCTCACTCAGTAGGGAGGCATGACTACATCATTGTGGTGATAGAATATTTTACCAAGTGGGTTGAGGCAATACCTACATACATTAATATCGACGAAACGACTACTCTCTTATTTTTCAATCATGTTATTGCGAGGTTTGGTGTACCACATGCCGTAGTTGAAGACTATGGGAAACATTTTCGTAACCACATGATGTTTGAACTGACTGCCAAATTGGGCCTCTCCCATGAGATTTCAACTCCCTATTACCCTCAAGTGAATGAGAAATTTGAGGCTATCGATAAATTTTTGAAAATAATGCTTCAATGTATGATAAGGGTTCAGAAATCAGACTGAAAATATGATACGTTATGCATCCTTGTGGGCATATCGAACTTTTGTTTGGACTACTACTAGATTTACACCATTCCATTTGGTATATAGTCTGGAAGCAATAATTTTGATTGAATGTGAAATTTTGTCTCTGGAACTTGCTATCGAGCTCCTTCCTACCAATTCTATAGAATAAGAGCATCTCTTACATCTGACATGCTTAGATGAAACCCGGTGTGATGCCATGATGGCTAATGAATCCCACAAAGAATGTATCAAGGCACAATACGACAAGAATATCAAGCCTTATGTCTTCTCGGAAGGTGAACTTGTCTTTTTATATGATCAAGTGTTTGACAGATTAGGACCGGGGAATATTGAGCCAATGTGGCTAGGCCCATATAATTTTAAGTGCGTTGGGCCTACAATCTTGTTGATTTTGATGAAGTTCGATTGGCGCAAACTAGGCTTAGGTTGTACCTTAAAAAATACTATGCTTAAGTCATTTTTGCATAGTTAATTATGTACATGTCGTATATATGTGTGTTGAGTGTGTTCCCTTTAGATTTTCCTATGGTTTCTATTAATCATGTTTATATTAGGTTTGCAGATGTCCACATCCCTTCAACCATATTTTGGTTATGCTGATGGCGCTAGTCGTAGTACTTAGAACCTTTCTTCCGCAAAATGGGCTTTATATGCTCCGAATGGTGACTTAGTGAGTCTAAAATGGATTTGTATCAGTCGCTCTACGAATAATATCGTTGAGTATAGCGTAATGATCGAGCTGTTGTTTGATGCTATTTCTCATGGTATTTGTTGTATGGTTATTAGACTCGACTCACAACTCGTAGTACTACAAATAACTAATTTATATTCAATTAGAAGTCCAACTATGCTTCGTATGTTCTTAAGGTTTCACCTTCTGGAAATATACTTTGATTATATTCAATATCAACACATTTATAGGAGTCTAAACACATTGACAGATGCATTAGAAAACCATGGTTTAGAAAACAATTTGCAACATATGTAAATTAAATTAAATTCAAATCACATACATTGAATGAGATAAAATAATGCATAAGAAAAATTTATAGGTAAATAACTATATATATATATATATATATATCAAAGTTTGGTTTTACAAAAAATTGTGCCTGAGACAAAAATGGCCATGTGACCTGTCATATCAAAAATATACATGTAGTCAAAATGTGGTTGTATACCCAGAGTTCTAGTATACTAATCATGGTGCCATGATAGAATGCAATTGTGCGAGCTATCTTGCACAGTAGCCGGCTAATACGACCTGACATGCCAATAGTATGACATTGTAGTCTCATTGGTATCTAGCCGACCTTGGTATCAACTATGCCCTAGGTCAAACCTTCCATGTGACGCTCAACCTCTGCAAGAGTCTTGGCCACATTGAGATCCTGTAGTACCTCTCGTCTAATTGCAACAACCTGTACTCCTACTAGTGCCTATTGTGGATCCCCTTCACGTTGAAGATAGGAGCCAGTCGAACGAGACCTATGTCTGCATGAAAAAATCAACAGTTTAGTCTCATATACATACAAAATACAAAAAATTGTAAAACTTAAGACCTCAAAAATGATCAAAATGTTTTGTTTTACCTTTGGAACTCCATCACTCGCCATCAGGAAGCATGAGCTCTAGGTCTCCACGAAAGTCCATCCTTGCATATGGATAGTCTTCAATCATAATGAGTTACATGCCCGACCATTAGAAGAATATTGGTGTGAAGCTCATAGATGATGGAACTGCATGTATGGACATGAGATCCACCCATCTCCTCATCCATGGGACTCTCGCATTCATGGGATCGAGTGAGATATGTTGTGGTCGAAGAAATGGAATCTGTTCCAAGGAAAATGAAATCAAGATCAACCCATACCCAAAGTTCTTCAACCATCCATATTTTTCCTTGGCAAGGTGTTATTTCATATTTTCTAGTACTCCCTCACTCCATTTGAAGATCATTGGCTCTATACACTCTAGAGCATACTTCATATGAGACATGTTGGCTAAATGCAAGGTAGCGTTGCTATCCAATATAGTAATAGTGAATAGGATCGTCCTCAAAGGTAAACATACCACATCATTTATCTTGATATTTCCATATTTAGTCAGTTGAGATCAAGTTCTACAATGTGCATTGATATAATATTTGACTGTTTCTCCACCCCTCCTCGAAACATATAATGAGATGGGGACACCTCTCCTAAATAAACTAGTCAAGAAATATGTCTTCCACCAATATGGTAACCATGTGTGCTCCAAGCCCAAAATTTTGTGCCTGAAAATCCCATGATTGAACAAGAAACTCTAGCAAATCCATTTGTTGGCTCATACCAAGTAGCTAGAAGAATTTCAGAAGCCCACAATTCCATAATGCCTGGATAGCGGTCAGATCATTAGCTGCATCCATATGTTGTAATTCATGCTCTCTTTCTCATTATATTAGTTCCATTATGTTTTGATGAAGACCTAGAACATGACAAGAAGGATATTAGGATGAAATTCATGCAAAACTTTGATAAAATTTTGAGTGAAAAAGAAAAAACCACTTTGTGAAATGTACCCAAATCACACTACCAAGGGTAGATAGTGCACTACAACACCCTGTACAGTGTAAATTTTCCTGTACAGTGGAAATGATCCACCGAATTGGTCACAATCAGCTGCAGAATATCGAGGGAAAAAGGCATAGAACCCACTCACAAATAAGTAAAAGGTAAAAAGGTAAAAATTAATTACTTTTTTTCCTACTTATGGTCTTTTTTATGATTATTTTATTAATATTTTAATGTTTTGACTTAACCATGACCTAATTTTATCTTTCATAAGGTATTTTTAACCTTTTAGTGATGTTCTAAGTAGGATAATAGTTGTTTGATGGATTTTATGATGTCTTGATCAAAACATATCATTTTGATTAGAGAGCATACTTTTATCTCTTTTACAGGCTCTGTAAACTTAGGAACCACCTGAAGTCCTCTTTCAACTCTTTTCAGACTTCCTAAACATGAAAATATTTTTGATCACTTGCCTTTTCAAAATCGTTAAAGTAAATGAAAAGGCGTCTACTTGATATAAGTTTAATCCTTTTCTGGACTAAGATAGACTAATTACGAAAAAGGAATACCTTAGTTGAACATGGCTAAGAGGTTCTCCTAAGTATTTTTTTCTGCCTTTTCAAAATCAAGAGAAAACTTTACGAAAATGAATTTTTATTTTTTTCCTCTTTTTTAAACTCTATAAATATGAAAGAGGAGACGATTTGTACCTTCGTTGGACTCCTAAAAGAATCACATAGTGATGGACTAGTTGAACATGACAATACTGAACCACTCCTTATCAGGGTTCATTAAATATACTCAAAGGGATTCATCTAAAGGATGAACTTACAGATCAAGCATATGTTATCCTCCTCAAGCTTGTTAAAAAATAAAGAGGCACTAACCAGAAATGGTTGGGGAAACTGGGAAATAAGGTACTCCACCTATTAATGGAAATGAGTCACTCTTGAATGTGAAATTCTTCCACTTCATCTTCGTGGTTGTTGGGTTGGGAAATCTTCTTGTCTTTTGGTTCATCACACCATACCAACAAATTCCACTTTCGGTTTTGGGCTAATGCTTCGAACTCCATTTAGTGTCACCAATATGTTCAAGATAATTCATTCAGTTGATATATTCTATGATACTCTTAAGCCTACATTCATGGCTATCGTTCCTGAACCAATTCCACATTAGCATCATTTTTTTCTGAAATCATGATACCCATTTCATTTCATTGATGGTGGATACATCAAGGCCCTCATACGATGGGTTGCTTCCTGTCGACATCAACTCATTATCTAGGAAGTTGGCTTAGAAACTATCCTTTTGGTACCTTGGAGCTTGCATACATCAATGGAAATTTTCCTTGATCTTGGTGACATTTCTTCATCATTGGCCTTCAATCGAATGATTCTATGTGGTGTTCAACTTCAACTCATCTATTCACACCATATAGATTGTACTATTGTACCTTGAAATCCATTAACATCATCGGTGGTTTCTCTCGTATTTATTAACGACTTACATAATTGGCCAGTAATTAGATGGTGTCTACCATGTTCGACTCCAACTCCTTAATTCACATGGTTAGACTCGTATGTTGGACGATCAAGTGAACGAGATAAAATACCTTGGATCTAGTTCCATCCATTAAGGCTATGTTTTCAGGATTAAAGCATTACAAAGTATGATGGCTATGGTAATCCAAGCATAAGTCCATTCTCTGTCATAAGTGGATTGAATTCTTCATCATTGTGCATGTAATGTTAGCTTATGTACTGAGCATGGGTATGCCTCCCTCAACGAATATATCACGATAAAAATGTATTGTAATTGATGATGACCTCGACCAGTTGTTCTTGATATGAACTTGTCATAGGGTAAAGAAATTTAGTCATTAGCTACCATTTAAGACTTTCCACTTTATGGGACAATCTATTATAGGTCATTTTGTCACATTTGGTCAATAGGACTACAAACCGGATTGATCATCATCCGTGAACATGTTGATATAATCCCTACACAAAGCCCTTTAGCATGACCTTCAAAATTCCTAAGTTTCCAAGTCTAACTACTCCAAAACAATGCTTTTAAGCCCTAGCGCACCCTGCCCCTTTAGAGACACGTGTTTAGCAGCAGGTTACTCCATTTTTCACCAATGCTAATTAGCATAAGCTTGTCCCTTGTTGGGGGTGCACTGATTCTAGAAATTCAGAAAAAATAAAAAGAATCTCAAATCTTCCTCTTCCATAAGCTTCTAGGAGCTGTTCCAACAATTTACCTTGGATAAGAAGCTCGAATCCCATCTCATCCTACCTTGAATATTTCACCTCTTATCCCTTGAGCTCATCTTCCCATCTTAAGTGGATCTCAAGCCTAGATTGATAAATGGATAAGAATTCCTAAAATACCATATTATCGTATATATTTACTGCCATCCACAACATTAAGGTTGGATTTTGGAGATTGATCATGTCCTCATGTTGCTGCCTTAAATCTAATAGAGTCACCATCTTCATGCATTAAGGTGACATTGAGGTGTTCTTTGTGACAAGGAAGGACAAGTCAACTTGGGGATATATCTAAGATATTAGCACTATCTTTGGTTGTAAACTCTCTCTTATTTCTATTAATACAAAGAGTATTCAATTTTCCTATATGTGTTATGTAATAGCCCAGGTTAAAAGTTCATGTAATAAAGTTAATAAATTCAAAATAAGACCAAGGTCATGGAACACTTATTCCAAGTTGAATGTTGGGGAAAATATCCTAGTGGGAATAACTTGACATGTTTATGGCTAAGTAGAAATTGGGAAAGGCAATGACAAAGGCCTTAAAAACGCAAAAAGGTATTTTTGGAACTTTATTTATGAAAATAAAGTAAATTAAGAGAAAATGAGGAAATTAAAGGAAAAATGAAGAAATTAGAGGCATCAAGAATAAAAAGACACCAGAGCATCAGTTGTTATCCTTTTTTCAGCTCAGTTTTGGGATTATTCTTAGAGAGGAGAAGAGCACCAAGAGGAGAATGAAAGCAAGCAAGAAAAGGAAGGACAAGGAAAGTAAAGGGAAGCAAGAATCAAGCAAGGAAAATTTGTATCAAGAAACTTCAACGAGATTAATTACAGGTAATACGTTGCATGTATGATTTCCTAGTTGGTTTTGGCATGCGTGGCATATGCATCTGTGTATTTGGTTTCTTTGTTTTCGGTGTCATGGATTTTTTTGGGTTTTAACAGTGGTTTTAGCCTTGTCTTGCCATTTTTGGATAACCATGGTGTGATGGGATTCATTCTTGGTTGAGATTTGGATTTTTGAAAGGTTTTGAATCTATGTGAGGTGGTATTACGAAAATCCCAAGGGTTGGGGGTGGATATGGTTTTCTCAGGGAAGCCCTCAACAGGTGGGTGGAGATAGGAAAATTCCTCAAGGGATAGTGAAGGAATTCTAAGGCATCCAAGCTTGGTTTGGTTTTGTGATCTCGAGACCGATTTAGGTGAGATCACGGTATGGTGAGGGTGGAGGTGGTTTAACCTCTGGATTACCTTGGTTTATCCCATGAGATCCCACATTAATCCTTGAAATATGGCATGGGGATGATTAGCTAAAAGAAAGATTTGGTTCAGCCCAATCTATGGTCGAGTGGTACTTGGAAGTCCCGGACTTGGTTGGATTTTGCCTATGTTTAATAAGAGCTAAGTTTCTCTTGCCTTTGATGAGTAAATTTACTTGTTATTATGTGGATTAAATGGTTGTTATATCATTGTTATTTATCTGGTTATATGTTGGTAATAAACATGGTTATTTGACAGATCTTACTTGTTAGCTCCCTCTAATTTGCTAGATTGATTGAGATACAAAATGACAAGGGTAACATCAAACCAAGCTTTGGAGCTCTAAGATCTATCCCTCCTAGTCTCAGAGAGGGATCTCTCAATATGTTTGTAAGGATATAGCTTGAGGCTTTTAAGAGGTTGATTTTAGGCTAGTTGTTAAGTGCAAGTTTGTTTGTTTGGGTTTGGTTGGGCATGATACTTTGATAGATTTTAGATAGGAAACATGGAAGGTTTTTAAGTCATTGGGCAATGGAGTCAAACATGGTCCAGATAAGTTTATCAATGGTGTTAAGAGCATATGTAGGGAAATTTTACTTGGTTGGTGGATCTTTTAAGGTTATGATGGATTTATGAAATGGACATAAAGATTGAGAACAAAAAACTAATAAAGGGCTGAAACAGAATCCTTTATATACTTGTAAACTGAGGGAGTTGGAAAATTGATAATAATAGCAAGAGGATCAAAGGAATAAGTAGAACCTAATACATTTGATTTCAAACTAAAAACAGATAATTAACCAAGACAAACATTCAAATAAAAACACAGAAAGGTAAGAGACTTATCCAACTTTCAGAGCTTTTATCATCTAGAGCAGAAAACATTTAAGATATACAAGTAACTATAAACATAGAAGGAGAGAAAACTCTAAAATCCAAAGTTACAGCTATAAGGTTTCCTTGAAACAATTTCAGCTAAGTAAAGGCAAAGAGAATGATTTTAAACAAAATTTTTTGACAAACCTAGACAAAGCTGCTTTAAAGAGATGATTCCAAGAACAGGATATTTCAATGGCAACAATATGCAGGGTTAACCATAAATCATAATTGATGCTAAATGATCTAATTTATTCAAGAAATGGATGAGCTAATAACTTGTTAGAGAGAAAAAATATGAATTATCTAATATATCTTAGCAAAAGAAAATGTTAAGGCAGTGAAGGAAAAACAGATTGAAGGTGCCATTAGAAACATTTCTTAATCTAAATTCTTTGTCCTATTGCAGCATAGAAATATGGAAAACATAATGGAAAACTTAGAAAAACATAAACAGAAGAACACTTCACCATCAACTGAGCCTATGGATCCTGCAAACAATCCTTCTCCATCAACAAGCAAATAAGATCATGCATGAGTTCCAAGACATCAATTTCTCTTCAAGAGCTTCAAAGGACTATGTATTATTCCAACTTAAGTCATCAAAATCCAACATTTACAATGAGTTCCAATGAAGTATTGATACTACAAATGAGGAGGTGGAACTATGTTTTAGGGTTCAAATGTCATTTATGACAGAGTAAATACGTTCCTGACCTTGATAACCATGCAAGGCATAAGGTAGGAACATATGTAGAAACCTCTCTATTTAATAACTCTGTCTTTACTCTCTAAGATAAAGATAAGTGGAAAAGATTGACTTTAAGGCTTTATCTTATCTTTTACAATAACTGTCCTAACAGTTTAAATATCTTCTTTAGTGTAATAACTGCCAATTTTCCCTTTACGACATAAAGTAAGCCACAGGTGGCAGTTAGGCTTATCAAGTGAATACCTACTCTGTGTTGATTTATCCGAGGCCTTTTTAGGCCTACCTTGCCTTAATTTAATCAAAAAGTGTGTCTAGGCCTGATTTGTTTTAGCCTTCATAATCCATTATACTTCCTTTCTAACACTTCTCGAACTTCTTCAAACCTTTGATTCATTTGTTTTAACTATGTTTTCTCCTTTAATCTGCCAATTAAACCTTTAAATCTTATGTCTACCTCTTTATACCTTGATTTATCCTTGATACTCTGTTTTTCTGCCTTTATCTCTTTTTCTATCTAACAACTGTTTTATTCATTAATCCTTCATGTCTTTGAACTTTTGACTTTCACCTTCAATCACTGTTTTAAGGCCTAATCCTTTCAATTTATCTTTGATCTCGGATTAACCCTCAAAAACACTTTCTACTATTCATGTCTTCATTGATGCTTTGTAGTATTTGTCCTTTATGTGTAGGGAGGGTTTCTTTATGCGCTGGATGTTTTCATAACCCTTTGATGATTTATGATTCATCAGGGGTTTGAACCTTTATACAACCCCTTTCCTTCGCTATGTTGGCTTTGCGGATCGTCATTCTTTGGCCTCTGCTATTGACAAATAGTTGTGGGAGGGCCTTTTAATGCTTTAACTACCTTTAAAACCTGCAAACAGACCAACAATATTAATAAAACCTGCGTCTTCATGGCTACACTGCTTCGAAGGCTTGATGGAGGGAGAGAGGAGCAATGAGGAGGTTAAAATGCATGCAAGAGGAGGTTCCATGGAAAAACCTGCAAAAATCGGGTTTAAAATTGAATTATGGCGCGGAAATGGAAAGGTGGTTTTGCGAAACCACAAATGGTTTTCGCACAGGCAAAGGGTGGTATGTGGTTTTTCCATGATCGAACGTGATACCACAAGTTGATCGCCATGTGTCCCTCATGAAACCACCGATTTCACGTGGATTTGGGTTGTTAAACCCCGGTTGGAAAATGCGCATGATATCATATGTGAGCCATTGGATCTAGGGGAGCCAGATCCACGACGAAAGTTAAGCGCGATGGCGGGGAGATGCGTGGTGGATGTGGATGGTGGAAGACAGGTGTCAAGCTAGGGTTGGGCGATGACCTGTGAGTGGAAGGTGGGCCAGTGATGACGAGGGCTTTTTTGTCGTGGAGCGGTAGTGTTTATGGGTGGGTTTGACTGAGGGCCGTTGGATCTCAAAGATCCATGGTCGATATTTCCCTATGGAGTGGTAAGGTGGGGGAAATGGTTAATAGGTCAGGAGGTCGTAGGAGTACCATAGCCGTTGGATCTAGGCTTAGGGCCTTTGATCAACGGCCGAGACGGTCCGAGGAAAAATGAAGCGGAGCGAAAGGAAAAAAATGAAATGTAACGGTAGGAGGTTAGTTTATGTGGGGAAAGGGTTTAGATAATGAGCGGAGGAAGTATAAGAGAAGGGATCTAGAGATAAGGTGGAGGGGACCGGGGGCTAAGGTGAGAAAGGGGGCTTAGTGATAGCAGGGGGATGTGGTCCCATGGGTGGAGCAAGGGATCGGGAGTTAGGGCTAAGAAAAAGGGTTTTAGTCCTAGTCCATGGTCCCGCCCTGGGTTATATGAATAGGAAGGGACGGAGGGCTTTAAGCCCTCTAGGGCTTAAGGCCCAATTTTTGTAACAGAGCAGAAAAATAGGCCTAAACCAAAGTTTTTAGTCTTTTGGAAGTTCTGACAGGCTAAAGAGAGGGTTTTAGCGGGTGGTTATACCCTTGGGTTATGTGGAGAAGAGGGGCTAGGGTTTAAACCAATCAAAGGGGCTTAAAGACTTATGTGTTTAATATGAGCGGAAAAAATGCCTAAAGAAGGCTTTTTAAGCTTTTTAAAGGCTTCTGATAGGTAAAAAATAGGGATATTTTAAACCAAAAAGGGGTTTTATGGTTTAAAAAGGGCTTTTAGAAGGTTTTTTAGGGAAATGAAGGGTAAATGAGAAGGGGAAAGAAGGGAGAATGGGGGAAATGAAGAGTTGATGAAGGGGAAGTGGTCCTTTTTTAAAGGATAAAAGCACTGTGGGATAAGAGTAAATGAGTGAAAATTGGCAAAGGAGTTGGAGATAAAAAATGGAGAATATAGCTTGAAACAAGTTTCCTTTTGAAACAGAAGGTGATTTTTTTGAAGTAGATGAAGATATTCGATGGACTGATAGAATTAGGATAATGAAGGCTGTGAGATTTCTAGAACTCATAATGCTTCTAGAAATATTATTTCTAGAAATCTAGGATTGGTAATTTAGTCATCTTTGGACAAAGTCAAAATTATGGATGACTAACAGTGACTCCACTTGGGGAGGAAAACTTGATTTTTAAGGTGTCCAGAACCTCAGAAAATAATCTTTGACTTTTAGTAGACTAGTGCCTTATCCATTGTGCAGTTTTATTCTTTTCTTGCTTATTTTTCTCTGAAAAAGACCACTTTTATCAATTTGCAACATATAATCTTTTTCACACAGTCCTTCTACCTACCCATTCCTATTCGTCCTAGCATTTTTTCTTTTGTGGGTGCACTTGGACTTGCAAACCCTTCCAACATCATTTTATTCTTTTGAAAATAGGAAAAATTAATCTAAATATACCCTTATTTCTTCCAAGAGTTCAAATTAAGCTGTTGAACTCTTTTTATTTCTACCTATACTATTATCTGTCAAGATTAAACTGTATGATAGATCTTATTCTCTACATTCTAAAACATAAATTTAAAATATAGTTAAATCAGGATTAAACTGTCTGATTTTGTATGGTGTCTATGGCTGTATGTACAAGCTACACATAGACTTTATTTTCAAAAAAAATAAAACAAAGTTGTGAAGGTTTAAGATCTAAAAATTATAAACATCATTCTATTCTTTTCCAGCTCTGGTTTTGATCTATTTAGAGCTATATTTTTCCTTTTCTTGGTTCAGATTTTGAGTTTGTTTGAATCATTCTTTTCTATCCTAATCCATTCCACTGATAAGCCAAGTCTGAAAAAATCTTATCAATCAATGCTTCTACTAACTTATCAACATGAATTTAAATTATTTTCAGCCATGATTAGGCTAGATGACTGAGCAATATATCATTTTTCAATCATCAGTGGCACTTAGATTTGCCCACTTTCAGAAAATTCTCTTTTTTGGGTATGGGGCTATACCTTGCTTTTGAATCTGCCCTCTTTTCTTTTTCTGTTTTTTTATTGTTTTTGTATTTTTTATGATTTCAAAACATTCTAAGACTAAGAAGATGCTCAAAGGCTGAGCTTATTTCTGCCTATCTAACCTAATCTAACCTATACATAATATACCTTCATTTGGTGAAATCTCTTTTCCAACACAGCCAATCAAGCAGATGATTCCATGAGGGATCTTGTTTCAGCTCTTTGAGAGTGTTGAAAAAATAAAAATGCCACTTCCACCTTACTTGTTTCCGAACAGTAGTGCCTAAAAATTTTCTCACACTTTGCAACAGAGTGTTCTTGGAAGAACACACTCCTTCTTTAGATTTCTCAAGGAAAACAACAAATGGATCTTGGAATAATACCTGATCTAGAGGATTTGAGACATAAGCTTGATTCAAGACTACTCCTTCTTCCACTTAGCTATGCTTGGGACTCTTTTGGGAAAGAAACTCCACCTCTTCCTCATGATCATCTGAACTGGTAGAATCATCATATATTGCACTTTTATACTCTAGCAAACTTGATGTATTCTAAATGAATGGGCTTAATTCTGTGAGGAGGCCATCATGTTGATGAGTAGGGGCACTCCTTGGCAGTAAGTCTTCTTGTGAAGGAAGTCCAACAACTCTTATATGATTATCACTTTCCAAGTCTTCATCTGCAATTTGAAATTTGATGGGACTTGGTGGCTGAAATTCTGAAGTTGAGGAGGATTCTGTGTTTCAAATGATTTCCTCATCCCTTTCAGGAAAAGGATTTTCATTAACAACTAGTTCAAGAAACTCATTATCTTTCCCAACCTTATCATCAAAACTGAAATACTGTTGATTTCCAATCATATGAAAATTATTTCTGAAGGACTGAAGTGAAGTAGAGCAAAGAGTCAGAGACTCCTCACTTACTTCTAAAATTTCAAGGCTTTCCTCATCAGTGGCATAGATGGCATTAATTGGCTTAATACTTTTTTGAAGTTGATTAAAATGATCTTCCTCCCACAAACTAATTACTAATTGCTCTACAAAGTTAGTTTATGTTAGGAGGATATCATCATCAGATTGATCAAACTTTGGAAAATCATTAAAATAAGTAGTGTCACCAATCAAACATACTGGATTATCAGTTTGTTCTTCTTTGAATTGATCTATAAGTTCACTTTCTGATTTATGGTAGATGGAATTAGTAGGAGAAAGAACATGAATGTTTTGTTTACATGAAGGCTTAGAGGTTGGTTGCATGTTTAACATATGATTTATTTCCTCTTCAATCAAAAGAGAAGGCATTTTTATCTTTCTCTGGATTGGACAACAATTGCTTTCCTTTTTTTGTGGAATTTGATCTTGTGGCTGAATGCCCTCTTGTATTTTACAAAAATGGGCAGATGGATTGTTATTAGTTCCAATTTTTGCAAAGAGCTCTTGTGGATCCTATATTACTTTTTGATGGATTTCATCCTTGATCAACTCTTCTTGGCCATCTTGATGGTTACTTTGGGTAAGAAATGAATGGGTCTCCTCTAACATATCTTCATGATGCCAATTTCCCAAATCTCCATCAATGTTGACAATGTGTTGTATGAGATCTTCAGATTGATCACAACAATTTGTAGTCCATGATAAAGATGAAATATTATCACTATATTTTTCATAAAACACTTGGTGCATGTCTCTTACAGAAAACAGGCTCTTATGTTCTAAACATTCATACCAATCCCTTACCTTATCTTCTAATGTTTCCATGAACATTTTCATAAGATAGTCTTCATGCCATTCAACTTTTAACCTCCATACATGTATATGAAACTTGATGAGATGTAACAAGGGGTCATCAAAATTTTCATTTGGAAAAATAGGCAGGTTTTTCATCGAATCTATTTGATGCATTTTGTGTGGGAATCCAGGGATATGATCTCTATTCATTGGAACATATCTCCTTTGTATCCTTGGATCCCTGTTTGTAAATCAGAAAGGGTCACTGAATCTTTTCAACGAGTTTAGGGTCTTCTACTAGTGGATTCATTAGGTCTTTTGGAGGTTATGGAGTCGCCAGGTGGAAGATTTGAACTTTGTTGTCCACCAACAGTATGATTGGCCTTGCTCAATGCATTCCCAAGGTATTTTACAAGGACTAGTGAAGTAATAGGCCTACTGGAGGCCAGTGGAGTCGCCAGGTGGAAATTTTTAGCTCTTTTGGAGGTAAAATGTTCTATGGTCCACCACCAATGTTTATTATGAAACCAAACTGAAATGTTTTTGGGGTTTTCTAAGTTTTCTTTAGGCATCCTTAAGGTCAATGAGTATCCCCTAACTAAGTCATTACCTTGCCAAGATGATGAATTAATTAGTTTCTACTCTGCCTATGGGTTGGTTTTTAAGTCAAATTTGGGATGTATATGAGTCTATAAGAGTTTTTCAGGCTACTATGAACTCAGGGGTCCCACCGTGATTTCCACTATGTTAGCTCCCTTTAATTTTCTAGATTGATTGAGATACAAATTGACAAGGGTAACATCAAACCAAGCTTTAGATCTCTCGGATCTAGCCCTCCTAGTCTCCGAGAGGGATCTCTCAATATGTTTGTAAGGATATAGCTTGAGGCTTTTAAGAGGTTGATTTTAGGCTAGTTGTTAAGTGCAAGTTTGTTTGTTTGGGTTTGGTTGGGCATGATACTTTGGTAGATTTTAGATAGGAAACATGAAAGACTGTTAAGCTGGGGTTGGGAAATGGAGTCAAACAAGGTCCAAATAATTTTATCAATGGTGTTAAAAGCATAAGTGCAGTGCTTACGTAGTCAATAACATCTTTAAGGTTATGATGATTTATGAAAATGACATAAGATTGAGAACAACAAGCTAATAAAGGGCTGAACATAATACATATACTTGTAAACTGAGGGAGTTAGAAAATTGATAAGAACAACAAGAGAATCAAAGGCATAAGCATAACCTAATACATTTGATTTCAGATTGAAAACAGATAATTTACCAAGGCAAAAATTCAGATAGAAACACATAAAGGTAAGAAATTTATCCAACTTTCAGAGCTTTTATCATCTAGAGCAGAAAAATTTAAGATATACAAGTAAATATAACCATAGAAAGAGAGAAAACTTTAAAATCCAAAGTTACAACTATAAGGCTTCCTTAAAACAATTTCAGCTAAGTAAAGGCAAAGAGCATGATTTTAAACAAAATTATTTGACAAACCTAGAAAAAGTTGCTTTAAAGAGATGATTCCAAGAACATAATATTTCAATGGCAACAATATGCAGGGCTAACCCTAAATCATAATTGATGGTGACTGATCTAAATTATTCAAGGAATGGACGAGCTAAGAACTTGTTAGAGAGCAATAAATGATTTATCTAATTTATCTAAGCAGAAGAAAACATTAAGGCAATGAAGGACAAACATATTGAAGGTGCCATTAGAAACATTTGTTAATCTAAATTCTTTGTCCTACTGCAACATGGCAAGATGGAAAACATAATGGAAAACTTAGAAAAACATAAACATAAGAACACTTCACCATCAACCAAGCCTATGGATCCTGCAAATCTCCATCAACAAGAAAATCAGATCATGCATGAGTTCCAAGACATCAATTTCTCTTCAAGAGCTTCAAAAGACTATGTGTTATTCCAGCTTCAGTCATCAAAATCCAACATTTACAATGAGTTCCAGTGCAGTATTTATATTGCAAATGAGGAGGTGGAACTATGTTTTAGGGTTCAAATGTCATTTATGACAGAGTAAATACGTTCCTGACCTTGATAACCATGCAAGGCATAAGGTAGGAACATCTGTAGATACCTCTCTGTTTAATAACTCTGTCTTTACTCTCTAAGATAAAGATAATTGGAAAAGATTGACTTTCAGGCTTTATCTTATCTTTTACAATAACTGTCCTGACAGTTTAAATATCTTCTTTAGTGTAATAATTGCCAATTTTCCCTTTAGGACATAAAGTAAGCAACAGGTGGCAGTTAGGCTTATCAAGTGAATACCTGCTCTGTGTTGATTTATCTAAGGCCTTTTTAGGCCTATCTTGCCTTAATTTAATCAAAAAGTGTGTCTAGTCCTGATTTGTTTTAGCCTTCATAATCCATTATACTGCCTTTCTAACACTTCTCAAACTTCTTCAAACCTTTGATTCATATGTTTTAACTATGTTTTCTCCTTTAATCTTCCAATTAAACCTTTAAATCTTCTGTTTGCGTCTTTATACCTTGATTTATCCTTGATACTCTATTTTTCTTCCTTTATCTCTTTTTCTATCTAACAACTGTTTTATTCATTAATCCTTCATGTCTTTGAAATTTTGACTTTCACCTTCAATCACTGTTTTAAGGCCTAATCCTTTCAATTTATCTTTGATCTCGAATTAACCCTCAAAAACGCTTTCTGTTGTTCATGTCTTCATTGATGCTTTGTTGTATTGTCCTTTATGTGCAGGGAGGGTTTCTTTATGCGCCGAAGGTTTTCATAACCCATTGATGATTTATGATTCATCGAGGGTTTGAAAATTTATACAACCCCTTTCCTTCGTTATGTTGGCTTTGCGGATCGTCATTCTTTGACATCTGCTATTGAAAAATAGCTGTGGGAGGCCTTTTAACACTTTAATTGCCTTTAAAACCTGCAAACAGACCAACAATATTAAAAAACTTTGCGTCTTCATGTCTACACTGCTTCAGAGGCTCGACAGAGGGCGAGAGGAGAAATCAGGAGTTTAAAATGCATGCAGGAGGAGGTTCCATGGAAAAACCTGCGAAAACCGGGTTTAAAATTGAATTATGGCGCGGAAATGGAAAAGTGGTTTTTCGAAACCACAAATGGTTTTCGCGCAGGCAAAGGGTGGTATGTGGTTTTGCCGTGATCGAACGCGATACCACAAGTTGATCGCCACGTGTCCCTCATGAAACCACTAATTTCACGTGGATTTGGGTTGTTAAACCCCGGTTGGAAAATGCACGTGGTATCGTATGTGAGCCATTGGATCTAGGGGAGCCAGATCCACGGTGGAAGTTAAGCGCGATGGCAGGGAGATGCACGGTGGATGGGGATGGTGGAAGACAGGTGTCAAGCTAGGGTTGGGAGATGACCTGTGAGTGGAAGGTGGGCTAGTGATGACGAGGGCTCTTTTGTCGTGGAGCGGTAGTGTTTATGGGTTGGTTTGAATAAGGGTCATTGGATCTCAAATATCCACGGTCGAGATTTCCCCATGGAGTGGTAAGGCAGGGGAAATGGTTAATAGTTCAAGAGGTCGTGAGAGTACCATAACCATTGGATCTAGGCCTAAGGCCTTTTATCAATGGCCGAGACGGTCTGAGGAAACATGAAGCGGAGCGAAAGGAAAAAAAATGAAATGTAACGGTAGGAGGTTAGTTTATATGGGGAAAGGGTTTAGATAATGAGCGGAGGAAGGATAACAGAAGGGAGCTGGAGATAAGGTGGAGGGGACTGGGGGCTAAGGTTAGAAAGGGGGCTTAATGATAGCAGGGGGATGTGGTCCCGTGGGTGGAGCGAGGGACCGAGAGCTAGGGCTAAGAAAAAGGGTTTTAGTCCTAGTCCATGGTCGCACCCTGGGTTATATGAATAGAAAGGGGTGGAGGACTTTAAGCCTCTAGGGCTTAAGGCCCAATTTTTGTAATAGAGTGGAAAAAAAGGCCTAAACCAAATTTTTTAGTCTTTTGGAAGTTCCGACAAGCTAAAAAGAGGGTTTTAGCAGGTGGTTATACCCTTGGGTTATGTGGAGAAGAGAGGTTGGGGTTTAAACCAATCAAAGGGGCTTAAAGCCTTATGTGTTTAATATGAGTGGAAAAAAGGCCTAAAGAAGGCTTTTTAAGCTTTTTAAAGGCTTCCGATAGTTAAAAAATAGGGATATTTTAAACCAAAAAGGGGTTTTTATGGTTTAAAAAGGTTTTTTAGAAGGTTTTTTAGGGAAATGAAGGGTAAATGAGAAGGGGAAAGAAGGGAAAATGGGAGAAATTAAGAGTTGATGAAGGGGAAGTGGTCCTTTTTTAAAGGAGAAAATCACTGTGGGATAGGATTAAATGAGTAAAAATTGGTAGAGTAGATGGAGATAAAAAATGGAGAATATAGCCTGAAACATGTTTCCTTTTGAAAAAAAAGGTGATTTTTTAGAAGGCATAGATGAAGATATTCGGTGGAATGATAGACTTAGGAAAATGAAGGCTGCGATATTTCTAGAACTCACAATGCTTCTAGAAATATCATTTCTGGAAATCTAGGATTGGTAATTTAGTCATCTTTGGACAAAGTCAAAATTATGGATGACCAACATTACTCATGGCTCTCTCCATGTTTTTACTTGTAACTGAATGAATAATCAATACATGACCTAATTGGTGTTATGACGACTATTAAGAAGGAATTGTTCCTTCTTGTTAAATATAAGATAAGTTTCTAGATCCTTGTGTTCAGATATGCATTCATGACCTATAGGTTGCATGTTCATCACGTGTTTGACAAAATTTCAGTCTCGTTTGGGAGAGGTTAGGTCAAGTCCTGGTTCATGATTTGGTTGATAAAATTTGTTTCTATGTCATTCATGACTTTTATAAGTTTCACTAATTTTTGGGAAGAGGCCTGAGTCCTAGCTCTGAAAAAGTGGCTTAGAATTAAGGGTCTCTTGCATAGAATTTATTGGAAAAGCCCACAATCGTTGGCAGGCAGGCTTATGGGAGCAACTCAAAGCTCACAATCATTTTCACCCCTTGGCAAGGGAGCAGATGAGGCTCTATTTTAGTGAAAAAGAGAGTTATCACAGGGGTTGGACACCTGGAGGGGTTGGGTCGCTCCTAGAAGTCCTGTAAGACCTTATGGAAGTTAGTAAGGTATTACGTTTTCTACTCCATTTCCTTAAGGTAATATAGGAGGTTGATTCTTATCATACTGACCCTCAACTCATGTTTACCCTAGGTAAACTAGTGAAAGTGGGTAAATGTGGGAGGAGTGGGTTATAGGGTGGTATTAGAGCGGGTTGTGCTCTCTTTGGGTGAAGTTTGATGTCTCAATTTTATGGTTATCATGCATGGGGTCATGGCATATAGCTGGTATGGTCATGCATGATGCTGATATGTTTTTATATGGATATGCTTATGATTATACATGTACATGATAATGTGTATTGATCTTGTAGATGAGATAAGCCTCCCCTGAACATCAATGAGGTGTGGATTTTATTTTGGTATCTATTTGGCTTATCTAACATGTTATACTTGTAGGAAGAAGAAAATCAAATATGACAAGAAAAATGGCAGACTACAGTTCACATAAATCTACCTAAATATCAGTTTGGAAGTAAGGAGGTGAATATTCTCCTGGTATAGTAGATACATTGAGGAGTTTGTGGGAAGAGATTAGAAGTTTCAAAGTAGAAAATGGCAGGCTAGTTGAGGCTTAGGAAAGACTTTCAAGGGATCAAGAGAAGTAGTTAGAGGCCAGTGCAATGATTCTTCAGATCTTTTCAGAGTTGCAGAAATAGGGATAGTTGAGGATCAATCAAGAGCAAGAAGAGAATAATAATGTAGCATATGGTAGCATGCAACAATACAAATACAAATTGGATAGAGGGGACATAATTATAGGTGGAAAATCACTGGATACGCTTGATAGGTGGACTAGTATGTATGGGCATCATTCTAGTTCCTCACCTAGGAGAAATCATTAGAGTCATCACTGTGATCATCCTTATAGGAGGAGGGAGTATTTTCCTGAAGAGTTTAAGAAAGTGAAGCCTCCTACATTTGATGGAGAGATGAAGAAGTCATAATATGCAGACGCATGGTTGCTTGGGATGAAGAAATTATTCAGATTGCATAGCTATTCAGAGAACATGAAAGCCAAGATAACTACCTTCAATATCAAAGGGAAATAATATATCAAATGGGAAGATGTGAATAATGTCAAATCCATTCGGAAAGAAGACTTGATTTGGGATGATTTTGAGAGGCTCTTCAAGAAGTAACTATCAGAGAGGTACTATGATGACAAAGCTAAGGAGTTTTATGAGCTGCAGATGGGTCCTATGACAAATGATGAGTATACTAGCAGGTTCTTGGAGCCATTGAGATATGTGAATTATCTCAGGGATGAGAAGGATAAGATTTATTGATTCATCAGTGGATTTCCAACAACATATATAGACTATATTGAGTTTAATGAGCCTAGATCATGGAGGAGGCCATCCAAAAGTTGAATAATTGTTATGAGTATTCAAATCGCAAATCTAACCCTAAGCGTGATTTGAAATGAAATGATAAAGTTAAAGGGAAGTGGTCACAAAAGCGGGGAAGACCTCAAGATGTAGGTGAGAAAGAAAATATAGTTCCTTACAAGTAGTTGAGAAGGGGCATGGGTCTCAAACTGGAGAGAAGAAGACTAGAGATGATGGTAGGGGACCATTTTAGTGTTGGATATGTGGCAAGATCATTGCAAGAAGGATTTTTCATTGCAATAGGGTGGTAGGCCTCAGACCTATAGTGCTTAGGAGGCATATAAAGTTGGGGATGGTGGTCATAACATTCCTCGAATTTTTGTAGTTGTGGAAAAAATGTAAGAAAATCACCAAGTATCCATTATAAGGTACTATGAAGAGAGTTCATCATTGGGTAAGATCTTGTGCAATTGAATTGAATGGTATACCTACAATGACACATTTGAATGTACTACCATTGATATCATACAGTATGATTTTGGGTATGGATTGGATGTATCTTCATAGGACCAAAGTATATTGCTATGAGAAGGTTATTGAGTGCCTGGATGATAATGGGGAAAAGAGAATCTTGCAGGGAAAGAAGGATTCTACATCAGTGAGGATGGTCATCGCTTTGCAGGCTAAGCGCAGTTGTAGGAAGGGGTCATTTTCAATTCATATTTCCAATGATAAGGGTAAGGATGTTGAGGATGCAGAAATATCTATGAGGTACCCTCTATTGAAACAATTCCGAGATGTATTCTTCACAGAAATTTCAGAGTTGCCTCCTCATAGGGAAGTGGACTTTTCTATTGAGTTAGTACAAGGAGTAACACCCACATCAAAGGAGCCTTACATGATGAGCACTCCAGAGTTATTAGTGTTGAAGTTACAGTTGAAGGAAATGATTGATAAGGGATACATTAGGCAAAGTGTGTCACCTTGGGGTGCACCAGTATTGTTCATGAATAAGAAGGATGGTATTCTCAGGTTGTGCATTGATTACAGGCAACTGAACAAGGTGATGGTCAAGAAATAGTACCCATTTCCGATGATTGAGGACTTGTTTAATCAGTTGAAAGGGGAAACAATGTTATCAAAGATTGCATCAAGGAAGAGGACATCTACAAGACTGCTTTTAGGACAAGGTATGGGAATTATGAGTTTTTTGTAGTCCGTTTTGGTTTGACTAATGCCCCAACTAATTTTATGTGCTTAATCAAAAGTGTGTTGCATTCTTATATGGACAAGTTTTTTATTGTGTTCATTGAAGATATATTGATATATTTAAAGAATGAAGAAGAGCCTGCCAGGCATTTAGCAGCAATGTTGAGATTTCTAAGAGAAAATGAGTTTTATGCCAATATTAGCAAGTGAATTTTCTCTTAGAAAAAGGTACATTACTTGGGACATGTTATCTCTAAGGAAGGCATAGTAGTAGTTCTAGAAAAGATAAAATCTATCATGGAGTGGGCAACTCTTAGAAATTTGGATGAAGTCAGATCATTTATGGGGTTAGCAGGTTACTATAGAAGATTCATCAAGAACTTCTCATGCATTTCATATCCTATTACATCTTTGTAGAGAAACACTAGATTTGAATGGGCAGAGGAATGTGCAACCAATTTTGAACAGTTAAATAAATTTTTGACAAACACTCCAATTCTTAAGATTGAAATATGGATAAAGAGTTCATAGTGTGTACAAATGCTTGCAAGGGAGGGCTTGGTGGAGTCATTATGTAGGAGTGACAAGTGGTGTGCTATGAATCTAGGAAACTGAATGAGCATGAGAAGAGCTATGTGACTCATGATCTTGAGTTGGAAACTATTATTCATGCCTTGAAGATGTGGAGGCATTGCTTTCTTGGTTGGAGGTTTGTATTGATGATCGATCACAGTGGGTTGAGATATCTATTTGACCAATAAAATTTGAATGCAAGGAAAGATAGATGGTTGGATATCGTTAGTGAGTTTGACTTTGATATTAGATACATTAAGGGAAAGGAGAACAAGGTTGTAGATGCTCTCAGAAGGAAAGTGCAGTTGAACCATGTTGCAACAATGAGATCATATGGGAAAGGTTTACAAGATCATATCTTATAAGAAAGACAACATGATTACAAGTACAGGGAGCTTAGGCACATGTTACAACAAGGTATAGGTGATCAGGATGTGGACTTTCGTCTTACGACAAATGGTTGGTGAGATTCAAAGATAGGATCTATGTGTCAGATGATAGTGAGCTCAAGAAGCTTATCCTAAGGGAGTTTCAAGCCAAACCATATTCAGGTCACCTAGGATATCAGAAGAAATTGACAACAATGAAGAAGTTCTACTATTGGACGAATATGAAGAAGGAAGTGGCAGAGTTAGTAGTTATATGTTTAGACTGTCAAAAGGTCAAATAAGAGCATAAGAATCTAGGTGGATTTCTTCAACCTATTCCAATTTTAGAATGGAAATGGGAGGTCATTTCCATGGATTTCATGATAGGTCTCCTAAGGATATCAAGGCAACATGATTCTATCATTGTTGTGGTAGAAAGGTTGAGCAAGGTAGCTCACTTGATTCCAGTGAAGACTACTTATTCAACTAGTGAGGTAATACAAGTATTCATCAGGGAGATAGCGAGGTTGCATGGTGTTCCGAAGAAGATTGTGTCAGACAAGGATGCCAAGTTCACTTCCAAGTTTTGGAAGGAGATGTTTGCAAGCTTGGGCACAAATTTTTCCTTTAGTACAACTAATCATCCACAAAAATATAGACATACAAATAGGTTCAACATGATTCTGGAGGATATGATGAGGATGTATGTCATGCATCAACAAAGGAGATGGGAGGAGTACCTTCCATTAGTCGAGTTTTCATACAAAAATGGTTATCATGGGTTGAGGATGATTTTGTTTGAGGAACTGTATGGGTGGAGTTGTAACACTCCCATCAGCTAGAGTGATCCAATGAATATGGTACTTATTGGACTAGACATGTTGGGAGACATGGAACATGAAATGAAGGTTTTTAAGAAGAACATAAAGGCAACACAAGATGGAAAGGAGAGTTATGCAGACCAACACATGGAATTTAAGGAGTGTTAGGTTGGGGAGCATGTGAATTTGTGGATCAAGTCCAAGAAGGACCCCTTGAGGATTGGATCATGTGCCAAGTTGGCACCATGGTACTGCGGGCCTTTTGAGATCCTTGAGAGGATTGGACCAATGGCTTACAAAATTGCATTTCCTCCGACAGTGAAATTCCATGATGTTTTCCATGGTTCATTGCTTAAAATATATGTAAAGGATTTTGATAATATTATTTATTGGTATGATTACAGGTGGAACCAGAAGGATAATTCCAGCCAGAACCTCAGTGTATATTGCAACCATCGAGCAAGTTAAAGTGCAGTGGAAGAAATTTGGGCCCGATGAAGGTAAATGGGAGATGATTGATCAGATGTGGGTTATGTATCCTTCATTGTTTGTTGGTGGAGGAAAATGAGTTTTGGTATTTGTAGATATTAATGTATGGTTTTTATTGTAAACACTAAAATGAGTTTTTTTATAAAGCTCCAATAAGCGGTATGGTTGTCATGTTTTCATGTTTATCATGATGGTTTTGATTTTGAGTAGGTTGTTCATTGTAAATACTAAAATGAGCTAAGTTATAAAGCTCCATAGGCAGTATGATTTTGGTTTTCAGTAGTTTTGCTGGTTGTAGGTGTCATAGAACACCAAGTACAATGTTCACCTAAGGGGGAGGGGTCTGTTATAGCCCCAAGTTAAAAGTTCATATAATAAAGTTAATAAAGGAAAAATAAGACCAAGGTCATGAGACACTTATTCCAAACAGAATTTTGGGAAAAATATCCTAGTGGGCATCATTTGATGTGTTTATGGCTAAGGAGAAATTGGCAAAGGCAATGGCAAAGGATTTGAAAAGGCGAAAATGTATTTTTGGTACTTTATTTATGAAAATAAAGGAAATTAGGAGAAAATGAAGGTGAAAGGTCACAAGTTGCATGTGAGGAGGAAATTGAAGGAAAATTAAGGAAATATGAAGAAATTATAGGCATCAAGAATAAAAATACATTAGAGCATCAATTAGTAGCCTTTTTTCAGTTCATTTTAGGATAAGTCTCAGAGAGGAGAAGAGAACCAAGAGGATAAGGAAAGCAAGCAAGAAAAGGAAGGACAAGGAAAGCAAGGATCAAGTAAGGAAAATTTGGATCAAACAAATTCAGTGGTATTACTTGCAGGTAATAGGTTGCATGCATGATTTCCTAGTTGGTTTTGGCATGCATGGCATATGAAAGTGTGTATTTCATTTCTTTGCTATCTGGCTGGATTTTTCTAGGTTTTGACAGTGGTTTTAGCCTTGCCTTTCCATTTCCGGATAGCCATGGTGTGATGGGATTCATTCTCGGTTGAGCTTTGAATTTCCAAAAGGTTTTGGATCCAGATGAGGTGGTATCAGGAAAATCCCAATGGTTAGGGGTGTAGATGGTTTTCTCGAGAAGACTTTAACAAGTGGGTGGAGACAGGAAAATTCCTTAAGGGATGGTGAAGGAATTCTAAGGCATTCAAGCTCGGTTTGGTTTTTTGATATCAGGATTAGTTTAGGTGAGATCACATTATGGTGAGGGTGAAGGTGTTTTAACCTCTGGATTCCCTTGGTTGATTTTGGATTGGTTTAGCCCATAATATCCCACATTCATGCTTAAAATATGGCATGGGGGTGATTGGCTGAAAGACAGATTTGGTTTAGCCCAATCTATGGTTAGGTGGTACATGGAAGTCCCAGACCTGGTTAGAATTTTCCTATGTTTAATAAGAGCTAAGTTTCTCTTGCTTTTGATGAGTAAATGCACTTGTTATTACGTGGCTTAAATGGTTGTTCTATCATTATTATTTATCTGGTTATATGTTGGTTATAAGCATGGTTATTTGAAAAATCTTAGTCATGGTTCTCTTCATGTTTTTTCTTGTAACTGAATGAATAAATAATGCATGACCTAATTGGTGTCATGGGACATATTGTGAGAAGGCATTGATCCTTCTTGTTAAATATAAGATAAGTTTCCATATCCTTCTGTTCATATATGCATTCATGATTTGTAGGTTGCATATTCATCATGTGTTTGAGGGAATTTCAGTCTCGGTTGGGAGAGGTCAAGTCAAGTCCTGGTTCAAGTGTTGTTTTATAATCTTTGTTTCTCTGCCATTCATCATTTATGGAATTTTCACTAAGTTTTTGGCAGAGGCATGAGTCCTCGCCCTTAAAAAGTGGCTCATAATTCAAGGTCGCTAACATAGAATGGATTGGAAAATTTTATAGTCGCTGGAAGGCAGGCCTATGGGAGTGACCAAAGGCTTACATTCACTTGCATGCCTTAGCAAGGGAGTGACTAAGGCTCTAGTTCAGTGAAAAATAGAGTTATTTCAGGTGTTGGACACCTGGAAGGGTTGGGTTTCTCCTGGAGGTCCTGTAACACCTGAGGAAAGTCAGTAAGGTATTAAGTTGTTAAATCCATTTCCTTAAGGTCATATAGGAGGTTGAGTCTTATCATAGTGACCCTCAACTCATGTTTACCCTGGCCAGTAAACCGGTGAAATTGGGTAAATGTGGGAGGAGTGGGTTACATGTTATGTTATGTTTAAATTCATATATTTCAATTCCTCACTGATTCATTGAATAGAGTGATTGAATCATGCTACATATATGTTATAAATCCTTGGCTTGTTTTGATTATATGTGCATGTTATAATTATAGCAATCAGAGATAGGATTGGAGCTTACAAGCTGGGAGCAAAGTAAATCTTGCGACGGATTCTAAGTAGGCCTCTTTCCATATTTCAATTTCTCTAAGGGAAAATCTATGTTATTTTCTTTCTGTTGTTATATACCATTCTGATAGGTCTAGGGATAAAATATCAATTACAAATACCAACTGTAACGCACACCTCCCCTCACATCTACCCAAGTAACTGACCAACTGGGGTAAACATGAGATGAGGGGAAGTTATGACTAGAATCAACCTCCTAGGTGACCTTAAGGAAATTGATTCATTAAAAAAACATTACTAACTTCACTCAGGGGCCACAAGACCATCCAGGGGTAACCCAACCCCTCCAGGTGTCCATGCCCTAAGCCAACATGACTTTTCACTTAATTTTACCCCTAGTCGCTCCCTTGCCAAGGCCTTAGTGTGAATAGACCTCCCAGTTGCATGCATAAGTCTGCATCAGTGTGACTGTGGACTAAATTTCTCAGTGTTTTGCTAGTGACTACAAATTTTAACTCTAAATTTGCGGCCGACCTGACCATCCCCAACCGGGACTGAAATTCTATCAAACACTTTGCAACAATGCAATCTACATGTCATGAATACAAAAATGAACATAACCGACTGGAAAATCATATGAAACTTGTCAATAAGGATCACCATCCTCTCTTATTAGTTGTCTTATCATTAAATAGGTCTTGCATCCATTATTATTTCAGTTACAAGTAAAAACATGAAACAAACCATGAATAGAACCAATCACATAAAAAATTCTTATAACCAACATATTACCACAAAAATAACCATAATATAACAACCATTAAATCCACATAAATACAATTACAAAAGAAAGAGAACTTAGCTTTCATTAAACATAGGCAAGAGCTGACTAGGTTTAGACTTCCACGTACCACTCGACCACAAACATGGTTGAACGAAATATTTCTTTAAGACAATCACCCCCATGCCATATTCCGAGTATAAATGTGGGATCTCATGGATACACCAATCCAAAAACAACCAAGGGAATCGATAGGTTAAACCAACTCCACACTCACCATACCGTGATATCACCTAAAGTAGCACCGAGATCACAAAATCGCACCAAGATGTAATGCCTCTGGATCTCATCACCATCCTTGAGGATTTTTCTGTATCCTTGTCTCTATGCTTTACTGCAATCCAAACCGGATCACTAGGAGCTTACTCAGACACCACCATCAGTATTTACCGTGTATCCTGCCAAAACTAGTCAAGGGATTCCTAGGCCTTTCGGAATGAACATGAGACCACCTCCACCCCAGATTCTGAAACCATCTGACAATTCCAAATCTCAAAACTGAGAAAAATCCCATCACACCATGGGAAAGGATGAAAACCACTATCAAATCCTAACAAAACCATGCTACCGACAACAAAAGAACCAAATACCAACATGCAGATACCATGAATTTCAAAACTAGCTAGGAAATCATACATGTAATCCGTTACCTGCAAGTATTATCACTGAATTTTCTTGATCCTGATCTTCCTTGCTTGATCTTTGATTTCCTTTCCTTTCTTTGTCCTTCCTTTGCTTGCTTCTCCTTTTATTGGTCCAATGCTAAAATGCTCCAAGAAAACTCTAAGTGTCTAAGAGTGTGAGAGAGAGAGAGCTCCAAAATCGAATTGGAAAAAAAGCTACCAATTGATCCTCATAAGCCTTTTTATCAATGGGGCCTCTATTTTCTTCATTTTCCATTATTTTCATTCAATTTCCTCCTCACATGCCACCTATGACCTTTCACCTTCCTTTTCTCCTAATTTCCTTTATTTTCGTAAATAAATGTGCCAAAAATACTTTTTGTCTCTTTAATGCCTTAGCCATTTCTTTTTCCAATTTCCATTAGCCATAAACACATCCAGTGATACCCACACATATATCTTTCCCGCTAGGATATCTTGCCCAACATTAAACTTGGAATAAGTGTCCCTTAACTATGGTCTTATTTTTTCCTTTATTAACTTTTATTACATGAACTTTTAACTTGGGTCTGTTACAGAACCCTCCCCCTTGGGGAACATTGTCCTCAATTTTAAACCACACCTATACCTCGTCAAAACCATTGAAAATAAAACATAATGCCCATGGATCTTTATAACTTAGCTCTATGAATGATTTACAATGAAAGACCTATTCAAAATCAAAATACATCATGAAACCATGGCAATATAACAACCATACCTATTATTGGAGCTTATAACTTAGCTCATGGGGTATTTACAATAGAAACCATACATAATTATGTACAAATACAAAAAATTATTTGCCTCAGTCGAAAAACAAGGAAGGATACATATCTTGCATCTGATAAGCCATATCCCATGTAGTTTCATCAAGCCCAAAGTGCTTCACTTCACTTTAACTTTCTCTATGGATCTATTCCTGAGCATGAGTTGTTTATGCTGCAATATCCACCGAGATTTGAGATGGAATTCTCCTTCTCATTCCATCTTCAATACATAACAATCAATAACATGATAAACATACTTTATATACCCTTTAAGTAATGAAACATGAGAAACATCATGGACTTTCATTGTTGGAGGCAGTGCAAGTCGATAGGCCACTGGTCCAATCCTCTCAAGGATCTCAAAAGGACCGCAATACGGTGGTGCCAACTTGGCACATGATCCAATCCTCAAGGAGATATTCTTGGAATTGATGGGCAAATACACATGCTCCCCAACCTGAAACTCCTTAAATGCCCTATGTTGGTCTACATAATTTTTCTTCCTATCTTGTGTTGCCTTTATATTCTTCCTTATAAGTTGCATCTCTTGTTCCATATTTTCCAACATGTCTGTTATAATAAATACCTTGTTCACTAGATCACTTCAGCTGATGGGAGTATTACAACTCCACCCATACAGTGCCTCTAGAGGACTCATCCTCAATGACTCTTGATAATCATTTTTGTATGCAAAATCAACCAATGGAAGATAATCCTCCTATATCCTATGTTGATGCATGAAATACATGTTCAATATATCCTCTAAGATCCTGTTGACCCTCTTTATCTGTCCATTTTTATGTGGATGATAAGTTGTATTGAAGGCCAACTCTATACCTAATCCTACAAACAACTCCTTCAAAAACTTGGAAGTGAACTTCGCGTCCCTGTTTGACACAATATTCTTTGGAACACGATGTAATCTCACAATATCCCTTATTAAGACTTGTGCCACCTCACTAGCTAAATATTTAGTCTTCACTGGAATGAATCGAACCACCTTTCTCAACCTGTCGAACAAAACCATGATAGAATCATGCTACCTCGCTATCCTTAGAAGACATGTGATAAAATCCATGGAAATGACCACCCATTTCCATTCTGGAATCGAAATAGGCTTTATTAGACCACATGGATGCCGATATTCTACCCTCACCTGCTAAAAATCCAAACATCTAGCCATGAACTTTTTCACATCTCTCTTCAGATTCAACCAGTAGAAGAACTTATTCACCACCTTCAATGTATTTTGGTATCCTAAGTGACCCAAGTATGGCTTGACATGAAACTCCCTCAATATAAACTTCTTTAGCTCACTGTCATATGACACATACATCATGTCCCTAAATCTCACCAAATCGTCTGTTGTGAGATGATAGTCTACATCTTGATCACTTCTACTTGTATCTATAACTATACTCTATTGTAACCTATGCCTGAGCTCCACATACCTGTTATCCTGTTGTCCTGCCTATAAGATTTGATCTTGTAAGTTTTTCCCATAAGAACTTATAACTTCTATATGATTCACCTATACTTTACTACTGAGAGCATCTGCAACCCTTTTCTCCTTTCCCTCGATGTATCTGATCTCGAAGTCAAACTCACTAAGGGTGGCCAACCATCTAAATTTCTTGGCATTCAAATTCGATTGGTCAAACAAATATCTCAACCCATTGTGATCACTCAACAATACAAATCTCCTGCCAAGAAGATAATGCCTCCACATTTTCAATGCATGAATAATAGTTGCCAACTCAAGATCATGAGTCACATAGTTCTGTTCATGCTCAATCAATTTTATGGACTCATAGCATACCACCTATCCCTCCTACATAAGGAATCCACCAAGTCCTCTTTTACAAGCATCTGCACACACCATGAATTCTTTATTCGGATCTGAAATCTTAAGGACTGTAGCATTGGTCAACAACTACTTCAACTGCTCAAAACTAGCTGCACATTCTTCTGTCCATTCAAACTTCTTACCTTTCCTCTACAAATATGTAATAGGATATGAAATGCATGAGAAGTTCCTAATGAAACTCATATAGCCACCTGATAATCCCCTAAATGATATGAATTCCTCCACATTCTTAGGAGCTTACCACTCCATGATGGATTTTATCTTTTCTGGATCTATTGCTATGCCTTCCTTGGAAACAACATGTCCCAATTAGTGTACCTTTTTATGGAATAAACTACACTTTCTAAGCTGATCATATAATTGATGCTCTCTTAGAAATCTCAAGACTACTGCTAAATGCTCATCATGCTCTTCCTAATTCTTAGAATATAGCAAGATGACATCAATGAATACAATAAAAAACTTGTCCAGATAAGGAAACAACACATTATTCATCAAACACATAAATGTAGTTGGGGCATTATTCAAACCGAATGGAACTATAACAAACTCATAATGCCCATACCTAGTCCCGAAGGTGGTCTTGAATATGTCCTCTTCTTTGATGCATACCTAATTATATCCTAATCTCAAGTCGATCCTAGAGAACACTGCTTCTCCCTCCACCTAATCAAACAAGTCATCAATCTTTGGTAATGGATACCTGTTCTTGATCACCACTTTTTTCAGCTGCCTGTAATCAATGCAAACCTGAGAGTACCATCCTTCTTCTTCATGAACAACACTGATGCACTCCACGGTGATACACTTGGCTTAATGAATCCTTTGTCAAGCATTTCATTTAGCTGCAACTTAAACTCAACTAACTACGATGTACTCATCCTATAAGGTGTCGCTAATGCTGGTGTTTCCCCTGGCACCAACTCAATAAAAAAATCAACTTCCCTGTGAGGAGGTAGCTCTGGAAAATCTACAGGAAACACATCCTGACACTACTGTAATACATGATACCTTTGAAATATTTCTGCATCCTCGACATCCTTACCCTTATCACTAGAAACATGCTTAGCCTTCATAACGATGACCGTTGTGGGAGCGGGGTCCCCTAAGGCACAAATTCCATTTCTCTTTTTTTTATGTTTGTATGTGCGTGCTGCACAAATGTAGTCAAAGGGATTTTCCCCCCATTTTGGATATATTTAAGCTTAAATGTAAACTATGGGCCTCAAACCATAGTTTGGGACCATATTATCTATGCGCTAGGCATGTTATAAATAGATAGTGTTGTCTATGTCAAATAGTTCATTTGAAGTGATAGATGTGATATGTCATATTGATATTCAAATAATATTTGCGTCTGTAAGGGTTTTTGGGTTGGGTAAAAGGCTCATGTTGGCTATGTGCACGGAGACCTAGTCCTGGCTGTGTTGAACTCCATTGGTTGTGTGCACGGAAGGGATTGTAAGGGTTTTGTAAGGGTTTTGAAGGAAAAGCTAATGTATTGATAGATCTGAAGGATTAATAGAAGGAACAATTTTAGCGAATTCTCTGTGTTATGCATATATTTGCTATTTGTGCTTACTGTCTATGCTTTGATGAGACCACACTATCTGTTTACTTATTGACGAATGTGAAGGGCTAATTGATATGTTTATGCATGAATATTGACATTTGTTAAGTATTACAGTGATTAGGTCAAGTTCTGGTTTTGATTTATTATCTGTGATAAGTAGGACAAGTATTTCTGGGTATTCTGTTAATGATTGCGCAAATATCTGTAACTCTGTTATAGATTCATTGCGCACATCTGTGTAAGGTAAATTAGGGTTCTGCTGAGGACCACTTCATTAAATTCTCTCTCAGGGTGCAGAAACCTGGTTCCAACAACCCCCCATACTTCTTCATATGAGACTTTGATCTGCACAAGCAGATCATTACCGAAAGAGCCAATAGTTGGAGGGTTTGTTGGTTTATCCATAAAATCTGAACCTGGGTCAGGACCCCTTAAGCCAAAAAATGGTTTCATTTCTGGGACCAGGAACATCATTTTGAGTGAGATTTGATGTTGTGGCATCCATCATGCAACTAATTACAAGACTGGTTGGATATAAATATCCTTGAATTTGTGCTACAAGATAATAAAAACACTAAATTGACTGACGAACAATGGGTATAGAAGTATATTTATACCGAAGTGCATGAAATTTTATTTTATTCCTTTGCGCATGAACTTTGGGAGTGGTTTTCAGGATTGGCTGAGTTCCATCACTGCATAAAAGAAGACGTAGTCACTAAGTGGACACCTGAATTGATCCAGCAAGTAGAGAAATTTGATAATAAGATCACTCATGCGGTAGATCATCGGATCGATCGCCTTCTAGGAAGATTTGTGACTGAATTTGTTGTTGACCAATTCAAATCATATTCTGAAGTTGAAAGGAGATTTTTCAAAGGTCCTAGAGGTAAGTTTCTGTGTTCACTAAAATTATTACTGAAAATGCTATTGTATGAAAAGGGATATCTATGCGAACATACTACTTGAATTCATCAAAGAGGATCAGCTATGCGCAGTGGAAGAATTTATCGAGAAGACTCTAAAGAGGTCCTTTATAGCCCTCTAAAGCATAGATATGATAGTGAACCTGAACCAGAAACTGCTAGCTCGAGTAACTCTGAATAAGAAAGCTCATCATAACAGAAACCCTTGAGTCCGTTCCCTACTCCATCCACCCCACTTTTGAGCTCATATTGTTGATCACCTACCCCACCGCGCAGTCTGTCTCCACCTTCACCTCCAGCCCCTCTTGAAGTAGACATGGTTGCATCCATGAAGTTACCTACTTTCAGAGGCATTGGCAATGAGGATAGTGATCACTTATGGTTTGTAGCTGAGGCCCTATGGCAGGCTCATCAAGTAAACAATATTGATACCAGAAAAGCATAGTTGGCTACTTCATTTCAAGATCGCACTCTCGAATGGTACGTTAGGTATGCGCAAGAAAAACCTAATGATACTCTGTAATATCAATTAGGGTTTTTCCGAGGACCACTTCATTAAATTCCCTCTCAGGGTGCGGAAACCTAGTTCCAACACCCCTCCATACCAATTCGAGTGAGAATTTGGTCTGCGCAAGCAGATCATTTCCAAAAGCTAGTAGTTGGAGTGTTTGTTGGTTTATCCATCAACTTTGAACTTAGGTCAGTACCCCTCAAGCCAACAACCATCCTCATTGATGTAGGATTTTTCTTTCCCTACAAAATTATCTTTTCTCCATTATCATCCAAGCACTCAATGGACTTGTCTTAGTAATCCACCTTGGTCCTATGAAGGTACAACCAATCCATACCCAAAAGCATGCTATACAATCCCAATGAAAGTACATTCAAATGTGTTGTTGTAGGCATACCATTTAACTCAAATGCACAATATCTTACCCAACGATGAACTCTCTTCTTCGCACCTATAGCCAAATACACCAACCAAGATTCGACACGCACTTCTTTTCTGAAGCCACATTTATCCACCATGTTAGGATTAAAATAACTATAATTATATCCAGTATCAATCAAAATAGAAATAACTTGATCACAAAGCTTACCGTCCATCTCAATTATAAATGCCTGGTGATTCCCCTGCTTGTTGTCCACAACTGCATAAATCCAAGGAATGCTATGAACAACATCTCCAACTAACTACGCCTCTTGTGAACTATATATATATATATATATATAGGGTATACCACCCTGATACTGCAGACAATCCCTCTTGCGATGATCCTTACCACACATCCAATACTACAACAATCCTCTACCATCACCTCTAATCTGCTGCTCTCCCGGCTTCGATCCATGTCCCTCAACTGTACTAGAATTCTTGTAAGGAACCACATTTTCTTTCTCACTTGAATCTTAAGGTCTTCCCCACTTTGGTGGCCATATTCCTTTATCTTTCTCATTTTCTTTCAAATCACACATAGACTCAACTTGCATTTTGACTGCTCATAATAATGCTTCAACTTTCGAATGGCATATTAGAGTGATCTAGGCTCATGGAACTCAATATGGTGTCTGTATGCTACTCACAACCCATTGATGAATTTCTAAACCTTGACCTTCTCCTCCTTGAGGTAAGGCACATATCTTAATAACTCCAAGAACCTACTGGTATACTCATCATCTTTCATGGAACCCATCTACAACTCATAAAAATTCCTAGCTTTGGCATCATAATACCTCTTCGATAGGTACTTATTCTAGAATAGCCTCTCGAATTCACTCCAAGTCAGTTCCTCCTCATAAATACCCTTGAAATTCCTCACATATTGATCCCACCAAATATCTGCTTTACCTTTGAGGTTGAATGTAGTTATTTTGGCTTTCATGTTTTCTGAGTAATCATGCAACCTGAAGAACTTCCTCATACCAAGAAACCATGCTTCTGAATCCTGTGATTTCTTCATCTCTCCATCAAATGTAGGTGTCTTTGACTTCTTAAACTCATCTGAAAAATATCCCCTATCACTTCTCTTGTAAGGATGATAATGTTGACGATCATAATGCCTGTCAAAACCATAACTAGACTATTACATGTGTTTGTCACCTCTCCTATCCAGAGTGTCCAAAAACCTGCCATCTCTAATCATATCATCTATATCCAACCTATGATCACCATGGTACCTACTACCATATGCCCCTTTAGTCCCATCCTCCTTTCCATAGCTGATCCGAAGTGGCCCGTGTCACTGCAACTCTGAAAACTCTGAAGGATTATGGTAGTAACTTATACTTATTTATCATGTGCCTGCATGATTCAATCATTATCTTCTTTGAAAATCCTTATTTATTCCTTCAAACTTCTCAGTGTGGCTGCTAAGTGAAAAGAGTGTCCAACAACATGTTGCTCATCTAATTCATAGGGAGAATATTGTAGTCTACCATCTTTCTAGTCATCTTTTATATCTTCCTGCAAGGCATCTCATGTCAACTTAAACCAAATCACAATAAACCAACGTATATTATCATAATTTGGGGAGAATATCTCATCTGCAAGATCAACCAATCAACGTAGTACATGTATAAACATAATCATAACAATATATAGACTTATAACACATAGTTATACCAACACATAAACATCATTCTAGCTAGAGTCCATTCATCAATGCATGACCATATAAACTACACACCATGATCTCATGCATGAAAACATCAACCACACCAATGTACACTTGACAACATGTAAGCACCTGGCAGGTTTAACCATTCATACGCTCAAAACACATTTCACCACAACACCATACACTCTCCCATGGTGACAATATTGCCATCATGACCAACACCTTGCAGATGCAACAAGTACATAGAACACAAGTATGAGAAAAACATATGAAACCAACATAAATGCATAACAAGAATGATATTGACAACATTATACTTTTTACAAAGAAAGCACAAACATGCTTTGATACCACCTGTAACACACACCTCCCCTCACATCCACCCAAGTAACTGGCCAACCGAGTTTAACATGGGATGAGGGGAATTTATGACCAGACTCAACCTCTTAGGCGACCTTAATGAAATGGAGTTGATAAAAAAATATTACTAACTTCCCTCAGGTGCCACAAGACCCTCCAAGAGTAACTCAACCCCTCTAGGTGTCCATCCCTTGAGCCAACATGAATTTTCACTGAATTTTACCTTTAGGCGCTCCGTTTCAAAGGCCTCAATGCAATTGGACCTCCAAGTCTCATGAATTAGCCTACATCAATGCGATTGTGGACTAAATTTCTCAGTGTTGTGCCAGCGACTGCGGATTTTAAGGATAAATTCCAGGGCTGGTGCTAGACCTCTGCCCGGAAATCCCTATAACTTTTAGAAATCATAAATTGCACAAGGACAATGCTTGTAAACAAAAACTAACACCAGGACTAGGCCTGACCATCCCCAATCTGGAATGACATTCTGTCAAACACTTGGCAACAATGTAATATACAGGTCATGAATACAATATTGAACATAAGGGACTGGAAAATCATATGAAACTTGTCAAGAAGGATCACCATCCTCTCTTATTAGCTGTCTTATCAATAATTAGGTCTTGCATCCATTATTCTTTCAGTTACAAGTAAAAACATGAAATGAACCATGACTATAACCAGTCACATAACCATGCCTATAACCAACATATAACCATAGAAATAAACATAAGATAACAACCGTTAAATCCAATACAAGTACAAAAGCAAGAGAACTTAGCTTTCATTAAACATAGGCAATAACCAACCAGGGTCTAGACTTCCACGTAGAACCCAACCATAGACATGGGTGAACGAAATCTTTCTTTCAGCTAGTCACCCCTGTGCCCTAATCCAATCATGAACGGGGGATCTCATGGATATACCAATCCAAAAACAACCATGGGAATCCAAATGTTAAACCACCTTCACCCTCACCATACCGTGATCTCACCTAAACTAGAACCGAGATCACAAAATCGAACTGAGCTTGGAATGCCTCTAGATCTCATCACCATCCTTAATGAATTTTTCGTCTCCTTGTTTCTAGGCTATACTACAATCTAAACTGGATCACTAGTCCCTTACCAAGACACCACCCTCAGGCTTTACCGTGTATCCCACCAAACCGGTCAAGGTATTCCTAGGCCTTTGGGAATGAACCTCAGACCATCTCCGCCTCAAATTCTGAAACCATTCGAAAATTCTAAAGATCAAAACTAAGAAAAATCCCATCACACCATGGTTGTTCAGAAAAAGGTAAGGCAAGGCTGAAAACCACTATCAAATCTCGACAAAACCATGCCACTGATAGTAAAAGAACCAAATACCAACATGCACATACCATGCATGTCAAAACCAGCTAGGAAATCATACCTGAAATCTATTACCTGCAAGTATTCCCGCTGAAGCTACTTGATCATGCTCTTCATTTCTTGATCTTTTCTTTCCTTTCCTTTCCTTATCCTTCCTTTTCTTGCTTCTCCTTTTCTTGGTCTAATACTGAAATTCTCTAAGAAAAATCTAATTTTCCAAGAGTGAGTGAGAGAGAGAGAATATAGAGAGAGCTAAAAAACCAAACCTACAAAAAGCTACGAAATGATCCTTGTAAGAATTTTTATCAAATGAGTCCTCTATTTTCTTCATTTTCCATAATTTCCCTTCAATTTACTCTTCACATGCAACCTGTGACCTTTCACCTTCATTTTCTCCTAAATTCCTTTATTTTCAAAAATAAATGTGCCAAAAATATTTTTTTCCTCTTTAATGCCTTAACCATTGCCTTTGCCAATTTCCCTTAGCCATAAACACATCCAGTGATGCTAACCAGGATATCTTTCCCACTAGGATATCTTGCCCAATATTCAACTTGGAATAAGTGTCCCTTAACCGCAGTCTTATTTTTTCCTTTATTAACTTTTATTATATGAAATTTTAACCCGGGTCTATTACAACTGTTGGGATCTTTGTAATTTACAGATTGGCGAGAACAAATGTTGTAGAACCTACATCAAAACCACTTTGGAATCCTAGGATCTAGCCATCCTAGATTCAGAGAGGGATCTCTCTATATTAGTGTTTTCAAGGATATTTCTTTAAGGCTTATGATATGATATTAGGCTAGTTATGAAGTACAAGGGTTTTGTTTGTTTTTGGTTGGAATGGATACCATCAAAATGAAGGAAGTCTTTTTGAGGGGTAAAGGTGTGAGTAGGTTAAAATAAGGGTTCAAATGATAGGATAGGTAAGAAACAATGTCAATCCGTTGGGCTATGGAGTCATAATAGGATTTAATTGCACAAAAAGTCTCAAGAGTGGTCCATGGGGAAAGTCATATATGTCAAAGGATTATTTAGATTTTTTTGTGATATGGAAACACAAAAAGTGTTGTGAAAGAAACAAACACACAAGAAGAAAAAAAGGACAACCTAAGATCAGGTAAGTACTTTTAAACTAGCCTGCTTTTGACATGCACTTAAAGGAAAGACACAAAGTAACCTAAGATCAGGTAAGTACTTTTAAACTAGCCTGCTTTTGATATACTTTTAAGGGAAAACATTAAAAACAAAGAATAGCTTAAGATCAAGTAAATACTTTTAACTTAGCCTACTTTCAGCATATTCTCAAGGAAAAATAGTTTAAAACAAAGAATAGCTTAAGATCAAATAAGGACTTTTAACCTAGTCTGCTTTCAACATATTCTCAAAAGAAAACAATTAAGATGAACATAAAAAGTAGCCTAAGATCAGGTAAGTAATTTTAAACTAGCCTGCTTTTGACATACTCTTAAGGGAACTTTTCAAAGTAAATGTTGAAGATAAACCAGAGGATAGGGCTAACCATAGACTTCCCTAGTTCAATTTTACTTAGTAGACTTTCAAGAACATTCAAGGACAGAATTTCAAGTTTTACTCAGCCAGACAAGGACTCACCAACATTCCTGGACTGATTACACTCTATTGACTTATCCCCAAATACACAATTAGCAGAAAACATAAAGATAAAGATTTATCCGTGAGATTTAGGGTACTTGATAGTAAATCCTAATCTATATTTGTTGTTCTTTATCAGAGAAAGTAGACAGTATGGAAAACATAAGAAAAATGAAAATTACAGTAAGAAACACATCATCATTGACATAAACCAGGATCCCATAAATTAGCTTGTGTATTTGACGTTCAAACCAGTTACAATCTTCAAGTCCAGTGGATATTTTATAGCTTCAAAAATCTCTTATCGGCCTATCTTTCTTCAATTACAAAACAGAGCTTCAAAAACCTCAATATCTATTTACACTTGATAAGTATTCAACCAACAACAATAATGAACTCCCAATGTGATATATATAGGTGACTTTGAGGAGGTGGAGTGAAAGGAAGAGTTATTTGTGTAATTAATACAGATTAATTGTTTCTCGGCCTTTGGGAGGCCTAAGGGAGAAAATTTCATATGTTTATCTCTGTTTTAATCAACTTTACATTAATTTTTATCTACTTCAGTCACTTTTGTTGACTTTGATGCTTTTGGTAGGCTGGAAATTAATTTTGAGTTGTCTTTGCCAAATATCTCTGACTGTGCATTCAATTTATATTCTTTTGAGGAAAATAAAACTGTAGGTGGCATTTCTTATCTTTGGAGGAGTAATTTCTTTGATGATTTGGCATTTAAAGCCTTCCTTCTGATGATCTGTCATAATTTATCACTTTTAAACCCTGATTAGGCCTTGATATTGCTTTTGGGTCTTTATAATCATCTTTCGAGCTTTAAACTTTTCCTTCTGACTGCATTCACCTTTAAACTGTGTTTTTAACATTAAAACTGTAGGATTTAAACCTTTAAACCTTCAATCTTATGTATCAACCCTTTTAACTTTAATCATTTGCTGAATTTCCCTTTAATCCTTTGTATTAACCTTTAAATCATTGGTTAAGTCTTTAAATCTACAGTTTTCTTTGACTTTCACCTTTAATCTTCAATCACTATCTTCATTGTTCTTTCTTCTTTGCTATGTACAACTGGCTTTCAGTGTGTTGAAGGGTTTGATGGCATAAAAAATGTTCATAAAAGACTGATCAACCATGAAATGAAACCTGGCAGTCCCTTTCTTCGTTATTTGGCCTCTGTTTGGACTGTGAAGGTCATCACCTTCTGGCCCTGTCCTTTTATGGACTGTAGGAGGGCTTTTGGCCCCAAAACCACCATAGAACCTGCAAAAAACAAATAAAATCATTAATAAAACCTGTGAGGGTTAGGAAAACTACGTGTAGAGGCTGGCGAAGGGCGAAAGGAGTAGTGAGGAGGAGGAAATAGCATGTGGGGGAAGTTCCATGGACGAAACACGTGAAAACCAGATTCAAAACTGTATTTGGCGCGAAAAAATGGTTTGGTGGTTTTGCAAAACCGTCGACAGTTTTCACGCGGTGATTGAGTGGTAAGCGGTTTATTATAAAATAAATGTGATTCAATCATTGCGCGACATGAATCCCACACAAAACTGATGGTTTCGCGTGAGTTTGAATCGTTAAACCCCAGTGGCAAAAGTTGCGCAAAAATAAACGTAGGCCGTTGGATCTGGGGGGGAAGATCCAACGGCTATGGGAGAGCGCGATGGATGGAAAGATGCTCGAGCGAGGCTTTTAGTGGGAGCCAAGTGTCAAGAGGGGATTGGGTCGGAGTTTAAATAGTGGGGGTGGGACCAGAGTATGACGTGTGTTATTTTTTCGCGGGGTGAAATTTTAACGGGCGAGGTTGTAGATGTGAGTTTGACAGGGGCCGTTGGATCTTATAGATTGACGGCGGGGATTGATTGTGGGGGTGGACAGATAGAAGAGTTCGGGAGGATGAAGGGCAGGAGGGGAGGCATGGTGGCTGTTAGATCAAGGCTTGAGGCCTATTATCTACGGCTAGGATTGCTCCATGATTTGATAAGGTGGGGGGAAATATATAACAAGACGGGGGCTTAAAGAGGAAGGAAAGGCAGGGTCCGATGGAGGGATAAGGTGACCTGAGGTGGAGAAAAAGGGCTAAGGAAATGGCAGAGAATGGGGTGATTGACGAGATTAATGAGGGTTGTCGTATCCTATGGATCTATGGTGTAGATCTCATCGGGTTATTTTTATCAAGGTGGGAAGTTTATAAAGAAAATGCGGGTTTTGAAATGGAAATGCCGATGTGATGGGGGCTTGGGATAAGGAAAAAGCGCGGTTCTGTGGGAGAACGAAGAACCGGGGCTAAGGGAAAAGGGGTTGAGAGTGAAAGGTTTAAGTGCCCGATTGTGGGGCTTGGTCACATGACAAAGAAAAAGCTGGGGGCTAAGCCGGAAGGGGCTTAAAGCCTGTGTTGTACAAAAGGGCGTTTTTTAAGCCAAAAGAAGGTTTTTTAAGGGTTTTTTGAGGTTTCGATAGGCAAAATAGGATGGTTTAAACCATAAAAAATGATTTTTTATGCGTTTAAAGGGAATTTTTTAAGGTTTCTTAGGATAATGAAGGGAAAATGAGGAGGAAAGGAGATTTTTTAGGGGGAAAATGAAGGCTATATATGGGCAGTCTTTTTGGATATCAACATGGTTTCTTGGTGGATTTTTTCAATGAAAAAGCAGTGAAAATCACTTTTTGAGTTTAGGCAGCATCAGAAGGCTTCGAGAATGAGAAATTTTCTACGAAAATAATGTCTTGAAGGCTCAAGACCTGTTTTAGCCATCATTTTCCATGACAAAAATTTACTGATGGCTAACAGTGGCTCCACCCTGAGATGGCAGCTCCTTGGAGGTGTCAAGAACTTTAGAAATTGATCTCTGGGATGTAGACCTGTGCCTTAATCCATTGACAACCTTTTTTTTTTTTTTATCATGTTGCTTAGAAAAGATGATTAGTATTTCATATTAGCAAACAAATTTCTCCCAAACATTCTACCTACACAACCTACTTCTCCTAGCATTTTTCTTCATAAGGTGCACTTGGACTTGTAAAACTTTGTCATTAACATTTTATTCTTTTGTTGAAAGCAGGAAACTAATCTAAATCTACCCTTATTTCTTCCATGAGTTCAGATTAAGCAGTTGCACTCATTAATTCTCTACCTAAGCTACTATCTGCCAGGATTAAACTATCTGGCAGATTTTATTCTCTATTTTCTACAACAAAAAATTTAAAACACAGCCAAGTCAGGATTAAACTGTCTGACTTGCTATGATGTCTATGGCTATATGTATAAGCTGCACATAGACTTTATTTGCAAAAAATTTAAAACAAAACTTGAAGGCTTAAGATTGAGACTTTAAAACATCCTTCATTCTTCTTATGACTCGAATTTGGATCTATTTTGAGTCATCTTTTTTCTTTTCTCTTGGTTCAAGTTTTCAGTGTATTAGAACCATTTTTATTTTTCTTTGGCTCAGATTTTGGTCTAATTAGAGCCATTTCTCTCTATCCTAATCTGATCTATTGATAAGCCAAGATTAAACAGTTTGGCAAATCTTATTCACTAACCTATCAGCAGTAAATTGAAATCTATATAGTCATGATTAGGTTGTATGACTAAATAGCAGTGTTCTTTTTAGTAGTGGCATTTAAGCTTGCACACTTTCAAATTTATCTTTTTTGGTATGGGGTTGTACCTTCTTCTTTCATCTCTGCCCTCTTTTTCTATTTTCTATTGTTTTTTTTGTATTTCTCTTTTTCAAATTCAAAGCAGTGTTATATACAATGAACAAAAAAGCTCTGGAATTAAAATATCAACTAACAGAAGTAATGTTTGAGCATCCTGCCATTTATAGGACCTCCAAAATATTCAAATCCATTTAACTCTTGTAAAAAGAATGCATTGTTTCCAATAGCAGATTGAATAAGATAAGGGCCTTGCCATAAATTATCAAATTTTCCATGTTTTCCCTTATCTTCTCTACTTGAATCTCATTTTAAAACTTTATCATCAATTTTAAATTCACTTGCCTTGGTTCTTTTGTCAAACAGCTTCTTGATTTTTTCTTGTATTTGTTGTGCTCGGATGTATACTTCCTCCCTCGTTTGTTGTAGATGTATGGTCTGATTTATTCTTCTTGTCATATCATCATCTTCAGACTGTACTTCTTGGATCAGTTTTATGACTGGCACTCCTAAACTGGTAGGAAATATTACATCAGTTCCATAAACTAGATGGTAAGGTGACATCCCAATTGATTTTTTAATTGTCAATCTGTCCACCCATAATGCGTGTACTAGCTTACTGTGCCATGATTTCTTGTTATCTTCTAGCAACTTCTTGATTATGTTCGCCAAACTTTTATTTGAGGATTCTGCCAACCCATTACCTTGGGGGTAATATGCTGTAGAATGACCCAATATAATCTGATATTTATGACAGAATTCCACATTATTTTTAGACCCAAATGCAACAACATTATCAGTAATAATCTTCCTAGGGAAGCCAAATCTAGACAGTATATGGTTTTCAATGAATGAATTGACGACTGAATCTGTGAAAGTCCTAGATGGGATGGCTTCTATCCATTTGGTAAAATAGTTTGTTGCTGTGAGAATCCATCTATGTTGGGCAGAAGAGGGAGGATGGATTTCCCCAATGAAGTCTAGACCCCACTGCTGAAAAGGAGCTCCAATAGTGATTGGTTGCAAAGGTAAGGGAAGCAGTTTTATTTTGCCTTCAAAATTTGGCATTTGTGAGAGGCAGTAATCATTTTGTGGATATCTTGAAAGAGGGTGGGCCAGTAGTAACCAGCTCTAAGGATTTTGTTAGCAGTAGACTTCCAGTAGAGGTGGCCTCCACATTCTCCTTTGTGAAACTCATGCTTGATCTTATCTGCATCATTCTTAGGCAAACATTTAAGCAATAATCCACTAGCATTTTTCCAATATAAAAATTTATCCAAAATGCAGTAATTTACAACTTTCAACTTTAATAATCTTGCCTTTGTTTTAGATAAACCAGGAGGAACATCTATATTGAGCAAAGCATACAAAATGTCAGCATACCAAGATGAATTCAAAAAATGATCTTCAATAATTGGATTTGTCAACTCCTCCTGTTCATCTAATGTGTTAAACATGTTTATATCAAGAGCTTGAAAGTTGGATTCAACCATAAGTTTTGCTAGACCTTGACCTTTTATGAGCTTAGTGGGTTTGATTTCTAAGTCATATTCTAAAATTACAGCAATCCACTTTCCTCTTTTTCCATCTGGATCTTGGGTCAATATATCTTTTACAACTAAATGAGGCACAAATGATATAATGTGGGAATGTAGAATGTAAACTCTGAAGTCTTTTAAGGCTTTAACCAAAGAAAAGGCTTGTTTTTCCATTATATCGTACTTGAGAGGTGCATCTCTTAATGCCTTGCTGAAAAATGCAATTGGCTGCTCTTGTACATTCATGTTTTTCTATAATGGGATAGCAGCTACTGTGTGTTCTGATGCAAATGAAAAATGAAGAAATCTTTCGTAAAATCAAGACTAATGAGAACTGGTGTTTTGGTAAGTGCTTGTTTTACCAGCTCAAATGATTTCTTTGCTTCTAAGGTCCATTTAACTCCTTCTTCTCTTTGAAGCATATTTGTCATGTTTCTAAGGATTTCAGCTAAATTGGGTATGAACCTTCTCAAGAAATTAATCTTCCCAATGAAAGATTGAAGTTCCTTGATGTTTCTAGGATGGGTGATTTGCAATATACCATCGATCCTCTTTGGGTCTATCCTTATTCCCTCTTCAAATATGATATGTCCAAGAAGTTTACCTTCTTGGAGACCAAACAATGTTTTCTTTGGATTTAAGGACAAGCCATATTTTCTACATTTTTCAAAGTCTTTTCTCAAGTGTATTAGGTGTTCTTTATCTGTTTTAGAATAGACAGTGATGTCATCTAAGTAAATCACTATGAAGTAACCTATTTCTTCTGAAAATGAAATATCCATGGCTCTCTGAAATATGGCACCAGCATTCATCAAACGAAAAGGCATTTTCAAATACATGAAAGTACCCCAAGGAGTAGTAAAGGCTGTTTTAAGTTGATTAGTAGGATGTACCAATATTTGATTGTAACCTGAGAAGCCATCTAGCAAAGAAATTATTTTTGAACCAACTACTCTTTGTAAGATATGATCAACTTTGGGTAAGGGATAATTTTATTTTAATGAGGCTTTGTTTAAGTTTCTAAAGTCAATGCAAAGCCTTATTTCTCTTGTTTTCTTCCTAACAGATACAATATTAGACACCCACTCTGAGTATCTAACAGGTACTATAATTCCAGCATCATACATTTTTCTAATTTCTTTCTCTACCAGAGGTAATTGAACAGGGTTAATTCTGCGCATTTTTTGTTTAAAAGGATTCTAGTTTTCTCTGAGGGGTATCTTATGCTGAATTATTTTTGTATCATATGATTTCAGATCTTCATAACTCCATGCAAATACATCAGAAAATTCTTTAAAAAGCTTAATGTATTTCAGTTTAATGTGAGCTGGTAATGTCTTGGATAATTTGATCATTTTGGGCTTTTCCTCATTACCTATGTTGCATTCTTCCACTTCAGATTCAATAGGTTCCAGTTTTGGCTTTGTGGCAGCATCATTCAAGTCAAACAATTTTTCTAATGGGACCAACCCTCTTGGAAAGCTGTGATATTTTGATTGCAGCGCTTCTAAGTCTTAATTTTCTCCATCTGTGCTATTTTATGTTGTATGTTTGGATTGATAGGTTAACAGATTTATTTCAGCAATCTCAGGAGATTTTTATTCTTCAAAAAGTGGATTTTCTTCAGTAGGACAGTCTTGTTCATGCTCTGAATCTGAGTTTGGTGTTTCAAATTCATTTTTGGACTATAGGAAGTCTTCTATTTGTTTATCTCCATCAAAAAATTGCTAGTATATTTCATTATCCGGGACAGCTAGTCTATATTTGACTTGGGTGGTGCATTGCTTGGTTTCATAAGGTGTAAGATAAGTTCTAGCAGCAAAAGCTAATCCATTAGCAAGAATGTTTTGGTCCCTTGGGACAAAGGTAAGTTGGAATTCAGCAAATGTTTTCAACAAGTCCATGGCATCATCTCTATAGGCTCTAAGTCTGGGATGTTTAGTAGTATATTCCCCATTTAATTGCCTAGTTATCAACTTTGAATCCCCATGAACTTTTATTCTTTTGGCCCCTAATTTCTTCAATAAATGCAGGCCTAAAAGGAGAGCTTCATACTCTGCTATGTTGTTTGTACATTGAAAGTTTAATCTATAGGAATGACCCTCAGCATGATTGTTTTCAGTGTTATGCACCCATATGTCTGCTCCTGCACCAGTTTTAGAGCAAGACCCATCAAAACTCATACTCCAAAAATGACTGTTTTCAGATTTGTCATTTATTTCTTTGTTGTACTCTTTGTTTTGCTTGTCTAATCTGTCATTGTGTTGTTCCTGCAGGTCTACACTAGGCTGAATTTTGTTTTTTTCCTCAAGATTTTCAATTTTTTGAGGTTTTATTCTTTGATTTTCATGATCTACACTATTTTTAGGACTGTTTTGGACCTTAAGACCTGTGATCTGTTTGCTATAATTTTCTGAATTAGCAAACTGCCTTTTAGTTTTCTCCTTGTTTTCCTCTTCATCTATGGCTACCACTATGTTTGGATGTGGAGTGACCACTATATTGGGTGATGTTTCAATGACTAACTCTTGCTCCTTAGGAATCTCATCATTGTAAAGAATAAATGAGTCGAGATTAGTGTGTATGGAATAAAGAGAGTTTTCTGGTCTTTCTTGGTTACTCACCATGTATTTCATGTGTGTTTCCCTATAAATTCTTCTAGGTTGATTGAAAACATGGATGGTGGCATAATTCATATCCATTTGCATAGTACCTTGTAACTTAGAACCCCATGATCTCAAAAGAAGCATGCAATATTTTGGGGGTATATCAGCCACTACAATGTCCATCACTAAGCTTTTGGCTGGAATTTGGGCTAAGTTAACACATAGATCTTTTATTAATCCTAGGCATCTCACTCTGCTTGAATCAAAGGAATATAAATCTTTATAAGGTCTATTTACCTCAAGGCCTAGTTTTTCCATTATTACTTTAGGCATGAGATTATGTGATGCCCCTAAATCAAGCATGGCATTGTGCAAAACATTATCATGGATGTTCAAACTGATGTAGAATGGAGGGGTAGTTTTCACTCAATTCTGCATCTTTTCCATACACTTTTCAGTTTTGCTTAATTGCTCTTAAAGAGTTAAATTTAGATATATTAAATCGTTTCATAGCATCTTCAATTGCTCGAAAGCTGCTAAGCTGGATCGATGGTGAGGGATTGAGTGGTATTATGAAATGTAGTTTAGTATTAGTTTCCTTTCGCAAATTTAGATATATTAAATCGCTCATCTTCTGGCTTCTCGAAAGCCACAATTGAACCGATGGTGAGGGATTGTATTATGAAATGTGTAGTTTAGTATTAGTTTTCCTTCTCGCAAATTTAAATATATTAAATCGCTCATAACGTCTTCATTGTCCAAAGCCACAAATTGGACCGATGGTGAGGGATTGTATTATGAAGTGTGTAGTTTAGTATTAGTTTCCTTTCCGTAAGTTAGAAATGTTAAATTGTGAATGACATCTTCTGCCATTTCTCCGAAAGCCACAAATTGACCGATGGTGAGGGATTGAATTATGAATGTATGGTTTGATATTAGTTTACTTTCTCAGTAAGTTAGATATCGCTTACTCGTTGTTTATGGTTACTTCCAAAAATCATACTGACTAATGATGAAGGATCAAGATAAATTGATGTAATCGATTTACTTTGTTGCAATTTTGAATTTCTCACATAGTTTCTTTTGTTTAGACAAAAGAGTAAGAATAGTTTAGTTTCATGCTCACTAGTTCACCGTTTTTGATTTATTAGACTTACAAAGATCTTTTCATTTCAAAGAGACATTTTTCATTTCCTTTCAAGTTTTGTCATTGAAAATTTCAAATTCCTTTTAAGTTTCAAGTTGGTAAATCAGTTATAGGGGATATCATTTCCCTTGAACAAATATAACCATACTTGTTCTTATTTTTAGAATTTCCATTTCACTTTAGAAAACCAAAACTACAAAAAGTTAAGAAATAGGGTTATCTTGCACATATAGTGCGCCGCACTTCATCGCCTTACGATTCTGATTGACAAATTAAATGTAGCAATTTAGGATACATCAAATCGACCAAACAGTAGTTCCTTCTTGAAATTTTTCCTTCAATTTTTAGGCCAAACAGGAGCTCTGGTGTATCATCATTTAAGTTAACAATATCAAGAATTTCTTCTATTTTAAGAGCTTTCAAAACTTGACATCTATATACATTTTGAGTGACAAACTCAGTGAGTGGAACAAAGATTTCAATTTTGGCAATTTCACTCTCTAGGCTAAAGGGAATCTGATTTTTCAAAATGTTTGATTCAGCCTTTTTAGTCACTGATTCATCGGCAAAATCAGCTTGTCGATTTATACTATTTACAGCAGTTAAAATGGTTTTTTCAGGAGCATTAGCTGAAATTCTAGTGCTACTAGGGTCACCACTATGTTTTTCATTGATTTGGGTGTTTTTTCCCTTGTTTGGATCAGAATTTTCAACCACTGTTTTATGATTTTCTGCTGTCTTTTTAGAAGTATTTCGAAGGTTGTTTTTGGCAGAATTTTCAGAGGCTTTATTCTTGGGAGTTTCTTGATTATTTTTACTTCTTAGGTCATATTATTTAGGTAATCCTATGATGGCATTTTCAAAGTCTGGTTCATAGTATTCAGTTTCTGGTATTTTATCATAGTAGGGTGTATATAGACCTTGTTTTCTTTCATAAATGAAATCAGAATCCTCATAGCTTACTCCCAACATGTTTATGTGCTCATCCTCTATTTTTTTATTTGTTTCTTCATCCTCACTGACCTAATTTTCTTAAAAAGGAGGTCTGATTTGTTGATCAGCATCCCTTTGTCTGTTTTGAGGTTGATTTCTCCTAAAGTTATGGTTTTGGTTTTGGGATTGATTTCTCTTTTGAGGAGCAGTTTGATTTTCTCTAGATTGAGCTCTCTCATACATGTTCAATCTCTCCATCGTCCTTTCCAGTTTCGATTCAGATGTAGAAGGTGCAGTGTCTTCCCTATATGATACCCTCTTCTCAGTCCTCATTCTGGCTCTCTTCTCAATCAAATTTGTTTCCACACTAAGAGCTCCCTTCTACGTATCTTCTAAAGTTAAGGGATCTCTTTCTCTTAGCTGATAGGCCATTTCAAGATCAAATACTTCAGGGAATTTGGCCAAATCTGAGCCTTGTGGAGGTTTCAAATATGAGGGTAGTGCGTTATAAACAATATTAAATCTAGTGCAATAATCTTGAACACTTTCCCCATTATTTCTCTTGAGGTTGTTATAATCTGAAAGTATTTAGAGAGGATTCTTCCTAACTTGCCATTTGTTTATGAATGTTTGATGGAAATCTTGGAGATCATTGATACTATGAGGGGTTAATCCTTTGAACCATTTTCTTTCTTCTCCCCCTAAATTTTGAGAAAATAATCTGAGTTTAATGGTTTCATCATCTATCTCATTTCTATCAAAATATTCATTCATCTTGTCCACATGTATTTGAGCAGTAATGGAACCACTATCATCATATAATGGGATCTTGGACTGATAGTCCTGTGGAAAATTGGATAAAGGTAAAGGAAGAACTAGAGGAGCATACCATTTTGCCATGATAAGAGGTTGTGGAAAAAATGGGGGGTTTATGAAAGGAGGGAGAGGATGGAATGGAGTAGTTTGAATAGTGGGTGTATGAATAACAGAAGTGCTTGGACCAGCAAAATACTGTTGAGCAGATCTAGGATGAGAAAAACCAAAGTTATGAATGAAATGAAGGTCAGGTGGGGTGGTTTCTCTATTACCAGGATGTTCACCACTATGTTGGGGTGAGTGTGGAGACTCAAAGTCTATCTGATCTATGTCATCAAGTGACCTAGTTCTGAATGGGTTTCTTAAGTTGAATTTTGTACCTTGCAGAGCTAAGAGATTTTCAGGGACATAGTTAGCTCTATGAATTGGTTTGACAACAGTTGAAGTCTTAGATTTAGGAGATTTCCTAAGGATGCTTTCTGGATCATCAACTATCTCAGGAGGATTTGGGTCAGGATAGGCTCTAGTGTAAATGTTTCTAGAAGCCAATATGTGGTGTTTTTAAACCCAATAATGAGAAAAGATTAGCCAAATATGACAGTCTTTAAGAGGCTAACTAATATTTTTCAAAGAAAACTAAATCTTCAAAGCTTTCTTAACTGAGTTTCTATGATGTTATGGTAAATTTTTTCCCAGTGGAGTCTTAGGAAAAACCAAAGGGGTCAGCAGGCCTACTGAATACCAATGGAGTCACCAGGTGAAGGTTTTTTACTTGTTTTCAAGGTTTGGTTGTTGTTCACCATCAACAATCAATAATAACCAGTCTTGGTGACACTTGATTCATTTAGGAATAGGGGTTAGTTGAGTTGTGAAGTTATCTATTACTCAATAATGTCCCCAGTATGGTCGCCAGTATGTTGGGGTCTCTGTAATTTGCAAGATTGGCAAGAACAAATGCTGCAAAGCCTACATCAAAACCACTTTGGAATCCTAGGATCTATCCCTCCTGGATTCAGAGAGGGATCTCTCTATATGAGTGTTTTCAAGGATATTTATTTAAGACTTATGATATGATATTAGGCTAGTTATAAAGTAAAAGGGTTTTGTTTGTTTTTGGTTGGAATGGATACCATCAAAATGAAGGAAGTCTTTTTGCGGGGTAAAGGTGTGAGTAGGTTAAAATAAGGGTTCAGCTGATAGGATAGGTAAGAAATAGTGTCAATCCATTGGGCTATGGAGTCACAATAGGATTTAATTGCACAACAAGTCTCAAGGGTGGTCCATGGGGCAATTCATCTATGTCAAAGGATTCTTTAGATTGATTTGTGATATGGAAACATAAAAAGTGTTGTGAAAGAAACAAACACACAAGAAAAAAAAGGCATAGCCTAAGATCAAGTAAGTACTTTTAAACTAGCCTGCTTTTGACATGCACTTAAAGGAAAGACACAAAGTAACCTAAGATCAAGTAAGTACTTTTAAAATAGCCTGCTTTTTATATAATTTTAAGGGAAAAAATTAAAAACAAAGAATAGCTTAAGATCAAGTAAAGGCTTTTAACTTAGCCTGCTTTCAGCATATTCTCAAGGAAAAACAGTTTAAAACAAAGAATAGCTTAAGATCAAATAAGGACTTTTAACCTAGTCTGCTTTCAGCATATTCTCAAAAGAAAACAATTAAGATGAACATTAAAAGTAGCCTAAGATCAGCTAAGTACTTATAAACCATCCTACTTTTGACATACTCTTAAGGGAACTTTTGAAAGCAACTGTTGAAGATAAACTAGAGGACAGGGCTAACCATAGACTTCCCTAGTTCAACTTTACTTAGCAGACCTTTCAAGAACATTCAAGGACAGAATTTCAAATTTTACTCAGGCAGACAAGGGCTCACCAACATTCCTGGACTGATTACACTCTATTTACTTATCCCCAAATACACAATTAGCAGAAAACATAAAGATAAATATTTATCAGTGAGATTTAGGGTACTTAACAGTAAATCCTAATCTATATTTTTTTTTCTTTATCAGAGATAGTGGACAGTATGGAAAACATAAGAAAAATGACAATTACAGTAAGAAACACATCACAATTGACATAAACCAGGATCCCATAAATCAGCTTGTGTATTTTATGTTCAAACCAGTTACAATATTCAAGTCCAGTGGATATTTTACAGCTTCAAAACTCTCTTATCAACCTATATTTCTTCAGTTACAAAACAAAGCTTCAACAACCTCAATAGAAATTTACACTTGATAATTATTCAACCAACAACAATAATGAACTCCTCATATGATATATGTAAGTGACTTTGAGGAGGTGGAGTGAAAGGATGAGTTATTTGTGTAATTAATACATAGTAATTGTTTCTCGACCTTTGGGAGGCCTAAGGGAGAAAATTTCAGATGTTTATCTCTGTTTTAATCAATTTCACATTAATTTTTATCTACTTCAGTCACTTTTGTTGACTTTGGATGCTTTTGGTAGGCTGACAATTAATTCTGAGTTGTATTTCGCAAATATATCTGACTGTGCATTCAATTTGTATTATTTTGAGGAAAATAAAACTGTAGGTGGCATTTCTGATCTTCGGAGGAGTAATTGCATTGATGATTTGGAATTTAAAGCCTTCCTTCTACTGATCTGTCATAATTTATCACTTTTAAAACTTGATTAGGCCTTGATATTGCTTTTGGGTCTTTATAATCATCTTCAGATATTTAAACTTTTCCTACTGACTGCATTCACCTTTAAACTGTGTTTTTAACATTAAAACTGTAGGATTTAAACCTTTAAACCTTCAATCTTATGTATCAACCCTTTTAACTTTAATCATTTGCTGACTTTCCCTTTAATCCTCTGTATTAACCTTTAAATCATTGGTTAAGTATTTAAATCCATGGTTTTCTTTGACTTTCACCTCTAATCTTCAATCACTATCTTCACCGTTCTTTCTTCTTTGCTATGTGCAGGTGGCTTTCAGTGCGTTGAAGGGTTTGATGGCATAAACAATGTTCATAAAACACTGATCAACCATGAAATGAAACCTAGCAGTCCCTTTCTTTTTTATTTGGCCTCTGTTTGGACCGTGAAGGTCATCACCTTCTAGCCCTATCCTTTTATGGACTGTAGGAGGGCTTTTGGCCCCAAAACCACAATAGAACCTGCAAAAAACAAGTAAAATCGTTAATAAAACCTGCGAGGGTTAGGAAAAATACGTGTAGAGGCTGGCGGAGGGAGAAAGGAGCAGTGAGGAGGAGGAAATATCATGTGGGGGAGGTTCCATGGATGAAACACGTGAAAACTGGATTGAAAACTGTATTTGGCGCAAAAAAATGGTTTGGTGGTTTTGCAAAAATTGTCGGCGATTTTTGCGCGGTGATTGAGTGGTAATCGATTTATTATAAAATGAATGCGATTTAGTCATTGCACGACACGCATCCCATGCAAAACCAACAGTTTCGCGTGAGTTTGGATCGTTAAACCCCGGTGGCAAAAGTTGCGCGAAAATAAACGTAGGCCGTTGGATCTAGGGGGGAAGATCCAACAACTACGAGAGAGCGCGACAGATGGAAAGATGCTCGAGCGAGGCTTTTAGTGGGAGACAGGTGTCAAGAGGGGATTGGATCGAAGTTTAAATAGTGGGGGTGGGACCAGAGTATGACGTGTGTTATTTTGTCGCGGGGTGAAATTTTAACGGGCGGGGTTGGAGATGCGAGTTTGACAGGGGCTGTTGGATCTTATAAATCGAGGGTGGGGATTGATTGTTGGGGTGGATAGATAGAAGATTTTGGGAGGATGAAGGGTAGGAGGGGAGGCATGGTGGTCGTTAGATCAAGGCTTGAGGCCTATGATCTACGGCTAGGATTGCTCCATGATTTGATAAGGCCGGGGGAAATATATAACGGGACGGGGGCTTAAAGAAGACGGAAAGCCAGGGTCGGATGGAGGGATAAGGTGACCTGAGGTGGAGAAAAAGGGCTAAGGAAATGGCAAAGAATGGGGCGATCGACGGGTTAAATGAGGGTCGTCGAATCCTATGGATCTACAGTGTAGATCTCATCGGGTTATTGTTATCGGGGTGGGAAGTTTATAAAAAAAATGTGGGTTTTGAAATGGAAATGTCGATACGATGGGGGCTTGGGATAAGGAAAAAGTGCGGTTCTGTGGGAGAACGAAAAACCGGGGCTAAGGGAAAAGGGTTTGAGAGCGAAATTTTTAAGTGCCCGGTTGCGAGGCTTGGTCACATGATGGAGAAAAAGCTGGGGGCTAAGCCGGAAGGGGCTTAAACCCTGTGTTATATGAAAAGGCGCTTTTTAAGCCAAAAGAAGGTTTTTTAAGGGTTTTTTGAGGTTTCGATAGGCAAAATAGGAGGGTTTAAACCATAAAAAAAGGATTTTTTATGAGTTTAAAGGGCATTTTTGAAGGTTTCTTAGGATAATGAAGGGAAAATGAGAAGGAGGAAAGGGGATTTTTAAAGGGAAAATAAAGGCTAAATATGGGCAAATAATGAGTGAAATAGGTTTTAGAAAATGATGGAAAATAGCCTAAAAAGCAGTCTTTTTGGATATCAGCATGGTTTCTTGGTGGATTTTTTCAATGAAAAAGCAGTGAAAATCACTTTTTGAGTTTAGGCAACATCAAAAGGCTTTGAGAATGAGAAATTTTCTATGAAAATAATCTCTTGAAGGCTCAAGACCTATTTTAGCCATCATTTACCATGACAAAAATTTACTGATGGCTAACAACAACGACCATAACAACAAAATTCAACACCCCATGGGGTATGAGTTTAGAAAATTAATTTTTATTTTTTGCCCCACTATTTACATTTTGTTGAACGATTTAGTGAATGGAAGAGTACATTTTTGTATATTTTTTGTTGGAAAATGGTTAAATTGTGAATGCACCTTGAAAGGGATATTTTGTAGAATGATTAATCTTTATATGATTTTATATGGTTTTTAGGGGTTTTGGGAATCATTTCAATGCCAAATTTGATTATGGAAGAAGCATGATGATCAAGGCTCAATAGTGAATCTTTATTAAGGCATGAAAATCCTTGATGATATATTTTTAATGTTTAGGATCAATGTTACATGTTTTTGGGGCTTATGAGCAGGTTGGAGTAAGTGTTGTGTATATGGCTACAGTATGTTATGAGAAGAGTTTCATGTGACCAAATTGATGAACACATTGTAACAAGGTATGAATAGGTTATGATAGGTTGATGACATCAATATGAAATCAATAACATGATTAATTTTGAAAACCTATATTGAATAGAAAGTTGATCCAATTTGAAATATTGTGAAAAGAGGTCCACACAAAGTTGAGGAAGGAGGTGAGTGCCTCAATCAGGTTGTATACTATTTTAAGTGGTTGCTTGCACATTTTTGAGGTTGGTGGCTCAATCAGGTTGTAGCCTATTGAGGTTGGTGCCTCTAACAAGTGGTATCAAAGTGAGTTCCTTCACGAATAGTTAACTATTGGAAGGTTGATATTAGGAAATATGATCACGATCAGATCAATAGAAAATCCCCCTTTGTTTGATGGATATAACTATGTTTTTTGAAGATAAGAATGGAAACTTATCTCATTTCCTTGAGAGACAATTTTTTGGTAATTGTATAAACCAAGTATAAAGTTCATGATACTCCTCCAACATATACCACTGGTCAAAAACTCTATACACCCAATTCATAAGAAAATAATGTTTTTTGAGTGGTTTGAAACATTTATAATTTGTCAAAGTAATCTAATATAAGTCAACTCATGATATATGGAACAAGCTTAAAACTTTTCAAAATGGTTAAAACTTGTTATGCAGGGAACAAAAAGGTGAAAGAAGCCAAGCTACAATCTTTCAAGTGTCAATTTGAAAGTTTGAAGATGGAAGAAGATGAGGATATTGCTTTGCATTTTTTTTTCGAGTAGAAAATATTCTCAACTCTACTGCAGGTCTCATTGAAGAAGTTAAGGATGGTGTTGTTGGTTGAAATTTTTTGAGACCTCTTCCATCAAGATCCAATCCTGAATTTCCAACCCTTGAATATTTGTCCAATATGGATAAAATGACTATGAATGTACTTCATGGAACACTTTCAACATATGAGATAAGAATAAAAAAGAAAAAATTAGGAATCAAAGAAGTAATATTCCAAACATCCAAATAAGGGAGAAGCATGAAAATAAATCAAACTCAAATTCTGATGAATAAGAAGCCAAGTTTGTCGAAAAGCTGAAAATAGGGACTAGAAAGTTCAAAGGTAAGATCCCTTTCAAATGCTTTGAATGTGGAAGAGTAGGAGATTATGCTTCTAAATGTATTTATGCGAACATGAATGATAATGATGACAAACCAAGATTCAATTCCAAGAATCAAATTAAGAAGTGAGGCTAAAAGAAGAATAACTTCCTCTCAAAAGAAGAAAGCGATTACAAAAGTAATGAAAGTGTGGTCGATGATGAAAGAGGTGAAATATTGTTCTTCACTGAAACAAATGAACCTACAAAAGAAATATATTATGAATGAGAACTTAGAAGTGAATTAAAGGAAATAAATACCCTTAGAAAGAGGGAGGGTCAACTAATGTTGCAACATCAAGACAAAGATCTAACTAAAGAAACCATTATTTCTCTCAACGTTGAACTAGAAGAAGCTAAAAGGATAAAGGAGATTTTTGTTAGAACAACTGAATGAGATGGAAGAACTTTGTGGAAGATTAGAGGAGAAAATTATAATTTTAAAAGAATAACTGGAGTAGCTCAAACATGACTTAAAGCTTTACAAATGGTTTTAATCTCTAGATCACATTCTCGGCATTCAAAGATCTCCTCTCATCAAAATAGGTATTTGTTATCAGGAACATTGTGAGACACGTGAGAATAAATCTCTTTTAAGCATATTAAATGAGGACCATCCCAAGAAGCTTGATCAAACATTCATCACATCTAACAACAACTCAATTGAAGATCCTAAGGAATTTTTGAATCAGCCCAAGCATGTTCATTCAACATCTCTAATGATCATTGGAATGATTATAAGAATCATCAAGGTACATCTAATTCACCAAAAGGAAGGAACCAGATTGAAAGAATGGAACCCCCAATGAAGAAAAATCTTCAAAAATGATCCACAAGTAGCAATGAAGTAGAAGTTAGAATTTAACAGATGGATGAGGCTCTTCCAAGGAACAACTAAAGAAGATCAAAATCACCCTATACCTCGAGGTATCAAAAAAAATTCTTTGGTTATTATTTTTCATGCAAAAAATTTGGCCACAAAGCACATGATTGCATAACCTATGGTCATGTATAAATTATATTATCAAATACCTAGGCTTAGACATATGGATCAAATTAAAAACAAATCATATGGGTAATTTCTGCCATTGTTGAATCCCAATGTTGTATGTCACATATGTCACAATTAAGGACACACAACACGTGACTGCAGACTCAAATTGAGATGGAAAATGAGAGAGGGGTTTCATGTTTTTCTAAATATAAAATCTATGGGATGGAGAATGAGACAAGAAGAACCAAGGTCAGATATGACCCCTTAGATCTAACCCCTTGGTGATGGCTTCTTCAAGCTTATAACTAGTTGAATCTGAACTTGAAAAAGCAAGACTATGTAGGTAGGATGATCACTTGCAAGAAAAAGTCATAATTATGAGGGACACAACATGTTAATAGAATATAGTGTCAAGGGGATATTCACAATTAGATTCGATTTGTAGAGCATTGTCAGATATTTAGTATGTTTTGAAGAAGCAAGAGTATGCAAGAAGGAAGCCTAGGTATAAAGTAAGCAATTATCAATAAGAGCAGTTGAGCAGTTATGAACTATCAATATTGAGACACTTGATTTGAATAAGGTTTTGTGCAAGATAATTTCTGATCACTTAAAGGTGATATCTCAAATGTAAAATATGTACAAGGATGTGTTAGGGTCCTATAATTCATAGGATCAAATGGTGATTGAATATTTTCTTCTAGACATTTCAAATTGTAAATTATATTTCATTCTGCAGATGATTTCTAATATATATATATATATATATATATATATATATATATATATATATATATATATATATATATATATATATATATATAGAGAGAGAGAGAGAGAGAGAGAGAGAGAGATATGAAAATAGGGTATAAAAAATAAAAATAGAATAAAAGTATGAAAAAAAAAGATGAAAAGGACCCCATCAAAAGAAAAAGAAGTGTAAAATGAGCAAATTCAAATGCCACTAGAAAGTTTTTTTTTTTTTTTTTTACATTGAAAATAAATTAGGGTTTGTGTGCATCTTGTTTAAAATGCCACAATCATAGATCTTTGTTTGAATCATACAATATAATCATGGTCAAACACATTTGAATTTCTTCTTTTATATTAGAGAATAATTTAACCAAACTTTTAAAACTTGGTTAAAATTAATTAGGTAGGTAAAGAAATTAATCCAATTGTTTATGCTGGATTAATTAGTTAAATTGTAGGTTAGAATCTAGATTAAGACAATATCTCCTGAAAGAAAAAAAATAAGAAGGGCCTACACATTTAAATGCACCCTTAATTAATAATAATAAGCTTTGGTTTTGAAATATGAGGATATGAAGGCTGAAAAATGTAATATTTTCATGTTTTGAAAGCACTATAAAGTTTATCCAAAGTTTAGTGCCACATTATAAATTTAATGAATGACAAAGCTGTTTGTTTTGTATCGGTTAACCATCGTGCACGATCCAACCCATGATCAACTTCTCACCCGAAATCAATGACTTGTAATATTTTTCGCCCCCATGCCCTTCCTACCTTTATTGACGGAGGGGGGGTCCGAAAATATGTTTTTCTCCCTTCAGTCCCACACTACGTGTCAACACTACACTCTATTGCACCCCCCACCAACCCCCCCCCCCTCCCACCCGCTCAATACCATATACCACCCACCCCCCTCCGAAAACTGCCTAATCACTCTCCTTTCCTTCCTACCATTCCCCGCGCCCACACTACCAATCCCTCCGTGACACCTCTCTAGATAATATTCCTATTCATTACGCATTTAATCCTATCCTAAATTACAGTTAAAACCTCCCAACGGCCCTGCGCCTCCAACGGATTCATTCATAACCATAAAATCCCATCACCCTCACCCGTTACACTTTTTTGTTGTATTTGATCCCACTAAAATCTCCCCTGCAATTTCTCCATTTCACTTCACAAAATAAAATTGTCCTGACGCTAAATAAAAGTCCAAGGTTCCAGTGTGTGAGCATCATTATCATTGCCAACTTTGACAGTCAACCAATTTCCTGGGTAAAATACACCATTGTTTAGCATTTTCTCGCCATTTAATTTTTCTAAAAATGGCTCCAAAGGGTAAGTTTAAAAAAAATTCTGATAATCCTATGATTCCCCCACCCATTGATCTTGATCACATTCCTCTGGCTTATTGATATTACAAATCTCAGAAGCAAAGTGTGAATTCAATTTATTCGAATTTCACAACTGGCTCAAAGACAATTTCTTTGACCAGAGCGATGATATTGGGCTCTGGGATTCCAATCTACCCCTGTACATGTTTCCCCAAACTCATTATTTCCCCAAATTTGTCCTCAAGTGCCAAGCTAGATATTTACCAAGTCAGAGAGCCATTGTAGCCCACAATGGTGAAATTATGTTCACAATTGACCCTCAAACAATTGAAAAAATGTTGCAGATCCCTCAGAATGACTCCACCACTCATTTCTTAGTTGAAGTCTTGAATGAATTATATCATAATTTAATCTTTTCCCAAAGATCCAATATTTTTGAAATCTTCCTACCTGAAGATGGCCAAATACTAAAGAAGAATCCACCATATCCTTCCTCCATTTTTCCAGACTGTTAGAACTGATATTTTCATCCCACCCATCTCGCCTTATTTTACTCTACTTTCACCTCATCTCCATCATTCTCATTGACCTCGCATTATTTCTTAACCAATTTTCCCAAGGGTGCCCAAGTCATCATTTTTCACAAGCACCAAACCCTAATTTTCTGTCCCACTAAGCTAGGGTTTGCTATGGAAACGAGACATTTGAGTAGAGGAGGTGTAAGGTATGTTATATCATTACTTATAAGGTCATTTCAGCTCATAAACATCATGTCTCCATCATTTTTTGAGAATTCATTCCAAGAGTCAAGTCATTTGTCACTCATAGGGTCGGTTTTTCTTCAAACCATGTTTATGACCAAACAAAGATGAATTTAACAAAAGTGAGAGAGGTTTTGTCCCTAATAGGTTAATAAAGAAAAAAATCCTTCATATTTTACACAGGTGTCATGGTTTTAGAGAAATTTCAAAAAACATAGGTGCCACAGGAGAGTTGTTGCACTTCTAGAGTAACCTTAGGAAAATCAAGTTTTCTCATAGCTGGAGTGTCCAAATGACTTTGTTGATGAGTCAAATGATAACTAGAGAGAGATATATTTCCAATGAGCTATCATGAGCTCAATTTGGAGTTGATGAAGGCCCCCAAAAGTTGCCTGCACAAGCACTCTGCATTTCTGCATCCTCATTCAACACTTTTTGATAAGTCTTGGGAAAATAAACTTTTGACAAGGAAAATAAACTCCAATCAGAAAAAAAGGTATATTTTGAAAATAGACATGATAATATTTCCAACGAGCTATCCTGGGCCTGATTTAGACACCGGGAAGGCCTCCAAATGTGGTTTTCAAAAAGGTGTTGCAGGGACTTTGTGCGTTTGAGAATGGTCGTTGCGCATTTGCTCAGAAAGACAAAAAACCTTCTCACAGCTTGCCACTCCATCATTTCATGCAAAAATATCTGCAAAAGGGTTCTTCAAATCTCCATTTATCAGTAAGTAGCCCAACCATCATCTCATTGATATATTGTTTTTCTTCATAGTCATTCAAACTTATTTCGAAGGCAAGAAACCCTAATTCATATTTAAACCTAATCCCTAATATGTTATACAATTCCCCTCACATTCCCATAAACATTTTTTTATTTCCCTTCCCATTTCAATGCATATTTCCCATATCCCTATTCCCTAAAGCAATACCATTCCTAATACCTCTAAATCCTAGGGTTTCCACTAATCTAGGTTCCCATTGACATTCCCATTCCCTCCATTCCCCAAAACATTTTCCTTTCATTTCACGTTCCCTCCATTTCATTCCATCGCCATAGGGTTTAAAATTAAATATGGCTGAAGAGGAGAACAAAACTACTAGTGAGGAGGATTAGCCTCCAAGGCAGAGACCAAGGACTAGAGGATTGAAAAGAGCTCTAGCCCTAGAGAAACAAAGGGAAGCAGATCTAGAAGAGAAACTCACACCAAGTGAGCCACTTGCCCTAGAGATTAGCAAAGACAGGGAACCATGGCTTGATAGAGCCAATATACATTTGGAGAGGTTACTTAAGAAGGCCAACAAGGACAATGACTTGTTGGGGGTCAGAGTCAAACTTCATGCACAGAAAGAGAGAATTGCATTGGCCAAGCTCAAAGAGAGAATGCTAAAATTGAAAATTTAACCAAGCATGGAGAGAAAGAAAGGTTGGATATAATTTATAAGGTGTCACTCCATGCCTCAATCACTCAATAAGAAAGTACTCCAACAATTTTGGCACGTTTTTGCACTCATGTCAATTTCTGCAATTTTTGATCATTTTCAACTCAGAAATTTTGCTAAAGGCGCAACGACCTAGACGCTACGCTCTTTTTTGGGGCCTCAAAATTCCAAATGGCCACCACCATAAGGTTTATAATTATGAATACATCAACCCTAGAAAGTTTCAGAAAAAATGGAGGAGAACTGGTCCCTCAAAAATGCAAAAAACTACCAAATTTTCATGTTTCTTCCTCCTTTTTGACCTGGTCGCTCCACGTTTACCAGTCTTGGGAGATTAACCTTTTGATAGGGAAAATGAGCACCATTTTGGAAAATAGAGGTATATTTGGAAACTATACTAAGATAGCTTTCCAATGAGATATCATAGAGCTGATTTGGACACCGGGAAGGCACTCAAAAGCTACTTGCAAAAGAGGCCAATGTTTCTGCTTGGGCGCTGCGTGTTTGACAAGGAAAATGCAATTTTTACAGCCTTCAACAAATTTTGAAGTTTCACTCCTGTTTTAATTTTACTTTGGCGAATGAAAAAATTAATGATGTAAATGATCATGGTGAATTTAAATGTCATGTTTTTACTTTTATCTAAGGTAGATACATTAGGTGAGTCCTCTATAGGTCAAATGAATCAGTTTCCTCTCTTTTAGAGGCAAATTGTTGGGTCTTCCTAGTCTTTAGTTTCTTGTTTGAAATTTGGTGTAACTAATTCCCATCTCATGGATTCGACTCCCTGAGGCTAGGGAGAGTGGTTTTAAGGTCTATATGATGTAATTTCTCAGTGATTGTAATGGTTGGACTCATTTTGAGGTTTGGATTTTCAAGAGACACACTTTTGTATCAGTTTTGGCTTGGACATTAATCAAATTTGTGACTATTTTTATGGGATCCATGTGGATTGTGTTTAGTTTAATTTTCTTCTTTTGTGCTCAGATGTTAGAATGTTTTGTGTATTTCATCCATCATTTCATTTCTATTAAGTGAATGTTTGCAAGTTAGATAAGCAGAATCCATTCTCATATGCTCTTTTTTGGGTAAATATTCACAGTATGTAAATTTCTTCAGTTTAGAAAGAACCCATGATTCCACCATGCTCTTTCTAGCTCCTCACCTGTCTTGATCATCCCATCATCAAAACTCTAAAATCCTAAACCATTGTACCTACCTTGCCCCATAGAGAACCTTGCAAATCTTGACTTAATTTCCTTTCCCTGACTGTTTGACTCCTCCTGATCCAGGAAAACCCTATACAATCAAATTAAAAAACCATGAGCTACTATACCTAGCCTAAAATATTCTTTCCTCGGTCATATTGGATGTGATATATATGAAGAGAGCCCTCTCCTTGCCTAGTAGGCTAGCTACTTGGCTAAGCGTGGTTTGAGGTTACCTCAGAATTGCCTTCTTCAGCCTGAGGTTCAATCTGAGTGATTAAAATTTTGGCGACCATACTGGGAAAAAAAGAGTAAGATCAGATCTTCCCTGGGAAAGAACGACAAAGATTTAGATCTAATTATTGATGGTGAACAACAGTTGGACATATATGAAGGCTGAAAACATTCACCTGGCGACTCCATTGACTGAAAGATCCAGAAAATCAACACTTCATGGTGACTCCACAGCATGAAGAGCAATAGCTTTAAGAATTTTCAAGATGGAAATTTTTGTAAGAAGGTATGCTCCCATGAAACGAGATCACATTCCAGGTTTCCCAAATAAAATTCCTAAGGTAGATTGGAAAATGAATTTGCCTATGTTTAAAGATGATGATAGGAATGATGCTGCTTTACATCTGGTTAAATTTCACATACATACACACAAGTTGAAGGTTGAGTTTCCTAAATTTTGGCTTTTAAAGATGTTCATGGCTTCTCTTGAAGGAAAAGCATGATCTTGGTATGAAATTTTGCCACCTGCCAGTATTTTTTCTCTTAGAGTTTTCCATTCAATATTTTATGAATAATACAAGGATTCCTACCCTTCTTTGTCTTTGGTTAATAATTTTTGTGATAAATTTGAGGCTTTCATTCAAAACCTAGAGGATTATTATGATGATAATGAGTTCATGGATGAAGATATCTTGGAGGCTTTGCATGACAATCCTTTTCATCACCGAAAAGAGTAAGTGTTTTCTCTCATGGAAGACAAAGATGATGTATATTGTCTTGATGTTCATAAATACTTCCCACAGGAGACAATTCTTGTAGCAATACAACAAGTTGATCAGCCAAAGGTTAAAGAAGATATTCATCATCCTTGTGAATCTTTAGGAGAGAAAGAAGACAATTACTGTGTTATCAAAAGAAAACAAAGAGTACTTTCTCCTCCGTCTGAAGATGAGATAGATCAACTTCTGAACAGTCATATTACAACCCAAGCTAATGCATGTTTGTCGAGTTCACATAATCAAGAAAGTATTGGTAAACTAGATTTATAGAAAATATTGGTAATCAAGAAACTATTGGTAAACTAGATTTTGAAAATGAAAATATAAGTTTAAATGAGGACAATCCTGAAACTAGATTTATAGATCATCATGAAGAAAGAGAATCTCCTTTTTCAATGTTCATATTTGATGAAGTTTCTCCTCAAACTGATTTGCCTAAGTATGATGAATCTGAAGAAAATTTTGATGAGGAGCTTAATGAAACTATACTGGAAATTGTTGTGAGTAAACCAATTTATGATGATGATTCCCTACAAGGAGATCAACTAGTAGATATTATTTTCATTCATGAATATGATAGGGCTACCATCCTTGATAATCCTGAAGAATGTTTCTTGTTTAAGGTTAACTTAGACTATGAATTTGAGAAATGTGAACTAGAGGGAGACAATATGCTAGAGATAGAATCAGAGTTACCCATGCTTGAGGAATTTTCAGCAAACACTCAGATAACAGAAGGTTATACTTCCCTATGCCTTTCTATGGATCAACAAACAAGTGTTCTCTTAGACCAGAATGAAGGGAGTACTTGTATTTTTGCTGCTGGATCTCAAGACAAGGTAATGCTTCAGGATTTTCAAGATCCCTTCGATATTCTTTTGCAATCATTGGTGAAGATGAATGTTTTCTTGTTTGTTAGCGTAAGTCTTGGTTTTAGTTTTTATTGTAAGTTTCCTACATGTACATCATTCTGCCTGCTCAAGGAAAGTGAGAGAAGAACTTAAATAAGTACCCATCTCCTAGATTGGTTACACTGGAAGGATCATTTCACTTAATCAAAAATTCTGCAATAGATCAGAGTAGGTTGGTATCATTTCAGTTTGATTTTATTTTATTTTCAACAAGTGTTAAAAAAATTCATCAAGGTTTGAAGCCCAAGGTGAAGGCCATAAGGCTTTGATGATATATTAGTGTGGGTTGAATTTTGCAGTTTGTTTTCAGTTTTAGTTTACAGATTGGACTCCATGCCCAATGGATAAGGCACTAATCTACAAATTTAGAGATCTGCGGTTCTAGACACCTCCTTCGGAGCTATATTCCCCAGCTGGAGCCGATGTTAACACTGATTTTTGCATCTCACCCATCCTGCCTTATTTTACACTACTTTCATCTCATCTCCATCATTTTCATTGACCTCGCTTCATTTCTTAACTATTTTCCTAAGGGTGCCCAAGTCATCATTGTTCACAAGCACCAAACCCTAATTTCCTGTCCCACTAAGCTAGGATTTTCTATGGAAACAAGACATTTGGGCAGATGGGGCGTAATATAGGTCATATAATTAATTATAAGGTCATTTCAGTTCATAAACATCATGTCTTCATCATTTTTTGAGAATTCATTCTAGAGTCAAGTCATTTTTCACTCCTAGGGTTGGTTTTTCTTCAAACTGTGTTTATGAATAAACAGAGATGAATTTAACAAAATTGAGAGACGTTTTTGTCCCTCATAGGTCAAGAAAGAAACACCTCCTTAATATTTTACATAGGTGTCATGGTTTTAGATAAATGTCAAAAAACACATGTGGCACAAGAGAGTTGCTTCACTTCTAGAGTAACCTTGGGAAAATCAAGTTTTCTCATAGCTATAGTGTCCAAATGACTTGCTTGATGAGTCAAATGATAAAAAACCAGAGAGATATTTCCAATGAGCTATCATGAGCTCAATTTGGAGTTTAGGAAGGCCCCCAAAGGTTTCCTGCACCAACACTCTACATTTCTGCACCCTCATTCAACACTTTTTGAACAGTCTCGGGGAAATAAAATTTTGACAAAAAAAATCAACCCCAGTCAGAAAAAAAGGTATATTTGGAAATTATATATGATAATATTTCCAACGAGCTAACCTGAGCCCAATTTGGACACCGGGAATGCCTCCAAATGTTGTATGTAAAAGTTGTTGCAGGGATGTTGTGCATTTGAGAAGGTTCACTGTGCGTTTGCTCTGGACGCTACGCGTTTTCTCAGAAAGAAAAAAAACCTTCTCACATATTTCCACTCCATCATTTCATGCCAAAATATCTATAAAAGGGTTCTTCAAAGCTCCATTTATCATTAAGTATCCCAGTCGTCATCTCATTGATGTATTGTTCTGCTTCATAGTCATTCAAACTTATTTCTAAGTCAAGAAACCCTATTTATTATTTAAGCCTAATCCCTAATTTGTTATACAATTCCTCTCACATTCCTATAAACATTTTCCTATTTCCCTGTAATATCCCAAAATGGGAACAAGCAACAATATTAAACAATATTGCTAAGAAAATAACGCAGTTCAGCAAAGTAAGAATAGGAGGCCAATATGGAGGCTCAAAAATAACATTTAAAACAGCAAATAAACATTATATTGAAGCCCATGAGTTCTAGAACAGAAAATAGAAAACTTTTACATGAAGAAATCCTCAAAAATGAGGTGCTGCAACCATAGAAGAGGACTGAATAAGCTTGACAACTTTATTTTATTGCCTGATAACAATTGTAGATTACACTTCAGATCTAGAGCATATATGTGTACAAAAATTTAGATCTATATCAGATCTGGACACTAGATAGGCTCCTCTACAAATGCCCCTTGGGGTTTTTAGCAAAAAGTGAAGTACATGGAGTAGATCTAAGATCTTATGCAGCAGATCTACAGAATGGTTCAGAAATTCTGAAGCAAATACAACAGTATTCAGATCAGATTTGAATATGACATGGATTAGATATGAAATCCATGGATCACCACAGTGAAGGGCAGAACCCCAACACTAGAGATCTCTCCTCCAAAAGTGTGCCAAAACACCCTGCAACTGTACACTTGAAAATAACACAGTACTGGAAGGGAAACTGCACTGTAGGCTCTAGAACATATGTAGCCTCAAGCCAAGATCTGAAATTAGTGCTCCAATCATCCAACACTCTCTTGCCAGGGGGATAGAAGACTTTCCCACTGAAAAGAGGCACTAGAATGGCCTAGATCTGAGTAGATCTAGCCTCTACTTGTTGCAGCTTCCAAAGACAACCAAACCCTCAACAGGATCTACGTTGTAGTTGGAAGAAGAGCTTGGCCAAATGCCTGATAGTGGACAAGAAATGAAAGACTCCTCCAAGAGCTACTCAAGGAAGGATGTAATATTCCAAAATTGGAACGGCTACACTATTGGCAATATCTCAAGATATTACCAATGTGGAGATCAACAATACATAAACATGAGCTAGAAAATAGCAGTGAATGCATTAATACAATAATGCCAGAGGATCCACATAACCATTACATTATATTATAACAGCAACAATGTATACAAGATCTTGAGGAAATGATCTCTCAAGCTAGGCAATGCAGCCTCAATGAAACATATACAGGACAAATGGAGAAATATTGTTATACAAACGAAGCCCTGGCTATGACTGCGCAGTCTATAAAGGAGAACTGCTGCAAAATAGTTTCAATACACAAATATGACAATATACATCTCAAATACAATAGGGGGAGCAATATCTCAACCCCTAGAAACAACAATACACAATCCTTAAAAGGACTGGCTGAAATAAGTACAAAATGGAAAATATGCAGAAATGCCAGAGTAGCAGTGTTGCAGCTGCAACTCAAAATTGGAAATGGATGTAAATAGTTGATGATGCTGCAAATAATGGTTGAATCTCATCAAAAGGATCTCTCAGGTGAAAGGCTGATCCAATCCCTGAAGATCTCACCCTCCAAAATATTGGAGCAAGTCCCCACTGCAATTGCACTCAGAAATAATGCAGTCTAGAGAAGGGAATGTGTTGTTGATGAAGGGAAGTACTTGGCCTGATGCCAATGATCTGCAATATGCTCAGGAATCTCCCTCACTAACCTCCCAGAGGAATAGAAGCTCCCTCCTCTGAAATATGAGCCAAGGAAATGATGTTGTGGAGTCCCCCAGTGAAACACCCTACAACACAACCCAGATCTCAACAGAAACTGCATTGTAGCTGAAGGAGGATGCTTTGGACTTAAGCCAAGAAATGTGGAGAATGAAGAGAAATCCTTCAAGAGGCCTCTCAAGAAGGAGAACGAATCCTAAACAGGAATTCCCAGGAAATTCTTGCTAAACAACAGAAGAATGCACAATGTTTGCATAGACAATGAAATCAATAATCCCATTCATGAATAAAAATGGCTGCCTTTCCCTCCTTTTAAACAAGTGAAATCTCTCTCTCCATGGGTCCCACTCATTAGGGTTTCCTCCACCAAATATCCTCTTCCTAATTCACACTGGCTGTCTTCTAAAGTGATCCACTCCTCCTATGGCAGCGCTGTTGACTTGGTCAAACCTGACCTTGTCTTCATGCATTTTCCCCTTTTCACACTTGAGGGTGCAAAATAAGGCTACTCTGATGATACCTTTCACATTATGAGGGATTTTATTCATGTCTTCAATAATAATGGGTTCCCTTACCCATTTATTAAGCTGCTAGGTGATAAAAAAACAAAACTTTAATATTCCATTTAGTTATGTGCTAAAATGGGAATATTACAGTCATCCCCTCCCAAATGTTGCTTGTCCTCAAGCAACTGCAAGGATAGAACTGGAAAATCTCCACCCAAGACATGGAGTCTGCAATGTGTTGAGAAACATTTTCCCCAAATGGATCCTCCATTCCCCAAGCAATCATCCATACAAAGTGAGCTACCTCCCAACATAGCAACTCCTGACAATCATCTTCCACCTTTGACTCCTGCAATATAGGTGGGCTGAAAATATCATCTTGGTAGAAAAAATAGCCTACTCCACGCTATCCTCCTCTCCAATTAGGATAAGTGCAGATTATATGCTGATATTGGGCTGCAATAATGTTTCCCTCAAGTGGCAAAATGAATACTAGACCTCCAAGGATCTCTTCTCCAGCGTTATGAACCATGTTTTCCCAGTCCATCTCATATGTGATGAGTTGGAAGTCACCATCATATGGCATCCAATCAATCATATGGCTCACCTCAAATGGAAACAAATGTTTTGTTGTAGTGGCCACATGTCCTCTCATGCTCCCATTAGAACATGCAATGCAAATAATGTGGGAGATTTCTCCCCCAAGGGACACATTCAACCAATGTGCAATTCCCCCAATCATGCTCTCAACAAATATAAAAACAACAGCAACATAATGAACCATAATTAGAACCATTCTTGTTTTCATGTGTGGCAAGGGAGAAGGACAATGGTCCCTCAATTGTAACCAATTCAGTTTGACCCTCAACTGCGAAAGAGTATGACAAAAAGTGTGGCCTCTCAACCACTTGCTTTTTGTCCTACTCTCCTCAAATGTATGGAGAAGGTGAATGATGTATGGTGCAAGGTGAGTATGTCCTCCAAAATACATTTCTTCCCCAAGTCCTCCTAGGGAGTGGTCACCAATAGTGCTCATGGCCTCAAGTAAACCATGGGGTCTAGAAAAAAGAATGCTCCTCCTTGGAGAAACATCATGTACATCTATGGTTAAGGGATGAATATACAAATCATCATACAAGTAATCAACACCCTTACCATAAGTTTTGCTCATGCAAATGGAGTGGCTCAAAAATAAGTCTCCTCCCATCCTCAAAGAGAAAAGAGGTGGTTGTGCTAACTCCTTCAAAGAGTTATGTATCTCCTCCATCTGCACATGATCCATGCATCTACTCATATGTTGATCATATAATATCATGTAAGTAAAATGATCCTGGGAACAATCTACCAACAACCAGGAGCCCCAACATGGATCTATCCTCCATAGTGACAGCGCAGATGATTCCTCATGAAGGACATCTGTCATATGGTCACCCTCTCCTTTGACATCTCCTATGCCAAAGATACAAGTTGGAAGGCTACTATCCTTCCCCTGCTACTTCTGCCACAACGAAAAATCTGAAATGAGAGTGGGTACAAATGATTTTGAGATAAAGGCTTTCTCCTCCTTGAGTCTTCCCAAGACTCTCAGCACTGTGAAGTTATCTCCCAAGGTTTCCACTCCTCTGAAATCAATGAATGGTGCCTCAACATGTGAAACATATCTCATCATTTGCTAATCTAGTGGTCTCCCCAGAAAAATGTCTCCATGCAATGACACATCATCATCAAGAGGTGACTGCATATATGAATGAACAAGTCTATCCATGCTTCCACTTCACAATCCAACACCTTCTTAGGTGTATCAACCTCATAAAATAGACAGAGATGTGTGCTCCTCATCACATCATGATGGTCATCCTCCCTATCTTCCCCTTGTGTCTCCATGGTTCCACACCTCCTCAATAATGGCACATGAATTGTGCCTTGATCTCCATACTTGAGATCTTGGGGACTCCCTCGCAAGGATGCAAGAATCCATCTTCTTGGAGCAAGAGCTCCTCCTTCCTCTGCATGAGGCACTATATAATCTCTAGATGGCACAATGTTGTTGCCCTCAGCTTCCTCAACATAGATAGGAAACCCTCCAATAATGTTGCTGCAAATATGGAATCTCTCCCAAGGTGGAAGTAATTCCTGATCATCAAAGGTCAAGGAGTATCCCCTTTGCACCATGATAGTGCCATCTTATACTCCTGCAACATCATATAAGAATTGAGAGAAAATATTCCCTTGCTTTCCGAAGAATAAACCAAGCAACAAAAGTATTTGTTGCTTCCTCATGCTTTCATCATACAAGACATGTGATGAAGACATAGTGAATGATATGAATGTTGTATCATCACTATGAATCCATACTCTTTGTTGCTCCATGATGCCAGAATCCTGCCACATATTCTCCATCCTCATACCCTTGGAAAGAGTGTATGCCAAGTGATGGCCAAACTCCTTCAAGAGTAACCAGCGCAGCCAAGCCTCCTGTTTCCCGGTATCATAAATCTGCAAGTATCTTACCAGCTTCTTGCTCACCATCCACACCCACTCAAGCAATTGTGGATGGCTTCTTCCACCCTTCATCTTGGTACTCCTCCCATGAGGGCTACCATAATCCCAAATCAGATTCCTGCATTTCATGGGATCTTGAAATGAAATCTTCTTGAGGATCAATTTGACCCTATAAGGACCCAAATAGGTGGTAGGAAAAAACCTCCCATCATGATATGCATGGCTCAAGAAATGTCCAACATAGTCATGAGAGATTTTATCCATCTGAAGATGTCCTCCATCTTCTATCTGCTCACGTGAGAAGGGAATAACCTCCTCAAACTGTTGAAGAATCTTGCACTCCATGATGTGTGGGAGTACACCTCCATTGAAATATTTCCCGGAGATCTCCTCCTCATGCATGGTCCTCCAAAACCCAAGATGCCTTGGATCTACTGTCAATAGAAGTCTCTCTTTGAGCTGGGGCATGCTCATTGAGAGAGTTTCATCTAGAGAGGAGAAAGATTTTCTTATCTCCAGATGTCTACCCCTCCTAATTTCTTCCTCCATGGCTTCCTGAATGAAGCTGCTCTTTGAGTGCTCACATGAGGAATGGTTCCTCTTTCCTTCATCACTACTTTTGTACATCGTAGTGCTATTCTGCTGCTCTAGGTAAACTGCATGCAATGATGTGGACCCATCCAAAGTGTTTGCTGAAATGACAAGAGATGGATTTTCAATCATACCTTGGTGAAATCTGGAAGCTCCTTACAGGGCTGCAAGAGTTTCCTCCTCATAAGTGTTGGCCTCCCAAACTGTGGAAGATTAATGCTGCTCCCCCATGGTCTCAACAACGCTGGTACATGCCTCATCAACTAGTGGTGAGGGCTCCTCCCTCCTTTTTCCAAACCTCCTAATTAGTCTTTGAGAAAACTCAACCAACGTAGAAACCCTTGTATGGCTTAGATGGTTGATCAACCAATTATTTGCTTCACCTTCAAGGTGCAACGTTGCAACTTCTACAGCCTCTCTGTCTACTACAGGATGTAGCAGGAAGAAAGCCTCTAGCTTCTTCACCCAAACCCCTGCTGCACATGTGAGTGATCCATCAAATGTGGACAATAGAAATCTATTGCCTCTCATCATCCCATATCTATGGGGTCTTCTTTCTTCTTTCTCTTGAATAAATTGTGGTAAAGCCAGAGTCTCTTGGACGGCTCTAGGCTTTGCTCAATATTTAGCAAGGTACTCACTTAGAATTTCAAATTCCAAGCGTTCTTCATGCTTCTATTCTTCTTCTTTGTGAGAGTAGGAAGTGCATGGTCCTTCCTCTCCCCTTTCTTCAATCTTCTTGACCTCCTTGGAGAGGTCTCCTCTCGATCTGAAAATAGATGAGAGTAAACTCATCTTCTTCATCATCTTGATCTTCTTTGGCTGAGACTCACAGGCTGAGCCAGAGATCATTCTTTGATACCACTGTAATATTCCAAAATTGGAACAGCTACACTATTGGGAATATCTCAAGATATTACCAATGTGGAGATCAGCAATACATAAACATGAGCTAGAAAATAGCGGTGAATGAATTAATACAAGAATGTCAGAGGATCCACATAACCATTACATTATATTATAGCAGCAACAATGTATACAATATCTTGAGGAAATGATCTCTCAAGCTAGGAAATGCAACCTCAATGAAACATATACATGACAAATGGAGAAATACTGTTATACAAAAGAAGCCCTGGCTATGACTGCGCAGTCTATAAAGGAGAACTGCTGAAAAATAGTGTCAATACAAAAATATGACAATATACAACTCAAATACAATAGGGGGAGAAAGATCTCAACCCCTATAAACAACAATACACAATCCTTAAAAGGATTGGCTGAAATAAGTACAAAATGGAAAATCTGCAGAAATGTCGAAGTAACAGTGTTGCGGCTGCAAATAAAGACTGGAAATGGATGTAGATAGCTGATGATGCTACAAATAATGGTTGAATCTCATCCAAAGGATCTCTCAAGTGAAAGGCTGATCCAATCCCTGAATATCTCACCCTCCAAAATAGTGGAGCAAGTCCCCACTGCAATTGCACTAAGAAATAACGCATTCTAGAGAAGGGACTGCATTGTTGGTGAAGGGAAGTACTTGGCCTGATGCCAATGATCTTAAATATGCTCATGAATCTCCCTCACTAACCTCCCAGAGGAATAGAAGCTCCCTCCTCTGAAATATGAGCCAAGGAAATGGTGTTGTGGTGTCCCCCACTGCAACACCTTGCAACACAACCCAGCTCTCAACAGAAACTGCGATGTAGCTAAAGGAGGATGCTTTGGCCTTCAACCAAGAAATGTGGAGAATGAAGAGAAATACTTCAAGAGGCCTCTCAAGAAGGATAAGGAATCCTAAACAGGAATTCCCCAGCAATTCTTGCTAGACAGCAGAAGAATGCACAATGTTTGCATAGACAATGAAATCAATAATCCCATTCATGAATAAAAATGGCTACCTTGCCCTCCTTTTAAACAAGTGAAAGCTATCTCTCCATGGGTCCCACTCATTAGGGTTTCCTCCACCAAATATCCTCTTCCTCATTCACACTACACTGTCTTCTAAAGTGATCCACTCCACCTATGGCAACGTTGTTGACTTGGTCAAACCTAACCTTGTCTTCATGCATTTGCCCCTTTTCACACTCGAGGGTGCAAAAGAAGGCTACTCTAATGATCCCTTTCACATTATGAGGGATTTTATTCATGTATTCAATAAGAATGGGTTCCCTTACCCATTTATTAAGCTTCTAGGTGATAAAAAACAAAAATTTAATATTCCATTTAGCTATGTGCTAAAATGGAAATATTACAAAGGAGGTGGGATTCCCGATCAGGAACACCCAGTGCTAAACAACACTATTCTCTGCTAAATAGCCAAGAGAATAAGAAATGTCTAAATAGACAAATTATTTAGAAATAATATGTTCATCAACAACCTTCTCATGATGTCCTCCTCTTTCTTTTATAAGATTGATATCCTGCAAAACCCTAAACCATCTCAGTGATTTAGCTTCTTTCACATGTGCCACCTCCAACTAAGACTCGGTTGTGCATCAATGAGGATCACTTCTTCCAGACAACGCTATTGATTTGGTCATGGTTGACCCAGTCAAAGCATTCATTCCCCTTTCACACATAAGGGTGTTTATGTAAATAGCCCAGATTTAGCTTTGTTCACATGTGGCATTGATTTATTTGTTGTTATAGGAGTTTTTATTGTCCTCCTTTACACATTTATTCATACAACAGAAAAATGAAACAAAAATGAATATTCCCATTAGCTTGGGCTAATTGGGAATATTACAGTCCTCCCCTAAAAAATGATGCTTGTCCTCAAGCAATTGATAAGGTGAGTGTTGCAACTCTTCTCCTCCTCCATTGGTGACACCATCATGGGTTAAGATTCTTCCATAAGCTAAGTGCTCACCAATCCAACCCTCCATGAACTTTTCCTCCAATATTCTTATGAGATGTAAGTAATCCATCCCACAAGGAGTCAATAAATCAAATGAAACAAACATGGTTGAACCAATTCTCTCCCTATAACATGTGGCATAAGGTGCATGGAGAACCTCCATCCCATGTGGCACATACATGCCTCCCATCCTCCCTCTATACATACCCATAAAAAGTAAAAAGTATGTCATCAATGTATGGAAGAAAAACTACATACATACAAACAGAAATTTGAGCATGTGGAGGTGGGTCATAGTCCCACATATGATACCAGCGCAATGCATCTCTTGCCTGCATCGATAAAGGAATGGTAACTAGTTTCCCCACCACTTACTTGCTGCTCATGTTATATCACTATGGCTGAAAGTGTGAGATATGTTTGGTGCCTTTGGGAAGCACCCATCATGATAGAAAATCTCCCTTTGCACATCAAGGGAGTGGCCAAATTCAGAAATTTTAGTAACCCAATGTTTGCCATGAGATTTACATGATACATCACTCCTCCTTGGAAACATGGCCTACATAAACATGGTGAAAGAATATGTAAAATCATAAAATGAAACTTGCTTTACATGATCATATTCTTCACCAACAAGGTTCCTCATACACATGGAGTTATTCATGGATCTTTCTCCTCTTTCCAAAGAAGGAAGAGATGGCTGAAATAACTCTTGCACAGAGTCACATGGCTGCCCCAACTCTACATAGTTCATGCATTCTTGAAAATTCTGATGTAGTTCTTCTTTCAAGCCTTCCCAATCAAAGCTCCTCATGATGATTTTATAGATCCTCATGGGATACATATGGCTGAAACAAAACTCTTTGTATGCTCTTTGTAGTAACTTCTGCTTGAGCTTAGAAGCTCTAGTCAAGAGGATCCTACGATGATGATAGATGACTCCTCCTTGGACTAAATATCCCTCTTCATGCAACCAGTCATCAAGTATCATACAAGTGTTAAGATCTTTGGAATAATCCACCAATAGTTGGGATTTCCAATACATATCTAAACTTCTCAACAATGACAATGCTGGTGATGCATCAACATAAATGTCTGTCATGTTGCTGCTCTCCTCCTTGACATATCCTATGTCAAATGTGTGTGTTGGAAGGCCATTCCTTCCATTCTTCTCCTCCCACAACGCAGTAGCTTTGTCTTCCAGTTCTCCAAGCCCTCCTAGATCTAAGCTTGAAGCATCATGTTGTGAGGTCTTCCCCACAAAACCTGAATATGGTGGCCTTCCAAGTGGTTTGCCACTAGATAAGAGTGTCCCATGCAGAAATCTCATGAACATAATGGATGGGACTGTAAGGTCCTTGCTTCCACTGTGCAAATCCATCTATTTTTTCTGTGTGGAAGTGTTATATGAGGGGTAAGTATGCATGCCTTTGATCATTTGAGATTCACCACTCTTCTTGTCCACCCATTCCATTTGCAAAGCCTCCCAATCAGTGGTGACTTTCCCCAATTTAATCACCCATTGAACACCCAAAATCACATTGGTGTCCGATATGTCAACCACAAAGAAGTGATCAACCAAAGTATAGGTACCCATGGTGATTGGAACTGATGGGACATAATGCGTGCACTGCATTTTTCTATCTCCTGGGACTAAAACAGAGAATCCCTCAAAAGTATCAGTGGGTATTTCCCTCCTTTGCACAAGATGGGCATCAATAAAGTTGTGGGTAGCCCCACTATCAATCAGTACATAAACCTTTTTATTCATGATTGAACCTTGAACTCTTAAGGTCAAGTACTTAGGTACTCCTTTCAAAGATGCAATAGTTCCTCCAATAGGAGAAAATGATCCATCCCCATCTCCTGATGGTGTTGGATCTCCTTCAACATTGTCAGCGCTGTGACCCCTTCTTGGTTCATCATCTTCTGCTTCTTCTTCAAGATCTGAGAAGACCTCTATGTAATGTGATTTACCAACAGCATATCTATGTCCAGGTACCCATGGTTCTTGGCAAGTGAAGCATAGCTTCTTCTTCCTTAGATTTCTCCAGACTTCAATATCAAGAGGCTTCCTGAATGTGCTTTCCTTCGAGGGAGCAACTTTCTCTTCCTTTCCCTTGGAAGGAAAAGAGGGCTTGTGCTGAAAGTTTGCCTTTGCCTTTGGCAAGGCATCTTGAAGGTCTCTAGCCCTCTCAATGGCATCATGCAAGGTAGTGGTCTTGGTATATTTTACCAACCCATGAAGAGGTTCATCTAGATCATCGATGAACATGTACACCCTTCTTGCTGCAAACAAATCAGGAACCATAACAGATAATATCAAAAATTTAGAAATATAAGACTTTGTATTACCTGATTGCTTCAACTTTGCAAGGCTCATGAATGGTGCCTCTGGATCTCTTCTGTCAAACCTTTCAACCAACCTTCTATTGAAATCAGAATAAGCAGTCACATTGGCATGACCCAATGTAGAAAAGCCATGGAACCACCAATTGTGTGCTTCACCTTCAAAGTGCAGTGCTGCAATCTTGATAGCCTCCATCTCTAGGACCTTGTTCAACTGAAAGTAGATGTCCAGTTTTTCTACCCATGATTTGGCCGAACAAGTGGATGACCCATCAAACTTGGGTAAAAATAATCCACCATAGAGTGATGTCGATCATGATTCTGAATGAATCCACCATCTCTATGCAGATGCCTTGGTCTTCTCTTGTCCTTCAGGTGACACAACTCTTGAAATCTCAAGTGATCTTTGAATATCTAATTCTAAGACTCATGTTCTTCAAAATAGTCTTCAAGGGATGCTTGCTCTTAAGGCCTTTCATTTTCCACGGCCAAAAAAGTAGGCATGGTAAAGCATTGTGAAACCTATGGCTGGTTCACTGGTTGATCATTCCAGTGATGAGACATGCCAGAGATTTCTTCAAGATAAAATATCTTATTAGATTCCTTGATTCTGTCCAATCTCATCTCTTTGATCTCTCTAGCAATATATTTCATGGCTCTCAAAAGGATTTTAGGAAAAACCTTTGGATCTTCATCACTTCCAGATCCAGGGGCTTTACCCTTTTCTTTGTCATCATTTGTGTAATCAAGTTTCTTTTGTCTTCTCTTTAGATACCTCTTCTCTCTGTCAGTAAGAGGCTCCTCTTCTTCTGAAGAAATATTTGCTTCTTACAGGTTGTGCCAAGATGATTTCTCCGATACCACTGTAATATCCCAAAATGGGAACAAGCAACAATATTAAACAATACTGCTCAGAAAATAACGTAGTTCAACAAAGTAAGAATAGGAGGCAAATATAGAGGCTCAAAATTACATTTACAATATCAAATCAGCATTATATTGAATCCCATGAGTTCTAGAACATAAAATAGAAGACTTTTACATGAAGAAATCCTCAAAAATGAGGTGTTGCAACCATAGAATAGGACTGAATAAGCTTGACAATGTTATTTTATTGGTTGATAACAGCTGTAGATTACACTTCAGATCTAGAGTAGATCTTTGTACAAAAATTTAGATCTATATCAAATCTGTACACTAGATAGGCTCCTCTACAAATGCCCCTTGGGGTTTTCAGCAAAAAGTGAAGTACATGGAGTAGATCTGAGATCTTATGCAGCAGATCTGCAAAATGGTTTAGAAATTCTGAAACAAATACAATAGTATTTAGATCAGATCTCAATATGACATGGATTAGATCTAAAATCAATGGATCACCACAGTGAAGGGTAGAACCCCAACACTAGACATCTCTCCTCCAAAAGTGTGCCAAAACACCCTGCAACTGTACACTTGAAAATAATGCAGTATTCAAAGGGAAACTACACTGTAGGCTCTAGAAAATATGTGGCCTCAAGCCAAGATCTGGAATCAATGCTCCAATCATCCAATACTCTCTTGCCAGGGGTAGAGAAGACTTTCCCACTGAAAAGAGGCACTAGAATGGCCTAGATATGAGTAGATCTAGCCTCCACTTACTGCAGCCTACAAAGACAACCAAACCCTCAACAGGATCTACGTTTTAGTTGGAAGAAGATCTTGGCCAAATGCCTGACAGTGGACAATAAATGCAAGACTCCTCCAAGAGCTACTAAAGGAAGGAGGTGGGATTCCTGATCAAGAACACCCAGTGCTAAATAGTACTATTCTCTACTAAACAGCCAAGAAATAAGAAATGTCTAAATAAAAAAATTCTTCAGAAATAACATGTTCATCAACAACCTTCTTATGTTGTCCTCTTCTTCCTTTTATAAGATTGATATCTTGCAAAACCCTAAACCATTTCAATGATTTAGCTTCTTTCACATGTGCCACCTCCAACTAAGACTGTGTTGTGCATCAATGAGGATCACTTCTTCTAGACAGTGTTGTTGATTTGGTCATGGTTGACCTAGTCAAAGCATTCAGTCCCCTTTCACACATAAGGGTGTTTATGTAAATAGCCCAGATTTATCTTTGCTCACATGTGGCATTGATTTATTTGCTGTTCTAGGAGTTATTATTGTCCTCCTTTACACAATTATTCATACAACATAAAAATGAAACAAAAATGAATATTCCCATTAGCTTGGGTTAATTGGGAATATCACATTCCCTTCCCATTTCCATGTATATTTCCCATATCCCTATTCCCTAAAGCAATACCATTCCTAATATCTCTAAATCTTAGGGTTTCCACTAACCTAGGTTCCCATTGACATTCCCATTCACATTCCCTCCATTCCCCAAAACATTTTCCTTTCATTTCACATTCCCTCCATTTAATTCCATCACCGTAGGGTTTCAAATTCAATATGGATGAAGAGGAGAACATAACCATTAGTGAGGAGGATCAACCTCCAAGGCAGAGACCAAGGACTAGAGGGTTGAAAATAGCTCTAGCCCTAGAGAAACAAAGGGAAGCTAACCTAGAAGAGCAGCTCACACCAAGTGAGATGCTTTCCCTAGAGATTATAAAAGACATGGAACCATGTCTTGATAGAGCCAATCTACATTTGGAGAGGTTACTTAAGAAGGCCAACAAGGACAATGACTTGTTGGGGGTAAGATTCAAACTTCATGCACATAAAGAGAGAATTGCATTGGCCAAGCTCAAAGAACCAATGCTAAAATTGAAAATTTGACCAAGCATGGAGAGAAATAAAGGTTGGATATACTTGCTGAGGTGTCACTCCATTCCTCAATCACTCAATGAGAAAGTACTCCAACAATTTTGGCACATTTTTGCACTCATGTTAATTTCTGCAGTTTTTGATAATTTTCAACTCAGAAATTTTTCTAAAGGTGCAACGACCTAGATGTTGCTCTCTTTTTTGGGGCCTCCAAATGCAAAATGGCCACCACCATCAGGTTTATAATAATGAATACATCAACCCTAGAAAATTTTAGAAAATTTGGAGGAGAAATGGTCGCTAAAAAATGCAAAAGACTACCAAATTTTCATGTTTCTGCCTCCTTTTTTACTTGGTCACTATGCATTTACCAGTATTGGGAGTGAAATTTTGACAGGGAAAATGAGCACCATTTTGGAAACTAGAGGTAGATTTGGAAACTAGACTCAGATATATTTCCAGTGAGCTACCATGCAACTTATTTGGACACCGGGAAGGCACTCAAAAGCTGCTTGCAAAAGAGGCCAATTTTTCTACCTGGGCACTGCGCGTTTGACAAGGAAAATGCAATTTTTACAGCCTTCAGCAAAATTTTAAGTTTCACTCTTGTTTTACTTTTACTTTGGAAAATAAAAAAATTACTGATGTAAATGATCATGGTGAATGTAAATTTCATGTTTTTACTCTTATCTAAGGTAGATACATTAGGTGAGTCCTCTAGAGGTCAAATAAATAAGTTTCCTCTCTTTTAGAGGAAAATTTTTGGGTCTTCCTAGTCTTTAGTTTCTTGTTTGGCATTTGGTGTAATTGATTCCCATCTCATGAATTTGACTCCTTGAGGCTAGGGAGAGTGGTTTTGAGGTCTATATGATGTAATTTCTTAGTGATTGTAATGGTTGGACTCATTTGGAGGTTTGGCTTTTCAAGAGACACACTTTTGTATCAGTTTTGGCTTGGACATTAATCAAATTTGTAGTTATTTTTATGGGATCCATGTGGTATTGTGTTTATTTTAAATTTATCCTTTTGTGCTCAGATTTTATAATGTTTTGTGTATTTCATCCATCATTTCATTTCTATTAAGTGAATTTTTTCAAGTTAGATAAGCATAATCCATTCTCATATGCGTTGTTTTGGGTAAATATTCACAGTCTGTATAAAATTTCTTCAGTTTAGAAATAACCCATGATTCCTCCATGATATTTCTAGCTCCTCACCGGTCTTGATCATCCCATCATCAAAACCCGAAAGTGCTAAACCACTGTAGCTACCATGCCCCATAGAACACCCTACAAATCTTGACCTAATTTCCTTGCCTTGACTGTTTGACTCCTCCTGATCCAACAAAACCCTATACAATCAAAATAAAAAAAAACCCTGAGCTACTATACCTAGCCTAAAATCTTCTTTCCTCAGTTATATTGGCTTTGATATATACAGAGAAAACCCTCTCCTTGTCTAGTAGGGCTAGCTACTTGGATAAGCGTGGTTTGAGGTTACCTTGGAATTGCCTTCTTAAGCCTAAGGTTCAATCCGAATGATTAACATAGACAAAGCTAATAAAATCATTTCCCTAATCTCATGTTTACTAGGATACTATTAAGATGAATGGTTAGATGAACCTATTCTAGGTTTTATATCCATTTTCTCCACTGAAGAAAAGGCCTCAGTAATTTTCAACTTCAGCCCAGTTTCTTGCTGACAACATTCATGACCAATTCCTTAAGTTTCAAAAAGAAATAATGCCTGAATATGCCTCCATTTTAGTTTATATGTTTCTATTTTATCAAGCAAACAAGTTTCCATTTGCAGTAAAAAAGCTGAATGAACATGGAAATCCATACTTAGTTATTTTTTGAACTTCCCTAGTGAGAAGCAATTCAAAGGAATACAAATTCAAAGATTTCATTGATCATATTATCCATCCAGCTACATGTTTGTTGAGTGGTGATATAAAACCCACGGTCAGTGCTAAAATACAGAAGATTCTACACCTTGGTGAGCAGGTCAAGACAGGATGATAGTACTTGTACCAGAATTATACTGAAATAAGAGTATATGGGTGTGAGATGCCACCCTACAGGCTGCCTAGATATGTCCTAATGAGGATTTTCACATTGGATTACATCAGGAAAGTGATAAAATCAGATGAAATCCATTTTGTCTTGTCCAAGAAGAAATCACAATTCAGAATGAAGATTCATATAAGACCTTTTATTTGCAATAGTAGGATAGTAGGTTAGGAGGAAGATACCCTCCTAAAGCATATGAAGTCCCATTGAGTTTCACTTGGTCATATGACCCATTTGGTATGATTTCCAAACAAAGAGTGGAACCGAAAAAAACTCCATATGTTCACACTCAAAGGCCTTAAATTGAAAAGCACATGAACCAAGATGAATGGGAAGAAAATACTTCATAAGAAGAAAAGGAGAAACTTATGTCTACAACTACTTCACAGACTCCCACACCTCAGGAAAAAACTGAGAGAAGGCCAAGGGAAGAAGACTCTCTTTCAATCATAGAGCTTTCAACCAAATAATTCAATATTTACAAGAAGAAAGCAAAGACAACTCCTAAAACAAAATTTTTAAAAGAGGGGGAAGAAAAAGCTACTATAATGCTGAAGGGTCCACACTCTTCAGCTAAGTTAGATAACATCTTTACAGGATCTCCAACATCTTCAGCTTCACAAGGTAATATAGACACAACTTAAACATCAAAATTGATTCATGGACAAAGAGAGACAATTATATTTGATAAATATAAGGAGCTAAATCATAAAAATGAGCTTCTCAAAGTCAACACTTATGCTTAATTTTGGAAACAAACTACCACATCCCAGCATAGGATATTGTAAGCCTTCGACACTGAGAAATGAAGAATGCAGATGGAATTATTGCAGGCACAAGTTTGCCATCATAAATCAACACCCGATTACAATAAGACTACATTTTATTTTAATGCAAAAGATATCCATCTTATTGATCAGATGGATATGCAAAGGCAGAAAAGGGAAACAATATGTTCTACATTGACAAACACTGCGATGACTACTTCCAAATTGCAAGTATCCCTCACCAATATCTAGTCCCAATTGAAGATTGAAAATATTTCTTCTTTAGAAAAGGATAATAAGATAAAATCCTTGGAATACTTGATCATAAAAAATGTATATGACCAAAGTAATATTAAGGCAATCGAAGAAATAATTAAAAAGAAGAATTTTGGCATAGCAACACTCATAAAACAATTGAAATTGTCAACAACTAAGGATCCAAAAAATAAAGAATGGGGGAGATATAAATCCAAAAATAAGATATGCTTAGGTTAATTATGGAACAAAATATACAGATAAGGGACATGGATTCAAGTAGAGATGGACAAGCTAGTCAAGGAAAAAGAACGTAATGCACAACTAGATATAGTCCCTCTTGCTGCAGTACCCCTTACAGTGATATCACAAACATAAATGGATACATCAACAAAAACAAGGGTTTCTACATCATCAACACCCAAACTTTAGATGCCTCTAGTAAACTGGTAAAAGATATGGAAAACATGCCTATACAAGGAGGGGAAATCAAGAGGTTACAAGAACAAGTAAAATCCCACAGACCCACTCAAAGGTTACAGCAGTCGGGGAAGGAAACGGCCATGGATCAAACCTTAGCCTAAGCTAAGGAAAATATATGGATAGATATCAAAAATCCATGACTGAAATCTTTCCATCCATACAGATTATCTCTGAACAAAATAAGCTAATTCAAAAATCTAGATAATCCATTGAACAAATTAGAGCAAAGCTGTAAGAAAAACCAACTGAAGCCACAAAACTCATCAAATTTATCAACTCCAAAAACATGCATGAGTTAGAAGATTTGGGGATTGAAGATAGAACTGAGACTATATTGGAAGTTAAGAAAGTACTAACTAAGAGAAATCTCATCTTGCAATTGGAGGAAAAATGTCAATTCTTGGAGATTGGTGTGCAAAGATTCTTTAACAAATTTGAGTTGCTCAATTAAAAAGGACTTCCAGGTTTATTAGTGCTGAATGATAAATTAATTACTTTTCCTGATTATAACCATAAATTAATGGTCGTTACCAAAGACAGTTCCATATTTGTAGGGATATAGTGAAGTATCACAAGGAAAGCCTTCCTAGAGACACTGGAGTTTGACTTAAACATCCAGCATGAGATCAAACTCATATTTATCACTAAGCCCATTTTTTCCAAATATACAGAGGTAGATGAAATTTATAGAAAGTTAATCAAGTTGTCCATCCCAAGTGAAGATAGGTGGTAAAAATTGTGTGAGTTACTTGATTGAAAGATGGGTTCTATTTTCAGCAGCAAGACAAACATCGCAACAAAAGTCAAGGGGAAGATCAACAAAATTTTCCACAAAAGTAGTGCCAGCAATCCAAGCAGTTCAAATTATCCTATATTTTTGTAATAAGAGATGTAATTAGTCTAAGAAATTCCTAAATTACATCCTAATTTGTTATATCAGGATGTTTTGTAAATAAACTTATAAATACTTCTCATTTCAAAGTATGAAGGGTTGATTTTTGCATCCAAGAAGGCTATTGTACATTTTCAAGTTCCAATGGACTTATCAATAATATAGAAAGCTCTTTCATAGGATTCTTGTGTCAAACTGTTGGTGAAGTGCTCCTATCGTTGTTTATGTGTTTACTTTCTTTTGTTTACCATGCTTATGCGTTCTCATAATCTGAATTATTCAATAGTAAATTTAAGAATTTTTTTTGTTTAAATGTAAACTTTGATTCTGCCTTTGAATAATTTCAATGTTTTGAACCAAAATTAAGTAAATCAATTCTTAATTATTCTTTACTTAATGGAAATTCGTTCACTTCTTCTTATTCACTTCATTTAAATTTACATAATCCAATTAGCTTGGCTACCTTTCCCTGTGAAATCTATCTATAAAAGCTTAAACATATCCATGTTTTAAGTCATAGAATCCATAGCCCAATGGTAATTTAAACATTAATCAACTAAACAATTCAAATAAATCAAACAAACACTGAAATTTCATAACTAGCCAATATCTTAATACAAACAAATCTAAATCTGACAGAGATATCCCTTTTTGAAGTTGGCAGGGCTAGATCCCATCTTCCAAAGTGGTTTTGTGGTTACCTTCGTAATTTATTTTGCAACCTTAGAAATTATAGAGTGATAACAACATGAATTCCAACCCTCTCACAAGGGAAGTGTAACAATAAACAAGTAGATGACACCAATACATATGAACATAGCCAAAAAAATTTAAAGAGAAATATGTATATTAGCAAATGGAAGCATATTGATAGGGGGAGATTTTATTGATTAGGTCCACAAAAGGCATGGTTTCAGGAGGAAACTCCATCAGGTCCACATGATCAATTAGGGACATTATATTAGGTGCACAATAAAGTTTAGGAACCATTTGAGAGCATTGTCACACAGTTATAGAGGAAAAATGAAAGCATGGTCTCAGGAAGCATCAATATGAAAGCATGTCCCTTTGCCATTGATATCAAAGGGGGAGAGAATGTAGACATTGATAGACATCAAAAAACATTAAAAAAACCTTGAAGCATTGAAGGAGAGAATCCAAACATTAATAAGGAAGACATTGAAGGAAGGAAAGAAAGGAGGAGAAATATTCGCAGTTAGACACGGGTTGTGCCCAACATTATGTTAGGGGGAGTTCAGTGCATGTCAAGGAGATTTATAAGTATGACAAGGAGAGTTTTGGCCCATTTCTGTTAATGAACATCAATGTATGGTGGTATTTCCATTAATGAAAAAGGGGGATATTGTAGCACATAGTGTTGTAATTGATGGCAAGAAGTGTCATTGATGTCAAATGGGATGACTAAGGAAGCAACAATGTCATTCATGAGTCAAAGGAATCAATACGATAACCTGACCTATTGCATGCCCTCATCAAGTGAACTCAAATTGGTTTGAACTTTATTGAGTTTTTGATGAGGTTATGATGTCCTGATGAGCATATGGATAATATGGTTGGACGGTCCTCGTTGACACCTTTCCATTGGTAGATCACTCTAAAAAAATCCTCTCGGATGAGGAATTATGGTCATTTGAAAATCAATGTTGGGAAAAAGACCTAAACTATAGGGAAAAACACACAATCACCAAATTTGTTAAACAATGTGCATCTTATGGATGAATCCATGGTTTAGTGATCCAATCATAAGACAGATAGTGACCAAACTTGCATGAGGCTCAATGCAGTTAAAATTCGAGCATGTTTGCTCAGAATTGACATATGTGACAACCAGATGAGAAATTAAATGATAAATGGCATATCAAATTATGTGAATTTTAAATAGGGTCACTGGATTATATCATTGTGATGTGGTAGCTAGATGTAGGCTAAGTCATATGACATCAAGTAGATATTTTGGTACCTTTAGGGTCTACCACATGGTAGGAAAAAATGGCATATTATAATAAGGAATAGTTCGAATATTGGTGACACGTTTCACCCCTTATGGGTTGCCACATGGCATGATGACATCATGCTAACGTAAGCATGCTGAGGGCCATTGACCTCTGGGGACTAGGTCATGGCGCATGGTCATGTGGTCTCATGTGAGCTATGACCAATGGACCATGGAAAAAAGTTAGGGGAAAGGTCAATATAGATTCGATGGTCACATGTTCAACATGGTGAAATTATAATGGTTGAAACTCCAAAATTGGTGACAAAATTACCAACTCATGATTGATCCCCATGAAATTCAAGAACGTTGATTGCATATATATATTCACATGCCATGGAGGAGATATATCGAACTCATAGGAGCAGGACAAGAAATCCATGTTCTATGATTGCTACTTTTAAGTTTGGAAGTGGTTAAAATTATTTCAATTTCATTGACATTGTTCTCCTTTCTTTTAATATAACGAGCGAAGGTTTGAAGCATGGCCATGGATAGCAAAGAGGTCGAACTCTGATATTTTGTTTCGTTTGGGATCATTGGCAAAGGCCAGTGGCTGAGCTCCATTATTTTTTCTCTGATTATTGTTTCATTTGGGATCGTTGGTGGAGGCCAATGGCTGAGCTCCATTATTTTTTCTATGATATTTTGTTTGGTTTGGGATCGTTGGTGGAGGTTAGTGGTTGAGCTTCATTAATGTTTATTTGATTTAATGTTTAGTTAATATATAACAGAGGCCAGTGGAAAAGCTCCACCATTGTTGGTTGATATATATATATATATATATGGCAGAGCCACTATTTGGTTGATATATAATGAAGGTCAAGCGTCACCACTATTTGAACTACTGGATGATAGATAATGGAGGTCGAGCACCTCCACCCTTTGTTGATATATATAACAGAGGCCAAGCATCACCATTGTTGGAGCCACTGTTAGACATATAGTGGAGGTCGAGCTCCACCACTGTTGGTTGATATACATATAATGGAGTCACTATTTGTCTAACAGAGGTCAAACTCACCATTGGAAGAAAAAAATTCGATTGACATTTATAGGGGATCTCTAAATTCAAGCTTCTGTAATCCATACTTAAATAGTTGAAAAATATTTCGACAATAGTCACATCAGTAATATTTCTTCGACGCGTTTCGAGCCATCTAGTGTGGTTCATCGTCAGGACAAGATGAAGAATCAGATAATGACACTAGATTAAATAGAGAGAGCAATGTAGAGACAATTAATATTTTTAACAATTAGAATAAAACAACTATTTTTGAAAAAAGAATTTTTACAATGTTAAATTAGACTTTTATAATAAAATTGTTTTTTGAATAAATAAATAATATTTTAATATAATAGTTCAAATATTTAAATTAAAATATAAATAAACAAAAACAGAACTAAATTAATTATTAAGTTTTAGTCATACTTAAAGAAACTAAAGAATAAATTTAATAAAAAAAAGGAATAAATCAAGGTCAAGACTAAAATTAATAATATTAATAATAGGGGATGTCGAGCTCGACCACTTTTGGTTGACAGTGCAGAGTCATAATTTGTTTAGTGGATACTAAGCTCACCTTTAGCAAAGCCACTATCGGTTGACATGTATATCAGAATCATTATTTGTTTAGTGGAGGACGAACTCACCACTATTGGTCTAGTATTTAACAAAGGCCGAGTTGCGCCATTGACAAAGTCATTATTTGTTTGATATAAGTAGTGGAGGTCGATCCCCACCACATTTGGTTTGAAAACCTATCAGTTCCAATTGACTGTTGAGTGGTGTCTTGGACATTGGGTAGTCATGAGTTTGGCTCCACTTCCATTGGTTGAGTTAGTGCATTCATGTTTTAGGCAAATGAAATGACAAGAAACAACCAAAAGTGTATTTGCACATAACTAAGTGAGTGGAAGAGTACATTGTGTAGATCCATTGCCAAAAAAAGGGCCAATTTTTAGAATGCACCCTAAAATGATATTTTGTCAAATGATTAATATTTTATATGGTTTTATATTATTTTTGTGGGTTTTTGAGCTCACTTCAAAGCAAAATTTGATTTTCGAAGAAGCATGATGATCATGGTTCAGCGGTGAACATCTTTGAAGGCATGAAAATCCTCGATGATATATTTTTGATGTCCAAGATCAATTTTATGTGTTTTTGGGGCTCATGAGTTGGTTGTCGTGAGTGTTGTGTATATGGCTAGAGTAGGTTCCGAAAAGAGTTTTTTGTGACCAAATTGATGAATATGTTGTAACAAGGTACGTACGGGTTATGATAGGTTGATGAGAACAATATTACAATGAAAACTTGATCAATTTTGAAGACCTATATTAATGAACATGTGGATCCGGTTTGAAATATTGTGAAAAGAGGGCCATACAAAGTTGAAGAGGGAGGTGGGTGCCTCCACTGAGGTTAGTGCTTCAATTAGGTTGAAGCCTATAATAAGTTGAAGCTTGCTCATCTCTGAATTTGGTGCCTCAATCATGTTGTATCCTATTGCAAGTGGCTACTTATACATTTTTGAGATTGGTGCCTTAGTCAGGTTTTAGCTTATTGTAAGTTGCTTGCAGATCTTGGGGGTGGGTGCCTCCATCAGGTTAGTGCCTACAAATCTATGTAATGAAGTGAAGAAGAAGAAGAAGAAAATGTAGTTTTCTCCCATAAGGGTTTCCACATAAAAGCTTGTGTCCTTTTGTGTTTATGTGATGGTGGATTCTTGATGCACTACTTCATTTATTGTTATACTGTAACTTGTTATGATACATTGCTACATATTTGTTTATTGATGAAAAGTTTTGAAATGATAAGCTTTCCACCACACTGATTCACCCCCTCCCTTAGTTTGATCTTTGGTCTAACAACCAATTCCTATTCGATGTTGCAGAGCATGGAGGAAAACAACGCCCAAAAATTGTTAGTATCTTGATTAGTGGGGCGACTTCTTAGTAATTAATACCGCTTCATGCTTTTTACAACTACACAACCACACATACTCTGCCACATGACCTGCATTCGCTACCCACGACGCCCTCTACAAGTTTCCCACGATATGAGCTCTCATGATTAATGTTTTCAAAGTGAGTGTTGTAGAAATTATATAACAAGCATGTATATATTGGATTCACCCGATCTAACAATGTACTAAATTTAAATACTAAATCGCGTCTACAAATATTTTGCGGAATTAAAAACACAATCGCTAATCACATGAACATGAAGAAAGATCAATCACACACAACACAGATAATTTCTCGGGGAAAGCTTACGGCTAAAAACCCCACTATCTTCTATTGTATATTAAGTGTGGACCATGAAACAATTACATACAAAACTCTTCTCACAAGAGCTCTCCAGTACTCAACTAATTGTCTCACACTGTCATATGAAAACTGACCAACACATAGCCAATTCTCAGCCTTCAGACAACCTACCTTGCTTGTGCAATAGCTGATGGTAAAGATCCCTAAAAGACATGAATTCTTGCCTGCTTTTATTGCGCAAGTATCATGGGCACTCCAATGGGTGTTTGTCTGTAGGTGTGCAAGAAGATATTCCTACAACTGATAGTAAACTTCCCTTTCACCTGGAACTCAATTGGGTCTCCACTAGATCTGACATGCATGAAAATAATAATAGTAAATCCTCAGTTGCATGTGAGATCACTGATTGTGAATTAATTAATATTTAATTCACTAGATCTGTCACTAGTGTATCTTCAGTTACAACTAGCCAACTAAGTTTAACTCACTTAACTAAGTTAAACTATTTACAACTTGCACCAACTCATGCACCACTACACTTCAAACTCTGTTACAACTAGAATTACTCTGCATGTCCCACCAAACAACCTCTAACTCGAAATCCACTAGCTAACTAAATTTATCACTTTCAGTTAACTCATTCAAGTCCACATTGAAAATAGATTACATTTTAATGTCTATCTTAACTAAGGGATAATCAAAATAGACATGCACCCAAAAATAGAACTATGGGCCCCACCCTAATCTGGGTGCTTAATGCAACCAGGTGATGAATGAAACTAGGTGCTTAATGCACTAGGCATGGGTGCTGAATCTTCTTGTTGAATCTCAACACTTCCTCTCAACAAGAAAGAGATTATCCTTCACCCCAATTCTATCTCTATGGTATTCAAATTTGCTCCTAGTGAGCTCCTTCGTCAGAATATCTACATCATGATCTTCCGTGGGAATGTACTGAAGCAACATGATCCTCCTCTACACTCAATCTCTGAGATGATGGTACTAGATATCTAGATTCTTGGACCTATCATGAAACACATGATTAATCGAGAGTTTAATGCAACTCTGATTGTAGAAATTTGAATAATTGATATATTACTCATCGAGATTCTCCTGATCACACACTATTTGAATTCATGCACAATACAGAATCTCTTCTACCATTTATCATTACTTGCGGAAATAAAATCAATTGCATGCACACATTAAAACCATAAAAATTCACACATATGAACACAGTTTTTTAACGGGAAATCCTGAAGCTAAAAACCCCAACTATCTGTATATAATATATGTCATAGATATCATGCAACAATCATCATACAAATCTCCTCACAAGCTCTCAGTACAATATCCAATTGCTACACACTAATCAGGCCCTAATCTTGCAAATCCATGCACCGATCCTTTCCAGCCTTTAGCCTGCCTCTACTGCGCAATCACTGCTGAAGAATGGCTCTGGATGAACTCGAATTGCCCCAACCTTGCTCACGCAATCTTCATTGGAATATCCAACCACTGTGTGTTGCAAATCATGCAACAGTATAGTCACAACTGATAGTCACACTTGCTCTTTCACCTACCTCTCCACTAGTCTCCACTGGATTTGACATGCATTGTAGTTAACTGATGTATTCTTCAGTTTATTAATGAGTTAATAATTAGTGAATTAATTAATAATTAATTCACACCACTCTCACTATTTTATCAATCAGTTAGACTAGATACAACTAGCTCAACTATGTTTAACTCAGTTAAACTAAACACAACTCCATCAACTGCCTAAATAACTCCACCAAACTTTATCACATGAGTTCTAACTGAAGTCCTCCATGCAATAGCTCCAGTAAACCCTCAAGAATAGTGTAATTCCTTCTGTTAGCTGCTCTGCCACATCTGTTCACTTAACTAAAGTGCTCCAAGAGAATAAGATAATGTTTAGAGTCCAAATATTATTAAGAGCTAATAATATTCGACATATCTATTTTTAGACTGGAAATCTAAAAATAGATTCTGCCCAATATGTCTAAAAATAGAAATCCATCTATTTTTCCAACTTGACCAACCATCCACAAATAGCATCTCGCAACTCATAGAATATGATCGACATGTCTAAAAATAGACATAGTCTAAAAATAGACTTTGCGCCAAAAATCACCTGTGTGGGCCCCACATAGTTTAGGTGATCACTTTCCAACTAGGATCAGGAATGATGTTTTAGGATGCCTCCTTCACTATTTCTTGTTGCAATCTTCAACACTGATTATCACAAGGAATCACTTTCGGATCCTTCTGAGAACCAAACAAACCATCCAAGATCTTTCTCATCCAGATAGCCTCACATGCAGCTTGAATTTTTGCCATGTATTCTGCTTCTACTGAACTGAGTGCCACGGATTATTTTTTCCTACTGTACCAGGAAGATACTGTTGATCCAATGCTAGAAATCCCCCCTGATGTGCTCTTTCTGTCCGATGGATTGCCAGCCCAATCTTCATCCGTGAAGCCATGCAACTTCACTCCATCCATTCGTCTGTACCATAGACCATACTCTGATGTGCCCCTTAGGTATCTCATGACATGCTTCCTCACCTTCCAAAAGAGCTTGGTAGGCTTAACCTTAACTTGAATCAGCTGGTTAACTTCGTAGCAAATGTCAAGTCTCATGTTCACCAAATACATTAGTGAACCCACTAACTGTCGATAGATAGTAACATCCACTACCTCTCCAGAAGTAGCATCCTCTTTCCTCCAATTTCCTGGAAGAGGAGTATCCATGGGTTTGCAACTCTCCATCTTAAACTTACCCAGTATCTCCTTTGCATACTTGCCTTGAGACATAAAAATTTCACCATTTCGCTGCCATATTTCCAATCCAAGGAAATAATGAAGGAGTCCCATGTCCTTTATTTCGAACTCCCTTGCTATATCCTCCTTGCATTAGTGTATTAGCTGCTCATCACCAGTCAAAATTAGATCATCAACATAAAGAAAAATGATCAATATCTCTCCTTCAACCAAAATCTGGTACAATTTTTCATTTTCTTCACTTTTGGTGAAGTCCAGTCTGGTGAAATAACTGTCTGTCCAAGTGTACCAAGCATGGGGTGCTTGCTTAAGCCCATACAATGCTCTTGAGTCTGCACACATGCGACTCACTGTTGAAGATTTTGAAACCTTCAGGCTGCTTTATGTACACCTCTTCCTCAACGATCCCATTGAGAAATGCAGTTTTCACATCCATCTGATGAATGCGCCAGCCCATCTACGCTGAGAGTACAAGGATGGATCTTATGGAAGAGTACCTTGTGACAGGCGCAAAATTCTGATCATAATCTATCCCCTCAATCTGTGAGAATTCCTAGGCCATAAATATGGCCTTTTATTTCTCCACAATCCCATCAGTGACTTGTTTTACCTTGTAGATCCATCTCAATCCAACCACTGATTTGTCGACCGGTCTTGGGACTATCTCCCATGCACTGTTCTTGATAATGGAGTCATACTCCTCCACCATTGCATCAACCCAAGTAGGTTGTTGCACTATTTCCTGAAAGGAAGATGGTTCGGTCACAATACATTTGCTCATAAGAGCCATGTATCTAGTAAATCAGGCAGGAGACTGTCTCGGCATGCGATGTGAAGTAGGGGCTCCTATATTTTGTGTAGCATCAAGTCTCAGCCTATTAGCTTCCATGGTGTGCCTTCTGCCATTTCTGATGAATGGCTCTACATGAGTGATTTCCTCCACTCCATGAACCTCCTCATGTGGCTGATCCACATCTTGAGACTCATATTTGGGAACCAACAGTTCCTCCTTTGCATGCAATTCCAACTCCCTCTCAAGGGACAATCGCATGGATTTCTCCTCATCAACTTTTATATCTCGTTGCATAACAACCATTCTGTTGTTTGGAAAATACACACGATAATTATGGGGTGTTTCAGTGTACCCCAAAAAAATCCCAACCTGAGTTCTTGGTTCCATCTTCTTCTTGGCCGCCTTGGTCACATGCACATAAACAGATGAGCCAAAAATCTTAAAGTGTGAAACATCAGGTTTCTTACCAGTGAAAGCCTCTTCAGGTATACTCATGCCAAGTACTCTACGAGGACAATGGTTTTGCACATGCACCGATTTATTGCATGCTTCTGCCCACAAATGCATTGGTAGGCCTTGATCATGCAACATCGCTCATGCTGCACCCACAATAGTTCTGTTCTTCCTCTCCGCGACCCCATTCTTTTGTGGGTTATGAGGAGCTATGAGTTCTCTTCGAATTCCTTCTTTGCTGCAGAAGTTCTTGAATTCGTTAGAGATGTATTCTCCACCATTATCACTCATAAGAGCATTCACTTGCTTCCCCAACTCTTTCTCCATAAGTGCCATAAACTCACAGAACTTAGAGAATGTTTGATCTTTCTTTTGCATGAATAATATCCAACACTTACGAGAAAAGTCGTCAAAAAAGATTACATAGTACTTACGTTTTTCTGTTGAAGAAACTAAGAAAGGACCACACATGTATGTGTGAACTCTCTCAAGGATCCCCAAAGCTCATTTTTCCTTCTTATGAAAGGTGGTCTTTACATATTTTCCCATAGTACATCCCTTGCAGGTATCTGACTGTGCAAGTGTACCCCTAGGAAGACCAGTAGAAATCTGTTGCATGAATTTCAAGGCACCATGGTGAAGATGGCCCAATCACCTGTGCCATAATTCACCCTCATCCCTAACTCACCACTTCATCTGCCTTGCCCATCATTGTTGTGAAACCATATACTTCTAGACTGTATATATTCTTAACTCGAATCTCTATACTCTTGGCTTGAACCATTGTTCTATGTCATAGGAAAGCTTTTCCATCACTGAAAACAACGTCATAGACTCTATCCTCCAACATTGTGACTGAGACCAAATTTTTATTTAGACCAGGTACATGCATTACATATTTTAATTGAAATGATTTACCTGAATCCTTCTGAAAGGTAATGGTACCAATACCGGTAGCACTATACCATCTATCGTTGCCCACCTCAAAATGCATCTGGAGATATTTCTCCTCCAAGTCACTGAGAAGTTCCTGATCTTTCGTCATGTGAAAGGAAGCACCACTATCCAAATACCATATAGACTCCAATGCACTAGACACAATGCATGTGATAAATGAGAATTCAAGCTCAAATTTCGAGGCAAGGGCCTCACCAGCTGCAGATCCAACAACCTTCTTGTTCTTCTTCTTTTGTGGATAGTTAGTAGGAAAATTCCCATGTTCGTGACAGTGAAAACACTTCTCCTTGGACATATCCTAATTCTTGCCATTCTTGGACTCAGATTTTGAATGGAATTTCTTTCCCTTCCCTTTCCTTGCCTTGGTAGCCAAAGCACAATCCTCTTCATTCTCATTCTTAGATGAAGATCCATCTCTAGTGTTCCGTCTAAACTCCTCCTGCACCAAATCCAACCACAGTTGTTTCCAATCTAGAAATTTTTCCCTTCCATTGACAGGGTCTTGATAATTGTGCCAACTCTTGGGAAGGCCTAGGAGATCCAAGATCAACAAATCATCATCAACAACTGTCATTCCAATGCTCCAGAGTTCATTTCAACATTGGAAAAACTTTTTTAGATATTTTGGAATGGTGTCGCCCTTTTCCATCTTGATCTTCATGAGTTTATCTTTGAGCGCCAATTCCTATGGTCGTTGTTGCTTTGGAATAGATCCATCAAAGCCTTCCATGTTGAATATGGTGTGGCTTTCCCATATAGGCTTGAGAAAATGTGGTCTCATACTCCCTCCAACATGATCCTCCTCGCCTTTGCCACTTTTTTTTTCCATGCATCAAGATTTGCAACATCTACAACATCGGGTTTAGGAACATCTTTGTCAATGAATTCCTTCAACCCATTGTCTTGGAGTGTTGCCTCCATCCTGTCCTTCCAATAAATTTAGTTTGAGCTGCCCTCGAGTGCATACTCTAACCTCAAGCCATTGAAAGCCATTTCGATCTTGAATCAGCTGTAGCACTAAGAAAGTCTTTCTGCAAATTCAAATTCTACCCAGTCACAAAATCAACTCCTGCTTCCCTTCTGCAATTTCCTGTGCTCTGATACCATGTAGATATTGTACAACAAGCATGTATATCTTCGATTCACCCAATCTAACAATGTAATAAATTTAAATATTGAATCACTTCTACAAATCTTTTGCGGAATTAAAAACACAATCGCTAATCACATGAACATGAAGAAAGATCAATCACACACAACATAGATAATTTCACGGGGAATACTTACAACTAAAAACCCCACTATCTTCTACTGTATATTAAGCATGGATCATGAAACAATTACATACAAAACTATTCTCACAAGAGCCCTCTAGTACTCATCTAATTATCTCACACTGTCATATGAAAAATTGACCAACATATAGCCAATTCTTAGCCTTTAGACAGCCTGCCTTGCTTGTGCAATCCCTGATGGTAAAGATCCCTAAAAGATAGGAATTTTTACCTGCCATGACTGCGCAAGTATCATGGGCACTGCAATGGGTGTTTTACTGCATGTGTGCAAGCAGATAATCCTATAACTGATAGTCAACTTCCCTTTCACCTATAACTCAACTGGGTCTCCACTGTATCTGACATGCATGCAACTAATAATAGTAAACCATCAGCTGCATGTGATATCACTGATTGCGAATTAATTAATATTTAATTCACTAGATCTCTCGCTATTGTATATTTAGCTACAACTAGCACAACTAAGTTGAACTCACTTAATCGAGTTAAACTATTTACAACTTGCACCAACTCATGCACCACTACACTTTGAACTCTGTTACAAATAGAATTACTCTGCATGTCCCACCAACCAACCTCTAACTCGAAATCCACTGGCTAACCTCATCAAATTTTATATCTCGTTGCATAACAACCATTCTGTTGTTTGGAAAATACACACGATAATTATGGGGTGTTTCAGTGTACCCCACAAAAATCCCAACCTCAGTTGTTGGTTCCATCTTCTTCTTGGTCGCCTTGGTCACATGCACATAAACAGATGAGCCAAAAATCTTAAAGTGTGAAACATCAGGTTTCTTACCAGTGAAAGCCTCTTCAGGTATACTCATGCCAAGTACTCTACGAGGACAATGGTTTTGCACATGCACCGATGTATTGCATGCTTCCGCCCACAAATGCATTGGTATGCCTTGATCATGCAACATCACTCATGTTGCACCCACAATAGTTCCGTTCGTCCTCTCTGCAACCCCATTCTTTTGTGGGTTATGAGGCGCTATGAGTTCTTTTCAAATTCCTTCTTTGTTGCAAACATTCTTGAATTCGTTAGAGATGTATTCTCCACCATTATCACTCCTAAGAGCATTCACTTGCTTCCCCAACTCTTTCTCCATCAGTGCCATAAACTCACAGAACTTAGAGAATGTTTGATCTTTCTTTTGCATGAAGAAGATCCAACACTTACGAGAAAATTCGTCAACAAAGATTACATAGTACTTATGTTTTTCTGTTGAAGAAACCAAGAAAGGACCACACACGTATGTGTGAACTCTCTCAAGGATCCCCAAAGCTCGGTTTTCCTTCTTATGAAAGGTGACCTTTACATATTTTCTCATAGTACATCCCTTGCAGGTATCTCACTGTCTAAGTGTACCCCTAGGAAGACCAGTAGAAATCTACTGCATGAATTTCAAGGCACCATGGTGAAGATGGCCCAATCACCTGTGCCATAATTCATCCTCATCCCAACTCACCACTTCATCTGCCTTGCCCATCATTGTTGTGAAACCATATACTTCTAGATTGTAGATATTCTTAACTCGAATCCCTATACTCTTGGCTTGAACCATTGTTCTATGTCATAGGAAAGCTTTTCCATCACTGAAAACAACGTCATAGACTCTATCCTCCAACATTGCGACTGAGACCAAATTTTTCTTTAGACCAGGTACATGCATTACATCTTTTAATTGAAATTATTTACCTAACTCTCTCTGAAAGGTAATGGTACCAATACCGGTAGCACTGTACCATCTGTCGTTGCCCACCTCAATACGCATTTGGAGATATTTCTCCTCCAAGTCACTAAGAAGTTCCTGATCTTTCGTCATGTGAAAGGAAGCACCACTATCCAAATACCATATAGATTCCAATGAACTGGACACAATGCATGCGATAAATGAGAAGTCAAGCTCAAATTGCTAGGCAAGGGCCTCACCAGCTACATATCCAACAACCTTCTTGTTCTTCTTCTTTTGTGGATAGTTAGTAGCAAAATTCCCATGTTTGTGACAGTGAAAACACTTCTCCTTGGACATGTCCTACTTCTTGCCATTCTTGGACTCAAATTTTGAATGGAATTTCTTCCCCTTCCCTTTCCTTGCCTTGGTAGCCAAAGCACAATCATCTTCATTCTCATTCTTAGATGAAGATCCATCTCTAGTGTTCCGTCTGAACTCCTCCTGCACCAAATCCGACCACAGTCGTTTCCAATCTGGAAATTTTTCCCTTCCATTGACAGGGTCTTGATAATTGTGCCAACTCTTGGGAAGGCCTAGGAGATCCAAGATCAACAACTATCATTCCAATGCTCCAGAGTTCATTTCAACATTGGAAAAACTTTGTTAGATATTTTGGAATGGTGTCGCCCTTTTCCATCTTGATCTTCATGAGTTTATCTTTGAGCGCCAATTCCTATGGTCGTTGCTGCTTTGGAATAGATCCATCAAAGCCTTCCACGTTGAATATGGTGTGGCTTTCCCATATAGACTTGAGAAAATGTTGTCTCATACTCCCTCCAACAGGATCCTCCTCGCCTTTGCCACTTTTTTTTTCCATGCATCAAGATTTGCAACATCTACAACATCGGGTTTAGGAACATCTTTGTCAATGAATTCCTTCAACCCATTGTCTTGGAGTGCTGCCTCCATCCTGTCCTTCCAATAAATTTAGTTTGAGCTTCCCTCGAGTGCATACTCTAACCTCAAGCCATTGAAAGCCATTTCGATCTTGAATCAGCTATAGCACCAAGAAAGTCTTTCTGCAAATTCAAATTCTACCCAGTCACAAAATCAACTCCTGCTTCCCTTCTGAAATTTCCTATGCTCTGATACCATGTAGATATTGTACAACAAGCATGTATATCTTCGATTCACCCAATCTAAAAATGTAATAAATTTAAATATTGAATCACTTCTACAAATCTTTTGCAGAATTAAAAACACAATTGCTAATCACATGAACATGAAGAAAGATCAATCACACACAACATAGACAATTTCCTGGGGAATACTTACAACTAAAAACCCCACTATCTTCTATTGTATATTAAGCATGGATCATGAAACAATTACATACAAAACTCTTGTCACAAGAGCCCTCTAGTACTCAGCTAATTATCTCGCACTGTCATATGAAAAATTGACCAACATATAGCCAATTCTCAGCCTTCAGACAACCTGCCTTGCTTGTGCAATCCCTGATGGTAAAGATCCCTAAAAGATAGGAATTTTTACCTGCCATGACTGCGCAAGTATCATGGGCACTCCAATGGGTGTTTTCCTGCATGTGTGCAAGCAGATAATCCTATAACTGATAGTCAACTTCCCTTTCACCTATAACTCAACTGGGTCTCCATTGGATCTGACATGTATGCAAATAATAATAGTAAATCATCAGTTGCATGTGATATCACTGATTGTGAATTAATTAATATTTAATTCACTAGATCTCTCGCTATTGTATCTTTAGTTACAACTAGCACAACTAAGTTGAACTCACTTAACTGAGTTAAACTATTTACAACTTGCACCAACTCATGCACCACTGCACTTCGAACTCTGTTACAAATAGAATTACTCTGCATGTCCCACCAACCAACCTCTAACTCGAAATCCACTGGCTAACTAGATTTATCACTTTCAATTAACTCATTCAAGTCCACATTGAGAATAGATTACAATTTAATGTCCATCTTAATTAGGGTATAAGAAAAATAGACATGCACCCAAAAATAGCACTGTGACCCCCACCCTAGGCTGGGTGCTTAATGCACTAGGAATGGGTGTTGAATCTTCTTGTTGAATTTAAACAAGTGCAATGGGAGGAGTCTTATTGCCAATTTCCATCTCATGATCGACCAACTTGATTGTTGCACAAATTGCATGCCACTAACTCCGCCCGATTTGAATTTTGTCATGTTTTTGCAGGTCTTAATGATACCCAACTGTTGTAATGAGTGTTATATGAAATGAATTATGATTTGACAGCCATGTGTATTAATAAGTCACAATACTGTAACAAAATGGTTAAGAATATCCATGTTTTTTTTTAATGTGTGCATGTTTAGCTTATGTATTAATTATTTTAATAATTAATAATAATAATAATAATAATTTAAAATAATGTTATAATTTAGTTAATATTAAAATATAATGTTATTTCACCTCAAATTTTTCCGTCAGATTCCGGCACCAAAAAGTCCAAAAAGTCACACTAAAGACGAGTTGTCTTCAGTGCGACTTTTTGGAAGCTTTTCTGCTAAATTTTTCCGATCTAATTTCTCTAAAATTTGACAAGAATTTATTGAAATCACAAGATTGATGGGTAACCCATGCACAATTGAAATTCCCGAGGGTTTTTTTAGGGTTCTAAATCCATATATATAGTCAAAAAACTAGTTTAAATAACACAAATCAAGATTTCGCCTCAAATTTTTCCGGCACCAGAAAGTCCAAAAAGTCGCACTAAAGACAACTCTGCAATCGAGTTGTCTTTAGTGCGACTTTTTGGAAGCTTTTCCATTGAATTTTTCTGGTCTAATTTCTCTAAAATACGATAGGAATTTATTGAAATCATAAGATTTATGGGTAACCCCTGCACAATTGAAGTTCCCTAGCAGTTTTTCAGGGTGTTGAATCCATATATAGAGTCAAAAAACCAGTTTAAATAACACAAACCAAGATTTCACCTCAAAATTTTCCATCGGATTCCAACACCAGAAAGTCTAAAAATTCACACTAAAGACAACTCACAATCGAGTTGTCTTCAGTGCGACTTTTTGGAAGCTTTTTCGCTGAAATTTCTGGTCTAATTTCTCTATAATCCAACAGGAATTTATTGAAATCACAAGATTGATGGGTAACCCCTACATAATTGAAGTTCCCTAGGGGTTTTTCAGGGTGTTGAATCCATATATACAGTAAAAAAAACTAGTTTAAATAGCACAAATCAAGATTTCACCTGAAAAAATTTTCCAGATCCTGACACCAAAAAGTCTAAAAGGCTGCAATAAAGACAACTCCACAATCGAGTTGTCTTTAGTGTGACTTTTTGGAAGCTTTTCCGTTGAATTTTTCCAGAGTAATTTTTCTAAAATTTGGCAAGAATTTATTGAAATCACAAGATTGATGGGTAACCCTTGCACATTTGAAGTACCCTAGGGGGTTTTCAGGGTGCTGAATCCATATATATAGTAAAAAAACCAGTTTAAATAACACACATCAAGATTTCACCTCAATTTTTTCCATTGTATTTCGGCACCAGAAAGTCCAAAAAGTCGCACTTAAGATAACTCCAATAGCAATTGATATATTAAATATAATTTGTTTTTATTTTTATTTTTTATATTGTATTTGTTTTTCTTAAATATATAATATGTAATTATATCAATGTTGGTTAAAAAAAACAAGCTTAAATGACATTATAATCGCATGCTGAAACAACTAAAATAAAATATTTTGGCACTAAAATTGTCTTCTAAAAATTAACTAGAGTAAATTAATGATGTCATATTTTAAAGTAGTCTATCTAATAGATGATATGATTTTTTTTGACATTTTTCTAGTTGATTTTAGCCAAAAACAATGATTTTGTGTAATAGTTAGAGTACACGTATTTTAAGTACATATTGAGTGGTTCTAATCATTAAGAATGCATGCATCAAATCACTACGCTAAGACATTGCATTCATATTTAAGTATTAAATTATTTGTTAGTGTTAGGTAGTTTTTCTATTCAATTGTTAATGGTGGATAATTCATTCATGTAATCAAAAGATTCAACATCTTTGCATATTAATCCAATTTTTTTTCAATGTAAAACAATAATTGCCTCTACAATTGATTACAATTTTTATTTTTAACGCCATACAAATTACAAATTCAAATATTTTGACATAATCAACCCAAATTTAGTATTCAACCAACCAGAATTATATACAACAAATTCATAATTAGGATAGGGGAATAATGTTTCCACTACATAAAATTGCAACAAATAGACATAAAGATTCAACAACAATGATTTTGTGTCAAAGTGCATTAGCTTTTTATGGATCTCTGTTCATGTCTATAGTAATTATAATGGTAGACATTGGACTTTTATGCACACCAACAAATATTAAACCGTTAATTTAGTAACTAATTTGGAGTCTCGCTGCTATATGCTTTAAGGGAAGGAACTGTCTTGTTTCATGCCTTGTAGTTTGAAGATTCTAAAAATAAAAATGATGGGTTAAGGTAATCTTATGAATTGGTAAGAAATATAATATTTATCTTTGTTTATCAATAATAATTTGGCTTTATTAAATATTTGGTAGGTTATGGTTTCACTAAATATATGGTGAGACTAAAATGAAGGGTTAAGGGAATCTTATGAATTGGTAAGAGCAATATTATTTTTGGTGATAAATAATAATTTGGATTTATTAAATATTTGGTAGGTTATGGTTGCACTAAATATATGGTGAAATTAAATATTATTTCACCAAGTAAACTTTTACGAAGGTCATCTTATCATAAACTTGAGAACCCAACCTATTAATGTATCGTAGTACTATCTCATGGTTGTTTTCTTCCTTATTAGTATTTATCTACAACTTCAAAAATCATTTGGTTTATTCTTGCACAAGCAAGTCCCTTTGTGTCAAATTCTGAAATTGTTTAAATAGTTGTTGGTGGTAAGTGGGCAAAACTTGGCTCTCACACCTTGTATTCTTCTTATCACACCTTAAAGTGTCACAAATTTTCAGTTTTTATGATTCTTACATCCCATGTATGAACAAATATGGGTTCAAACTCCTGTAAGTTGTGAAACTTTTAGGGTAACTTTAGTCCTTTTCTTTGACATGCCCACTGGAGAAGAGTCAATGCATGTGTGCATGCTGCTTCTATCAACACATATTCCTCATGAATAATTATTGGTATATATTCAAGAGATCCAAAGGCAACAAGCTAGGGAATATGTTAGTTTATGAAAAGGATGTATGGGTGATCTAGGTGGATATTGGTGTCCATCTGCCTATTCCACTTGGACCCCCACCATTGTTTCTTTCAATTTTTCAGTTTCCTTAATTGTAGCACAATTAACTATTTTTGGCAGTTTTTTGGGTCCAAAACTTCTGGAGCTGTTTTTGGGCGCTAAATGACATATTTTTTGGAAATATTGCTCGAATTGAATGTGAGTTGAGGACTCAACATTTTTTTTTATTAATTGTAGTCCTCGGATAAATCTTTCTAATGAGGTATCATGTGTGTCAAATCGAGATTGTATACCAAAGTTACGACCTCGGGAAATTGATGTACCAATTTACCCCAACAAGGTCCATAGTTTGGCGTTTCATCTCCTAGGGTTAGGTTTTTGGATGTTTATGGTTTTCCATTGTTTCTCAATAAAGAATATGCCTTCAAGCCTCATTGTAACACAGTTTAGAGGCTTGTAGCCGCCACATCTCTTCTCAGAGATAAGCTACCAGCGTCCTAGCTAGCTTATTTCCATTATGTCTGTAAGCATATTTCAGTTATGTGATATCAATGAAATGAAGTCTTATTTCTGCTGCATCACCGCATTTATGTGTATTTCTGTATTTTATTGCATTCCTGCATAATTTCGGATTAATGGGTTCCCATGGTGAATCTTTTGAACAAAGATTCACAGGTTGTGTCAAGTGGTGGAAAAGGAGGAGTTAGGGATTTTTTTAAGTAGACAATAAACACGTTTAATTCTGCATTTGAGAAATTATATGAAAATTCATCAAGCTGTAATTCTTGCTTAGAGGAACTACACTGAAAATTTTAGCATATTGCTTGATCATTCTGCTAGTGGAAGAAAGCATTTGAGATAGACTCTAGAGCATCTCGAGTTTCTGTTACCACATATGTTTACTTAGAGATCAAGTAGGATTGGATTGTCCAACTGAAATAAATTAGACATTCCAGGTAAGGAAGGTCAATTCTCAAACACAACTCCATAATTACTATGCATGCTTATTCTTTTTGGTTGCTTTGGAGGCCTCCTCTAACTATTTATAGATTTGTTATCATCACAATCTATCAAATTACAAGCTTTTAATAGATTGTATGTGAGTGCTACACAAGCATTACAAGTTGTCCAATGTACTAAGTTTCTACTATGTTTATAACACTGTAAATTATTATGACAAAAAAGAGGATAATTTAATACATAAAATACCTATAAACAAGATAAATGGGTACATGGAGAAATTAAGAGAGAGGGCTTATGGATTCAAATATCAATGTTGTTAAATTTTCCACATGATGAAACACATTAATGCAACCATTTGAATTTACTCTGTTCAATGAAAGCTTCACACTCACCTACATTATTTAACAACAACAAAATTGAACATAATTGAAATTGGACAAAGCTTCGCACTTAGTTACCTTTTATGGTCTCTGTGGGCTTAGTGTATAATACTTTGACCTAGGCCACTTGTTGTGCACGTTTCTATTTGTTGAATAGGGTTAATCGATGATTCAAATTGAGAAACAAAAAATATGTAGGGAACTGAGAAAGAGGGATAATACACAACTAAGATTGCTAATGAACTTACTCTGACTTGACATAGAATTAAATGTGTTCATCGTGCGTCATGGAATTACGATGTTGTTGGTCGTGCACCGTAAAAATCGACATAGTATGGAACTTGCATGCAGAGTAGCCTTCGAAAATACAGCAAGTGGGAATGATAGGTATATCGACGGTTGTGGGTATTTTCAAAGAGACCGTAAGTGAACAGAGGAAATATGTTATGTCAAGCGAAGAGGGTGCCAGATGTTAGATGGAGACAAAATGCATAGAAAAAAATGAGAGGTGCACTGATTCAAAAGGAGCACCTATCAACGTAAATATAAATTTCATATTCATAAATATGAACTTGACGTGGCTTAAAATAAAATATGATTATTTATATATTTAAATTTTTAAAAAGTAATATTGAAATGACAAAACTTCATTATATGAAAGATAATATTTAAAAATTGACTTTTTAAAATGATAATAAACACCATTAAATATGTTAATTATTTAATTTAATACAAAAAATAATAACATGTTACTATAATAATTTTTTTAATAAGATATTAAATGAGAATTGAGGCAATATCAAGTTTTATATATGAAATTAATATTAAACAAGTGCTATATAGGCTAGTCCATGCCACTTAGTTTAAATATAGATACATTAGGGGAATTTTGAGGTCTAAATTTGGTCTCCCAAGGAGATTATAAAATAATAGTGGAAATCATAAAATAATATTAGATTACATCATCAAATTTTAGAGGGGAAAAAGAAAAATCTCATTTTTCAACTTGTATTTTCAACTTATCTCCTTACGGGTTTACTCAAATTTTGAGTGGGAACACTTGTTAGATGCATAATTTGATTCCTCATACAAGGAGTACCCATGTTGGATAATTTTGATGGACCCTACTACTCGAAAAATGAAAATACATGAAAAATGTGATTGATACTTTCGATGGACCATGCTACACGAAAAATGAGAAATACATGAAACTACGTGATTGAAATCACATATTTCATGTATTTCTCATTTTTCGTGTAGCAAGGTCCATCAAAAGTATGCAACATTGGTACTTATTGGATGCGTAATCAAATTTTGCATCCAACGAGTACTCCTGCTCGAAATTTGAGTAAAACCTTAGGGAGATAAGTTGAAAATACAAGTTGAAAAAAACAGTTTTATTATTTTGTTATTTTTTAATCTTTTTAATTTTTTACCCCAAAAATAGTGAATCATCCCCCATGGTTGAAATCATCATCTTGAATCCTATTGTTTCTTATAAATTTTATTTTAGTTGAACATTTTTCTTAGGAGGCCCATTTTTATTGGTCGAACTTGTACTACAAGGTTTCCCTCAGGATCATGATATTTCTTATGTTTTTGAGTTTTGCAATCGTTATAAGGGTCCAAGCAATAATGAGATTTACTTTGGTATTAGTGCTAGGACCAATACCAACTTTACACTGATAGGATCTATTTTCAAAAATTTTGATCACTCCTCGTCCTCCACACAAATTTTCTTGGGCATCCCCGTCAAAAAAGCCAATAGGAACATCTAATGGAATAACAGGAAAATGATGTATTTTATGCTTCTTAAATGGGGATTCATGTATGTAATCTCTAAAGTGAGAAAATATCTTGGAAGAAATGAAAAGAGGACAAATTATATCATCTCAGAATATGATTCCATTCTTGAGTAGCCAAATACCCCAGGCAACAAAGATATGTAGAGGACCAAGATGTTTAGATTTATTAGTCCAATATAGGAGCACATCTTCAAAAGAGGACCATCTGTTGCAAGAATAACTACCATTTTCATGAAAACATTTTCCTAGATTTCCCGTGCAATATGGAAATATGCAAACATGTGATCCATAGTTCTTCATTGTGTTTGCAAATCATAAAACAATTTGGTCCCACAAATCCTCTTTTATGGATATTATCCCAAGTTAAAGTCTTATTATGGAGTATCATCCAAAAGAAACACTTTAGTTTTGTTGGGATGTGCCAATTCCATATGTACTTGTTCCACCACTTCCTATTTTTCTCAATTTCGGAGGATGCTATAGATTCACATGCCAGTCTTGCTTTTACTTCACCAACAGATGTGTCCCAAATCCAAATTAAATGGTCCTTCGAATTAATAAACCCAATACCATTTAAATAAATCTCAAAAATGAAATTCGACTATTCCTTGGACAATCCATCTTCCAATCCTAACTCTAAAGAAGTAAGCCAATAATTTTGGGCAGTTCTAGAAGCTCCCCCAGATTTGATGTTTTTAAGATACACCAGTCCTTTGAAGGTGAGGTGTGAAGATAGTTTAGGCAAGAACTTGTAGACTCGTGCCTCGCCAGTAAAAGGGTCCTTATCTAGAATAATTTGTCTGCCATCCCCTACTTGCTAGGCAAGCCAACTGTAGAGGTAAGGAAATGCTGCAATAATAACCTTTCATACTATAGAGCCTCCTTTTATTGGTTTGATTGTAAATTTTCTGATCCAATCCACCGCATGATTCTGATGAAGGTACTTCCTTTTGATAGTCTGAGTCCATATACCCTTACCAAATGAAGCTTTCCACATATTTTTAAGTGATAAGGCCTTGGAAAAACAGGTAAGATTTTTGAAACCCTATCCTCTAGGATGTTTGGGAGAAGATAATGTTTTCCATTTGGAAAGATGAAATCCTTCCTTGTTCCTTGGATTTATTGCTTGTCCATAAAAATTTGAACATCAATTGTCGAATCACATTTAAAGTAGAAGGGGGTATCTTATCTAAAGATAGCCAATATACAGGAATTTTTTCCAACACAACTTTGACCAGTATCATTCTACCCCCCAATGATAGCAAATTATAGCACCATATATTATTTTCTACCCAACCTTTTAGATCAACCATATCCAATCTCCTATATGGTAATAATTGGGTTTAAAAAAATAACTAAGATATTTGAAACCACATTGTAGAGAGATAGATTGCAGAGGAAGAAAAGATTGAATGGACGATTAGATATCAGGATTGATAGAAAAGTAATGGAAGGTTGATTTATTCAGTTTTATCTCCATACCAGTGGCGTTGCAGAAAATGTTGATAGCTTTGTAAAATGCTCGCCATTCTGCAACAATTCTTATACCCATAAAGAGGTCATCATCCACAAACAATAGATGTGAGATATGAAAGTTTGGATAAATTTTTATACTAGTAATATTTACCTTATTTTTCTCTTCTAGAAGTAAATGACTCAAGCCTTCCATTATTAGCAAAAAAATAATAGGTGACAACGGGCATCCTTGTCTAAGACCCCCAAAACATGAAAAGTTTTTTTGAGGGAAAGCCATTAACTAATATTGAGAAATTTGCTGAAATCACACATCCCATAAGATAAATTAACCTGTAAGCAAAATTTTAAAATAACATGTTCTGTCTGCTTCCCATTTTGAGAACTAAATTTAACCATGTTTAATGAGATTGCCAACCAACAGGGAAATAGACCCACCCCCATTACATTTTAATGCCCGTGACATAAAATGCTAGTAATTGTGTTGTCATTGTCGTTGTTTGTAGCGTGAAATTTTTAGATGTCGGCATAACATAAAATTTTAATTGGTGCCTCGAGGTTAGTGGATCTACGAGCTTCCATGAAAATTTGGTGGCAAACGACGTTAGGGTTTTCGTGTTGAGTCGTCGGAGCCGGAGTGATGTGAGGCAAAGTGAGTTAAAATAAATGTTTAAAAGACATCCCTTTGATGAATTCGACAATGTTGTCCATAAATATGGATGTGTACGTTGTATGCTACACATTACCTTTCACTAGTGTCATTGGTGTCGTACTCGTATGGTACATTACATTAATAATAGAAAAATATTGCAAAATAAGATGATGACTAATCAAAGGTAAGAAAAATAAAATAAATTATTTTTAAAATATATATTTTTTTGTTGTATAATGTTAACTTTATACCATGCTGTTTAATTTTTAGTCAAACTGCAAACTAATAGATAGCCAAAGCACTTACCAAATGCGTAATACCTACCTATGGTAGGGATAATAACACTAAAAACACATAACTAATTCTATTAAAGGTAACTCCAACTATGATTAAAAGGAAAATTGATGGAGATATTGTAACAATGGCTACGTCACTCAACACCTCTCCAAAGTATTTGAACCAATAATTACATAAGGATTAAACCCTACAGAACTATACATTAACCAAGTGATTTACAACTCATGAATAAATATTTTTTATAATTCTATATGGATATAAATTTTATAAATTGTATAACGAAGTTTTACGTTATTTTATGAAATTTTAGATATTTAAGTTTTTTTAAAGTAATGTTGAAGTGACCTGTTTTCATTACATAGATATTCCTTTTGATGTGATAAGATGATAGATAATTAGATATTCCTCTGATATAATAAGATGAAAAATAATTTGCATTTACATTTGTGCTGCAACATTGGTTTTATCAATATGTTATTATAAATGTTATTAGTTTATATATTATATAATTTTTTTAATAAAATATTAAATATAAATTCAAGAAATATCAAGTTTTATATATAAAATTAAAATTAAATATTACTATTAATTTTCTTGGGATAGTGTGGTAGGTGGCTACCACACTCAACACCTCTGCATAATATTTAAACCAATGACTACATAAGAGCTAAAAATTACAAAATTCCAAAAGAGATAAATGATTTACATCTCATGAATAACTAACTTTTTATAATTTTATATGAATATTTATTTTTAAAATAATAAGATAATATTTTATTTATGATTCAAAAGTTTATAATACACAATTTTTAAAGTAATTGCATGGGGAGAGGCGCTCTACAACCATCTATTATGGAAGATATATTGTAGTGTCCATAAATGAGTGAAAATATTTAAATGTTGTATAAATAAATAAATAAACAAATAAATTGATCCAATTCAATAATATACATAATAATAAATTGATTCAATTCATTTTTTTAAAAGAAAATTTTAATATACATATCGTATTAACATAAATTTACATAACAATAATTCATATTTATAACTATCATATTTCAATATATAATTTTTTTTTTACAGTAACAATGAAAAATTTCTATTAAATCTATATCCGATCATAGCAAAATACATGGGATGTTTTCATATTTTATAGAGATACTGATCTGAAAATGGGTTGGATACCTTGTTATGCTTTTCAAGAACCTCCCACTCAGTTAAACAAATAAAATATCTAGCTTATACTTGACATTTGGGAAATTTATACTTGAAACAGGTGTATGTTTTTTAACTGTTTAAGTGCTTTAAACCCATTTGTTTTTGCTGAAATTAAACATGTGTATAAACCATATAATGCAGCAAATAAACCTCAACACATAACATCAAATTTAATCTAGGAGTTCACCCGAATCTCGTGGGCTACGTCTCCTTGAGCTCTTGTCATCTTGACTTGGATCTTTGGGATTATGGAAAAAATTCTTTTACAAGTTACAAAATAAACTCCAAAGGTTAACTGAACTGAACCAGTGGGTTTAGAATACCATTATATCCTTGTCATGGCTGTCATCACTCTAAAAACAAATCTAGGCTTCCTTAGAATTGATTCCTTCTATCGGTGCTCTTGAGCTACACTGAGCTTCTCTATGGCACTAACTCCTTCAGAATTATTTTTCTGTCCCTAAAACCTCACCTACTGTCTCCAGCACATATCATACCTCCAAAATGGACTGATCATTTTCTCCAAAAGAGCACTGCATCCCCAAACTAAGCCTCCTTCCATAGTTAACCCTAGGCTGCCCAAAAATTCCCTGTAGGTTATATACCTTCATAAGTCTTCAAATGACTCTAAAAATCCATTAAATGGATTTAGAATGTCAAAAATATTCAGAATAGACTATTGGTTTGCTAAAATTTGCCTCTGGCTGCTCCGATTTCGCCTCCAACACATGGTGGCACCCCTTGGCTCTAGGGTCAAAGAAAAATTATCTGTGGCTTCTCAAGCTCTATAAATCCTCAAAAGCTTTTGAAAACTCCTCCAATGGATTCATAATGTCTTCAACATCCAAAATTGACTATTGGATTCCTGAATAAGGCCTCAAGCTGCACTGGCTAGGCCTCAAACTGTTGCTGGCCCATGGTGGCTCTAGTGGCCCCTAGAACTTCTATAAAGAAAAAACCTGCTCAAAAGTCCTCTGATGGCTCTATAACCCTCACCAATGTGTCTGGAATGTCTGAGATAGTCGAAATTGACTATTTTCACTCCAAAATTGGTCGAACCTAGTTCAAGATAGAGCCTAAACTCATTTTGTTCGATGACCCCTAAAAATCCTCCACCAAACTTGGAGGAACTGGACTTAACTCCAATTTAAAAGTGGAAAATTCTTAAATTTTGGTGGGCACTCCAAACTGACCGCCGGTTTAGCGGTAACATTAAACTCTAACTGTCGGGGTGGCCACATGGACCCCAAAACCCTACGGTCATTAAACTCTGCAATTAGTTTTGGAGTAGATTAAACCACGCAGAGGTTTGAAAAACCAAGCATGTGATAGCTTGTCGGAATTTACAGTTGCGAAGACGGCGGGAGGAGGTTTAAACCGTGGCATTTAATCCGCCATGTGAACAGGCCTAGAGTTGAACTGGCGGAGATCGTCGTGGATGATGGTTAGCTGTTTTAGCGCCAAGTTTCGAGGATACGGTTCTATGGGGAGGGGTTGGCCCCTCCAGACCCCCAATTGCAAAACTATAACACAATAAGTATAAAACACCAACCTATAATGTTAAGATATTGTTGCAACGCAGTTGGTCAAAGATTTTGAATGCGAGCAGGGAGGTCGCATGTTCGACTCTGGTGGAGTCCAAATCATATTTTGCTATGTAGTCCCGGGGACACGTGGTGGCCTCAAGGCTGGCCGCATGTCACCCATTCATTGGCTGAACCAAAATAGTACAACCCAACTGCAAATACCATGCACCACTTGTCACCCATTGCCACTTGGCCGTGTGTCACCCATTCCCTAGAATATTCTCGTTTTGAATTTCCCAAAATCCAGTCAAACTTGGTCAAAAGCCAGAAATTTCAGTTTACTGGACTTTTCAAACTACAATAACTTCTTCATACAGTGTTAGTTTTTCGTGTTGCTTTGGGTGACCCCAGGCTGGAAAGGCAAAACAGGGTAACAAACTAAACCACGCTCAGCCTTGTAGCTAGCCCTACAAGGACAGGAGAGGGCTCTCTCCGTAAAAGAATATTCAATGGAACACAATAAATGGACTGATATTAGGCTAGATAAAATGATGGAAAAGGTTTAATAAAATAAATGAATAAATGAATTTCAGGGATGTGTGGGATATGAAGGGACAGTTGAAACCGAGAATTAAATCAGGACACAGGGTATTTCATGGGGTAAGATAGGCAAGAAACTTAGCAAATTAAAATTTAATAAGGATGGGATGGAAACACTGGTGAGGAGCTGAAAAGGGCACAATAAATGGATCCCTTTCAAACAGAAGAAAACACACAGAGCATGAATGATTTCCCAAGGCAGAGCATATAAAATGGATTCTACCTTTCTATCTTGAAAGCATTCAAAAGAAATGTTTATGGATGAATGGAATACAATAACATTTCACATATGAAACAAAGGAGAGAACAAATGCTAAATTTCATACCACATGGATCCCACAAATCAGAGCTGCATCTCTTATTAATTCCTGTCAAATTGTACAATGTAGCGCAGAGATGTTCTTCCACACTATTCCCCTACTTTCTCCTACTCAAAAAAGAAAACCGCTTTCCAAATGATTTACAATACAATAAATTAACTGAAATGTGGGAACACAGATCCACAGAAGTGGGGGCTGCTCTAATAGCTGAAATACAATCATAGAAAGTAATACAACAATTTTCCCCTGAAAGTAAGGGACAGCATCACATTGTCTGCTTTGAAGATTTGTTGTTTAGGCTGCATAAATGAAAATAGGTAATCTAGCGAACAGATCTCCTATTTTTTTCTTTTGTAGATATCTTCATTTTGTTTTAAGCTCTCGGCCCTTGGACTGTTTCCTTTGCTTTCCTTTATTTCTTTATTCTCTGACTTTTAATAAAATGTCATAGAAATAGAACTGAATGAAATTATATGCTTTGTGAAGAGAAAAATGAATTTTAAATGGGAAAAAGGAAGGGAGAGGTGGGACCCGCATATAAATTGCAATCGGAGTCAGAGCAAGACCGGGGCAGTACATTACCAATATTGCGATGCGATGGGGAGAAAGCCTTTGTAATAAACAAAGCGGTGGAATTTTCGCCTTTACAAAGGAGAAATGGGTTTTATGATGAATGGCGGAGGATTTTAATGGTGGGATCAGGGTATAATCACAATCACAAATTGGGCTCACAAGAGGGGGGCAGGCAGAGTGACAAATATAACAGCGCCATCGAAAATCCCAATCGGGAATGAGGGCGGGTGTATCACATAATTGTATCCGCCGATTTGCGATTTGTGATGTGCGGTCAATCACAATCGTATCGGATATGGGGGAAAGAGGAGTAATCGCATCGGAAGGGAGGGAATGTGCGATGCGATCGGGAGATCGGAGCGATGGTGTGATTTATGGCAGGCCATCCAATCGGCGAGAGTAATCAACAGTGGGATGAGTGATCGGAGGTTGACGCGATCAATCACATCTCAAGTTTTGTGATGGACCGATCGGAACGTACCATATAAAAGTTGCGATTGCAATTTGAAATTGTATATTATAAAGTTTTATTATATGATTGGCGGGGAAGGAAAAAAGGGGAAGCGGTTTTAATAATAAATTCACATATATATTTTTAAGAAGTAATTTATAACGTGATTTTATAATTGGAAGAGGAGGGGAAAGGGATTTTTAAATGAATATTGAACTTTAATAACACAAAGTTTAAAGGGAAAAATGGGGAAATAGGGGGGACTTAGGGAATAGAGGGCTTTTACTTCACTGAAGCATAAAATTCAATTCAGAAGTCAGTTTTGAGAGTGTAGCATATCGTTGGAAAGCTCTTTCCGGGCTCTTTCTGATGGATCTACTTTGAAGATGATCTGGCATTGAACATGCTGCGAGAAACTTCTATGAAGGCAGGGACATTGTTTAGTGGAGATAATAGCTTCTAAATTGTGACTTATTACATATTATGATATAAAATTACATAATGAATGATAATAAAGGTAAACTATCACTTTTTCACCTCAAAACATGGTTTTGAGGTGAAAATTATATCAAGATGAATAAAATGTCTCTTTGATATTTCTGGTGATGTGACTTTGAGCTTATTGACATCCTCATGACCTTGCTAATATTATTGATACTTGACTCATTAATTTGGCCATGGTGAGACTCTAGAAACTAATGAGACCCATCCTATGACCTACTGATGTGATTTAAAGAATAAAAGTGACAAAATGACTAAAGACCATAGAAAGGAAGATCAACAAGTACCTCATGAGGGAAAACTGATAAAACAATACTACCATCAAATGAATCCATGACCTAGCGGAATGGTGAAATTTACTCGGTATGAGACACCTAATATGCAAATGCAAAAAGCAGTTTTGATCAGCAATGAGTGTAGCTGGTAAGCCACTAACATTTCGAACCATTCATGGCACTGGAATCAGGAAGACGAGATATATCCGATTGCTCAGGTTCGACACACTTTATAACACTTTGAATTTTGAGCTATCACTTAGGTCCATGATCCAAATCTGATCACACCTCCCCATTGGGAATCTTTTGGACCCCAGAAGACTGATTTCATGATCTTTTCAGTAGATAAGAGTACAAAACCCTCACATTTCAGCCTCCATACACTTTTCCTTGCATGGCTTAGTGCCTTTGAACCAAAATTCGAAGGTAGTCAACACTTCCCTTCCTAGATGTGCTTGTCCTCCTGTTAAGAACTGTCTTCCTTGAACTCACTCAAAAAATTTTGGTGAGAAATTTACAGAAGGTAGCTGAACATCATGACCTTGACCATCGATCCAAGGTGGCTCAAACAAACGAGAGATTACAAAAGAAACATGCATACATAACTAAAATTTTCATATGTACAAATGAGTGTATGTCTTACTGTGTTAAGAAGTCAAACCACTTCTTACCAAGCCACTTCCACCACGAATTTTGTTGTTGAAAATATTCTTCATGTGAAACATCTATTCTCACATCAATAATGGAATCCTTGGTTCCACTTTCGCTAGTCTTTCTATCCTCTTGCTTCATGTGCTTGGGATGATTAGTTAGATGCAATGTCCAACATTGGGTAACAACATGTCCCCTCTTTGGGGAATGTGTGCAAGTCTTATGCACCTTCTTTGCAAGTTGCCTTCACTTCAACTGCTTCTTGTATGCCTTCATTCTCTTTCAGCATCTCGAAACAACACGGTTAAACAAACCACAATATGCACAACAACTCTTTCTTCCATTTAAGCATGCAAAATTGTCATGCCTTGCAGAAACATAATCAATTGAACTATGAGAAGAATTATACCTCAAATGCTGCTTTGCATGTCCATATTTGTTTCCTTCATGAGGAGATGAACTTGTAAATATTCCAGCTTTCTCTTGAAGACTAACATCAGTGTTCATGTCTTGAAAACTGTCTGAACTCTCATGCTCGCCATAAGATGCATGTCTACAATATTGATGTAACATCGGCTTCAAAGAATGGCAATCAAATTGAAAACAAACTTGACATGTTTGTGGTTTATAACTTGGAACAAAAGTTCTTTTTTAAGTTGTCACACATCCCTTCTTGGCTTTGGAGTTTTCTCCATAAGATTGAACATAACCAAGACCAAATTTCTTAGGCCTCTCCTCAACCAAATTAGGATCAATCATGCCTTGTGCATGTTTGCCTAGACCCTTGCCTTCATATCCCATTTTAAACATCAAGTTGGACACTATACCTTTAGTGTGGTTTTCAAATTAACCAACACATCTATCTGAAGAGAAAACTGAAGACAAATTAGAGTGAATTACCTCTGCTTCATGCATGTTTTTGGTCAAAGCCTCTTGGGCTTGATGTAGCTGCATCTCCATCTCATGCATTCTTTGAAGAATTTCTTCTTTCTCATGCTTCATAGCAACCAATTGCTCATGAAGTCTAGTGCTTTCTCTTCTATCTTCAAAAAGAATTTGCACCATACCATTCAGGATGTAAAAGACTCGCTTCATGTCTTGATAAAAGAATCTTGTGAAAGAGGAGGATTTTGAAACCTCACTTGAAGGAGTTGTCATCATTATGTAAATGAACAAAATAAATTCAAAAAGATTTATAAATCTTTCAAAAAAAATTGACAAAGCTTTTGAACAAAATGGTTGTAGAGTCAAGCTCTTCTTCAAGCAGCCTTTTGCAAACAAACCCTCTTGTGCTTCAAGGGTTGCCTATGCAGGTCCTTTGGGTAAGGAATATGCCTTCAGCCCTTTCTTCCTTCTTTTCCTCTTCTGGACTTAGCTAACAGTAGCTTTCCCTTCACCTCTAGCAAACTCAAGCAAGATTCTGTTTGCAAATAGTCAAATTCTTTAATTGTTTAAACACCTTTCAAGTCAAGCAAGAAAGCTATTGCTCTGTCAATCAAGAAACCAAGTGCTCTGATACCAAACTGATATGAAAATGGGTTGGATAACTTGTTATGATTTTCAAGAACCTCCCACTCAGTTAAACAAATAAAATATCTAGCTTATACTTGACATTTGTGGAATTTTATACTTGAAACAGGTGTATGTTTTTTAACTGTTTAAGTGCTTTAAGCCAAATTATTTTTGCTGAAATTAAGCATGTGTAACAACCATATAATGCAGAAAATAAACATCAACACATAACAACAAATTTAATCTACAATTTCACCCAAATCTCGTGGGCTACGTCTCCTTGAGCTCTTGTCATCTTAACTTGCCTCTTTGGGATTATGTGAAAATTTATTTTACAAGTTACAAAATAAACTCCGAAGGTTAACTGAACTGAACCAATGGCTTTAGAATAGCATTATATCCCTGTCATGGCTATCATCACTCTAAAAAAATATCTATGCTTCCTTAGACTTGATTCCTTCTGTCGGTGCTCTTGAGCTACATTGAGCTTCTCTATGGCACTAACTCATTCAGAATTCTTTTTCTGTCCCGTTAACCTCACCTACTATCCCCAGGACATATCAGACCTCCAAAATGGACTGATCATTTACTCCAAAAGAGCATTGCATCCCCAAACTAGGCCTCCTTCCACAGTTGATCCCGGGCTGCCCAAAACTTCCCTGTAGGTTCTTGGCCTTTAGAAGTATTTAAATGACTCTGCAAATCCCTTCAATGGATTCAACGGTATATTCCCATGGGAATCATACACCTAAAACCATTGGTGTGATTAGATTTGGATCATGGACCTAAGTGATAGGTCAAAATTCAAAGTGTTCGGAAGTGTGCTGAACCTAAGCGACCGGATAGAAATTTTCTTCTTGATTCCGACGCCATGAACGGTTTGAAAAACCGACACCGTATGAAGAAGTTATTGTAGTTTGAAAAGTTCAGTAAACTGCAATTTCTGGCTTTTGACCAAGTTTCACTGTACTTTGGGAAATTCAAAAAGAGAATATTCTAGGAAATATTCCCCCAAAATATTCCTTTTGAACCAATAAAATCTTGACAAGTGGCACATTGGTATTTTCTTTTCTGAAATGACTGTATTAGTTTGTCGTGCTAAGTGTCTTTTCAGTTACAAAACGTACATCTTTGTCTCCATTTGTTTGCTTAAGGATTGAGGAATTTAACCATGAAACATAGATGAAAATTGTGAATTTTAAGCATGTAAATAAGCCTAAATAAAACTGAACAACACTGTATAATAGAGAAATAAAACCACACATAAGATTTACACAACAGACACAATGAAGCAGTTCACCCCTCCTGGGCTACATTTGTTGGTCCAGCTCCCAATGGCATGTCAATATTTCATTATGCTCAAAATTTTGCAAATACATGTGTTTACAAGCCTCCAATGGCTATTTTATCTACACCAATGGCTCCATAATGCTCAAATTAGTCTAGATAGACTCCCGTTTCACCAAAATTGGTCGAAAATTGACTTGGCTAGGCTTTTTCCCAATGTCCCCTACAAAACCTCCACTAAATTTGGAGGACTGCAGTTAAAATTAGAAAAAGCGCCGAATATAGAGAAGCGCTAACAAATCCCACCAGAATATTAGCCACAACATTAAATATCATGGTTAAGGGGGAGGGGGTGGCCACATGCCGACCCCCCAAACCCCGCGATTTAAACCTCCACATTAAAATTTTGGCGCGGAACTGTGTAATTTTAGACCACTGTGCGTGGGCCAAACCTGGCTCTGATACCAACATGATCTAAAAATGGGCTGGATAACTTGTTATTATTTTCAAGAACCTCCTACTTAGTAAAACAAATAAAATATCTAGCTTATACTTGACTTTTTGCGGAATTTATACTTGAAACATGTGTATGTTTTTTAACTGTTTAAGTGCTTTAAGTCCATTTGTTTTTTTTGAAATTAAACATGTGTAACAACCATATAATGTAGCAAATAAACATTAACACATAACATAAAATTTAATCTAGGAGTTCACCTAAATATTGTGGGCTACGTCTCCTTGAGCTCTTGTAATCTTGACTTGGCTCTCTGGGATTATGGAAAATTTCTTTTACAAGTTACAAACTCAACTCCAAAGATTAATTGAACTAAACCAATGGGTTTAGAATACATTATATCCTTGTCATGGATTTCATCACTCTGAAAATAGATCTAGGCTCCCTTAGATTAGATTCCTTCTGTTGGTGCTCTTGAGCTACCCTGAGCTTCTCTATGGCACTAAATCCTTCAGAATTATTTTTCTATCCCTAAAACCTCACCTAATATCTCCAACACATATCAGACCTCCAAAATGGACTGATAATTTTCTCAAAATGAGCACTGCATCCCCAATCTAGGCCTCCCTCCACGGTTGGCCCTGGGCTACCCAAAACTTCCCTATGGCTCTTCAACCTTTAGAAGTCTTAAAATGACTCTAAAAATCCCTTCAATGGATTCAGAATGTCAAAAATAGTTAGAATATACTATTGGTTTGCTGAAATTGGCATCCGGCTTCTCTGGTTTCGCCTCCAACACCTCGTGGCACCCCCTGGCTTTAGGGTTAAAGACAAATTCTTTGTGGCTTCTCAAGCTCTAGAATTCCTCAAAAGCTTCTGCAAACTCCTCCATTGGATTCATAATTCTCATTACATTTAGAAATGACTATTGGTTTGCTGAATAAGGCCTCTGGCTACCCTGGCTAGGCCTCAAACTGCTGTTGGCACTTGCTGGCCCTGGTGGCCCCTGGAACTTCTCTAAAGCATCTCGGCCTTCAAAAGTACTCTACAGGCTCTTCAAACCACACCATTAGTTCTAGAACATCTGAAACATCCAAAATTTACTATTGGATTTCTGAATAAGGCCTCTAGCTCCCCTGGCTAGGCCTCAAACTGCTGCTGGCCCATGGTGGCCCTAGTGGCCCCTAGAATTTCTTTGAAGAAAAAACCTACTCAAAAATCCTTTGATGGCTCCGCAACCATCACCAATGAGTCTCGAATGTATGATATAGTTGAAATTGACTATTGGCTCTCCAAAATTGGTCGAAAATAGCTCAAGATAAAGCCTAAACTCATTTTTCCCAATGACCCCTAAAAAGCCTCCACCAAACTTGGAGGAACTCAAGTTAACTGCACATAAGTTTGGAGTTATGCCAAAAATGGAGCGCTCGCTCCAAATATAATGCCAAGCACTAACTTTAGTATTAACTTTTTGGTTTAGTTGGGCACATGCCACCAAAAATTCCGTGGTCAAGTTAAAATTTGGAGCAACAAACTCCGAAATTGCTACTTACCTTCCGCCATGTGACAAGGGTAGCCTTTACCTATCGGTGTTTGCGGTTAAAGGTTTAGGCCCCTGGACTTGGGGTCGAGGCCATATGGGAGCATATAGCCCCTCCAAACCCCCAAACACATAATTGTTACACATTAATTAAACGCCGCAAGTCTATATGTTAAGAAATGATAGTTGGCACAGACGGTAAGGCTTAGGCCTGGCAGGCACGAGCTCCAGGGTTCGACCCCTGGCAACACCAATAAAATTTTAGACCACTGTGCATGGGCCATGTGGCGGCCTCCAATGGCTGTTTTTGCTGCATCAATGGCTCCATAATGCTCAAATTAGTCTAGATAGACTCCTGTTTCACCAAAATTGGTGGAAAATTGACATGGCTAGGCTTTTTCCCAATGTCCCCTACAAAACCTCCACTAAATTTGGAGGAATGCAGTTAACTATAGTTAAAATTAGAAAAAGTGCCGAATCTGGAGGAGCGCTAACAAATCCTGCCAAAATATTAGCTGCAGCATTAAATATCATGGTTAAGGGGGAGGGGGTGGACACATGCTCACCCCCCAAACCATATTTTTCTATGCAGTCTCGGGGACACGTGGTGGCCTCAGAGCTGGCCACGTGTCACCCATTCATTGGCCGAACCAAAATCGTACAACCCAACTGCAAATACCAATGTGCCACTTGTCAAGATTTGATTTGTTCAGAAGGAATATTTTTGGGAATATTCTAAGGAATATTCTCTTTTTGAATTTCCCAAAATCCAGTCAAACTTGGTCAAAAGCCAGAAATTGCAATTTACTGGACTTTTCAAACTGTGATAACTTCTTCATACGGTGTCAGTTTTTCAAACCATTTGCGGTGCCAGAATCAGGAAGACAAGATATATCCGGTTGCTCAGGTTAATAACACTTATGAAAAATTTTAATTTTGAGCTATCACTTAGGTCCATGATCCAAATCTGATCAGATACTAAAACATCCAAAAGGTCTAAGAGGAGAACACCAAAATTTTCTTCCCATGTTTTACTACTTTTATTTTTAAAGTTAATACTTAAGCCATTATAGCTATAAACTCTACAATATTGATCATCACATAGTGACATCACTTGACACTCTACAAAAATGTCAAGGAATTGAATTGCTTGCTATATCCAACACCAGAGTGTCAAGTGATGGTTACAAAAAGGAAAAACACCTACAAAATCCATTGACACACTTTCCCATGGACGAATCAGAACATGGATTTGTGTGTAGAACCCTAATTTTCTATTAGCAAGCTTTTAAAATGAACACAACACACATCACTTTACATATCAAGTCACAATATTTTTCATGTGAGGACAATAACAAAACCTCTTTAAATGACACAAAGTATTTTCTACACCAAGATGACCAAACACAAGAGAGGTATGTGCCTCTTTGATTACATGTATCCTTTCATTGGTGGGAATACCAAGTTTGCCAAGATGGTACACCAATTTTCCCTGTAAGTGATAATTATCCACCTGCAATCCATGCGTCAGTTTTGCATAAATATCCTAAAAATAAACATCATCATGATAATATTCAAAATAACTTTCAAAAGATAAAGATGAATTTTGCAAAACCATAGATGCAGAAATAGGAGGGTGAGAAAGCATATTTGCCACTTTGTTGTTGGTGCCCTTCTTGTGTTTTATTACCAAGTGAAACTTTTGGAGGAATCCAATCCATCTGAAATGATGTTCTTGTTGAAGCTTGGTTTGTGACTGGAGGTACTACAAGGGCCGGTGATCTATGTGAATGATGGTCTCCTTACTATTCAAATAGCGCTTCCACTTCTTAAAATTTCCAAGGCATACAACTCGTCATATGTAGCATAATTCACAACAACTCGGGAGAATGCATCTGAATGGTAACATACAAGTTTCCTTTGCCGCATCAACATTTCTCCCATGGCGTACCCACTGTCATCTTTCTCGATCTAAAAAGGTTGTTGGAGGTTAGGTAAGGCCAAAACTGGTGTGGTACTGATCTTATCTTTCAGTGCATGGAAGGCTTTTTGTTGCTTTCCTCCCCACTAAAATTTTTGTTTCACACTCGTCAATGCATGTAAATGGGATGCAATGACAAAGAAGTTGGCAATGAACCTTCTCCAGTATTATAATGCATTGAAAAATCTATGAACCTTTGTAACATTAATGGGTTTAGGCCACTTTACAATCACATCAATTTTAGAAGGATTTATTTTCAATTGTCCACCACCGACAATGTGACCCAAGTAAACCAAAGAGGTCTTACCAAATTCACACATAGACATTTTGAAATACAATGTTTCGTTTTGAAAAACATCAAACAAATTTTTAACATGACTCACATGATCATCCCATGTCCTACTATAAACAAGAATGTCATCTAGATACACAAGTACAAAATCATCAAGAAAAGGCCTGAAAATATCATTCATCACCCTCATGAATGTGGATAGAGCATTGCATAGTTTTAATGGCATCACCAACCATTAAAACAACTGTTGTAGCACAATTTTACTCAGCAAAAAGTCAGGAGAAGCTCTAGGAAATGTAAGATTGCTGAGGAAGAATTATCGAAGTGGAACAAGTTCAAGGAGATAAACAAAATGTTTTAAAGGCATTTGAAACACTGTGCCTAAGAAATCTGTTATTGGGTGATTTAATTACATTGCAGGGGTTGAAGCAGAAGTCATAGTTGTTTGTCTTTGGAGAGAATTGCTCGAGTTTGGTGCTATTAGTAGGCATGAAATAAACCTTCAACTTGGTCGTGGAGTTACTCATTTATTGCATGATTTCTTGCAAGTGAAGAAAATACCAATAAGAGTAGACATTTTGGACGATGACAATGCCTATGCACTGAGAAAGTTTTGTTTATCTTACCATGATATTAGAGCTGTGATTGTAGAAATTGCTGTTTGATTGGATATGATAAGGCATTTAAAGCATCTCCCAAAATATTGTCAACAAAAACTGGCTCTTGATGTCATTCAAATATACGCACCTCTTGCCCATGTAATAGGCATTGGCAGCTTATTATTAGAGCTTGAAGACCTTGCTTTCCAGTCTTTATTTCCAAATTCATATTAATTTGTACATACATGGTTAAGAAACCATGGAACATGGGGTGAAGCCATTTTAAATGAATATAGATGCCATCTATTTGAAGCTCTTGTCACTCCTTTTCTCTTTCAACGAGAAAACCAACAGCAACATCAGGAAAAATTTGCATTGCTCTGAAACAAACCAAGCACTCCTTCCTAGGAAACAATAGAAACTTTCTGTTCAACGCATTTGAAATGGGTTTTTGTCAAAAATCTCCTCGGGGTCGTCCTCTAATAGTTGCAATTGCGAAAAGGAGAAAGGAAATGCCATTTGACGTTGTTATACAGCGCCAAAAGAATCTGAAACTAGTGTCTAGGATTCAGGACATTCTTGTCAAACATGACTCAAGGAAGAAATCACCTCAAATATTGCGAAAGGAGATGGGAGAACTGGCTTCTGGCATGCTGTCAAATTATTCAAGTGAGATTGCTGGGTTGAGTTATTTTACAAAGTTGAAAGAACAAGGGAGGGTTGAGAACACAGCTAAAAAGTTTGTTTTTCCACAGCAGGATGATTTTATTAGTAAAATTGGGAGAAGTTTCAGTGCCAAGTTGGAGGAAGAAAGGGGCACAACATAAGAGAATATAAAAACTACATCTGAGAGATCGGGTTTCCTGGCAATCTCTAATAGCACGTCTTAGAAGGTTTTCAAAGAATCCTCTCATATATCTGGAAGCAGTAATGTCCTAAGCTCAAGGATAGAACTAGATAAAAATATCTCTAATGTGGATTGTGAAAATGGCAACAAAACTTCTTAGAGATTGTTTAAAACTTTGTCGTCTAAACCTGTATATGGTGAAGCCTCTGGTTCAGTGGCAGAGAAAAATAAATCCACTACAAGCTCTGGAAAAGCGGATAATACATCTGAGAATATGTTGCAAACTTCATCTTATACATTGGTTCGCAATGGCGTCCTCAGTTCAACTACAGAAGTGGAGAAAATGAAATCCACTAGCGACCATTATACAATCTGTATGCGGTGGTTGTACATTTGGATGTGCTGAATGCTTCATTTTTTCGGTCATTATATATGCTATGTAAAGGATTTGAAAGCGATGTGGTACAAGATCGATGAAAGTAAGGTGATTCCAGTTGGCCGTGATGTGGTGATGCCGGATCTCTCTTCAGTGGCTCTGATGAAACCTCTTGCAGTACCGATAGTAACAAGGATTCAACAAGAACAGTGGATTCGAATGAAATAGTGTTTGGAGACCCATACCTTGAATATGACGGTGGTGGTTTGCAAAGCAGAATTGAAGCTGAATCAACGGCTTGGATCATCCGACTCAAATCCAATGGTTTGCGGTGGCACAATTTAAACGGATCTTATGGGAGATAGTATCCCCGCAAAATGGTTTAATTGAAACCACCATCTACAAAATCGATGGCTATGGTGCGTTGCGGCATCTCGTGGTTATTTCTAAGAAACTGCTATCAATGCTCCCGCAGGCAGTTTCGGGTTTTCAAAAACAATGGGTGATTGTGTCGTCAATGCATATGGGTGTAGTGGTGGGACCCAAAATGCACCATTCGCCCTTTTAAACTTTCAATTCTATTTTTGGGTTTTATATTATATAATATATATATAATATTAAAATAAGCATTTTGTAAATCTAATAATTCCAAGACTTTCAAGAATTAGTTTTATAACTGATCATAACAGTTAGGAAGTTACATTAGAAGGTAGACATAAAAGCAGAGAGAAAGGAAGAGCAGAGCCCGGGTTTTTTGATACCTCCAGGCAGTGATCCTTGTATTCAGATTTTAAGTGATTAATGAATGAAAAGCAAACTTCTAGCATTTGCTGATATGGATACGTCTTCTAGTTTACATCATGTAGTTTCAGTCCTTGAATAAAATGAAGTATCGAAGTAGTAGGTCTCTTTTTACGTATGTAAATAAGAGTTAAAACCCTTAATAGGAGCTCCTTCATTTTAACAGTTCTTTTCTTATAATTCCTCTAAAGTTTAAGATGATAGATTCTGTGCAACAGCATATCGTTTTGGGCTTTTTCCCTTTCATTCTTCTTCTGAACATTTCATTCTATATCAATATATAATAGCATTGTGGGACATTCATAGCATTTGATTTTAATGATTCAATGATTGAACTCTGGAGGTGATTAAATATGGATCAATATTTCTGTGACAAAATTATAAGAATGTCTTAAGTGACTCATGATTCCTTACACGGCAAGGAATTGTTTCTTAAGATGCACCCCACAACCCATGCTTGGTTTTTGAATGTTTGATCTTCATATCTGATGCATAATGCTTACTAACTAATGACCTTTACCCCGCAGTCCAATTTTGTGAAATAGACAACATTTTTCAATTGATCTAACAAATCATCAATGTTAGGGAAAGGGTACCGATTCTTCACTGTTATTTTGTCAATTGCTCTGTATTCCACGCACATCCTCCATGTGCCATCCTTATTTGGAACCAACACAATAGGTGAACTGCATGGAGAAGTACTTAGTCTCGTGACCCCTTGGTTCAACAATTCCTGCACCTGTTTCTTTATCTCCTCCATCTAAATGGTTGGAAACCTATACATACCAATGTTGGGTAAAGGAGCATCCTGCTGCAAGTGAATCTCATGTTGTATTTCACACTTTGGAGGAAACCCACTTGGTTCCTAAAAATTCCCATCATAGTTAGAAACAATTTCATACAATTCATTTTTAAGAGTAGGATCACAACCTTAGAAATCTTCAGATGTCTCCACATATTTTTCTCTCACAACAAGGAGCATGCACCCTTCGCTGGAATTCACCAACCTCTTCATCTAACCTGCACTTATAATATCGGCACTGATTTTTGCATGGTGAGGTCTAAAAATGTATTCCACCTCATCTTTTGTGAGATGATACTTGTTTTCATGGCAAAAGAAAACTACTTTTCGGTCATACAAATACGCACTCCCCAATACCATGCCAAAGATATCCAAAGGTACAACATCAAGATCAACCTCATCTACTAGTTTGGATGCAATCACGAATATAACCTTACATTGTTTGGTTACATGTAATTTGGCTTTATCACACACCCAACCAAGAGGGTAACGTTTCATATGAGGCTTGGTTTCTAATCCCAATTTCTTAACTAAGTATTCTGAAATCAAATTTACTTGTGAGCCTAGATCAAACAAGTTTTCCACTTTAGTATGTTTCATTACGACTCTAATGTGGAAAAATTCAGTCCTCTTTCATTCATTAAAAAGAGATTCATTTGAAGAAATTTCACTTGCATGTAATTTAGAATTTTCATTAGCATGAAGAGAAAGGTTACCTTGTATGCCCACTGCTATGATCTGTTTTTTGTCACCAGAATCGGATCCAAGGTCCTACTATACGGTTGCCACCATCTTTTTCTTGTTTTTCCGACCAAATATATTTTGTTTCAACTTCGGATGCAACTTCCAAAAATGTTCATCATCATGGCCTTCCTTCTTGAAATGTGTGCAATATGGCTTCACTCCTTCCACCTTCTTGGTTGTTGATGTTGTTTTGTCCTTTCCCTTGATTTTTCCTTTGAACATTCCATTATGAGGTTTGAAAGATGATTTCATTGACTGATCTTCTTTGCCATTGTTTCCCCTGCTTTCAAGGTGAATGGACTTCACACTGTCCACATCAATAGTAGTAGGCTCAAATAATAAAAAATAATTCCTGATGTAACTATGTAAAGCACCAATATAATTTGTTATAGTTTCAGGTGAATCAAGTGGAATGTTCAAATTCAAATCTTGTTTCCTAAACTCTTTTGTGAAGCTTTGTACATTTTGACCCTTTCCTTATCTTAAATATTTCCATTCCATTAAAGAATTATTTCAATAAACCAAAGGATAAAACTAATATTTTAATGCAAAAACAAAATTGGACCAAGAAGAAAGGAGATTACCCAAGTCTTTGCTGCCATTATGCAACTTTCTCTCCCACCAAACGAGAGTAGTGCCACTCAACCAAAGGGAAGTGAATTGGATCTTTGCCTCATCCTCCTCGATCATCTGAATTTGGAAATAAACCTCGATCTGTCTAATCCAATTGTTTAGTTTATTTGCATTACATTCTCCATTATATGTGGGAAAATCAAACTTTACATATAGCTTAAAAAATGGCTTCTTAGATGTATTTTTATGGTGCCTGTTAGAATGATGAGAAGAGGAAGAAGAATAACTTTCACTGGTGGATGGAGAGGGAAGAGGCTCTTATCCTCTACCTCTATGATGTACCGATGCATGATCATTAGGCTCTTTCTTTTCATCCATTATTGTATTCTCATATTATGCAAACAACTTGTCAACTTTCTATGCCATGGTGAAGAAGATCTTGCGATAATTTCACTCTTTTTCTGCTCATGCATCCTCATCTGCCATGTTCCGTATTCGTGGTCTACGCCCTGCTTTGGCATAAAAGGATTTGAGTTTTCCTTTACCTCTTTGGAGCCTGTTCTTGGTTAGCATTCACTCATGCAACTCACATCAAGAATACTTGCTCTGATACCAAACTTGATCCAAATATTTTAAAAGTCAAGGATGTATACAAAATTGCATATAAAAGAGCATATTAACCAAGTAATTTAAGAAATAAAAAAGAAGTGGAAATCATAAAGAAAACATGATATCAAAGGAACACAAACGATCTAATTACGAAGTTCACCCAATTTCGGCTACATCTCTGGGCCCTACTCAAAGTGGGGAAGCCTTGTTTCATTCAATGGCAGCAAAGAAATTAGTTACAAGAAAATTTACAAAAATGACCCTTATACCTCCATTTCTGATGATGGCTAAAAGTGGAGACCTTGGATGGAGAAACAAACTGCATGGTTGGATTCCTGGAAAAAAAAACATGTGAAAATGACTATAAAATTGTCAAATTTTGACATTGGCACCTTTGGTCTTATAAGGGAATCTTTTCAGCATCTTGTTAGATCCCTTGCTCATGGTTCTTCTCCTCTGGCTGCTTCCGGTTTCGTAGCTCCACCCTCCACCCGCTCTGATCGAATTCATTCGATGAAGGGTTAAATAGTGTTTGTGTGGGAGAGTTACCAAAGCATGAGTCATGGCTCGTTGGTAACCACCGACGGATTATGTGTGGGCAAACAGGGTTCAAAACTCGTCCATCTCAATTTTAAATAAAGATATATATTTTAATGAACTGACAGTTGCATATATGGTTTCCGCGGTGATTTATTTGTGTCATCAGTGGTTAATGTTGTTGTCACATAGTTTTTGAACTTCCCGGGTGGCGAGCTGGCCCATCGGGCCGGACAAGTTCAAGCCCCGTTAGTTCCGCACCCATACATATGATATAGTTTAGTGGGTTGGGAGGGTCCACCAAGGGTGGCCCGCCCACCACAATTTTTTTTAATATAAACAATAGGATCGTTGGGTCCATTGGGGGGTGTCGAGGGTGACACCCTGCCCCCACAAACATATATATTTTTTTATTTTTTTATAACTATATGGTTAAAAAAAAATCGTCAGATTTTAACGGTCACTATGAAAATTAAGTAGGCAAAAAATATGCCTCTTCTAACTACCGATTTTGTGCACCAAGATTCTGCCAAATTGTTGCCTCATTAGTGATTGCCACTTGGCCTAATTTGATTAGAAATTTGACTAGCTATAACTTTAGCATACAAACTCAGATTTTAACATCATTCACACTATTGTAATTAGGGTGACGAGCAATATGATCTGGTCCTAGTTTCACTTACATCTAATGACTTTTATTTTTTTGCTATTTTCAAGGCCACCTCTATTTCTAGATCCACCCAAATCAATGTAGGACTCACAAAAAACCAACAGGGGCTTCCTCAGGCTTTATCGTGTATCCTTCCATTACTAGTCAAGGGATTCCTATGCCTGAAACCGTCATATTTACAGCTAGGCTTTACCTTATATCCCACCATTACCGATCAAGGGATTCCCAGGCCTAAACAATAAACATACACTACCATGCTTTACCGCAATCCCTCCATATACCAATTAAGGTATCACTAGGCCCTAAACAAGCATGGATTCATCCAGATATATCCACCTAAACAATGAGAAATTTGCTCGTATCCACCCTTAGAATTTACCATGTATCCCGCCATTACCGATCAAGAGATTCCTAGGCCTTTGGGAATTTTCCTAAGACCACCCAACCCAGTTTCGAAATCATACAAAAATACAGCTAAACCAAATAAAAGAACCCCATCACACCTTGACTATTTGGAAATGTAAAGGCAAGGATGAAATCCACTATGACACCTAGAAAAACCCATGCTAATGAAAATAAGAGAACCAACTACACACATGCATGTACCATGCATGTCAAAAATACCAAGGAAATAATACATGCAACTCGATACTTGTAAGTGATCCCGCTATGGTCGCTTGATCCATCTCTTCCTTGCTTGGTTTTTTATCCCTTTGCTTTCTTTCCCTTCCTTTGCTTTCTTTTCTCCAATGCTAGAGTTCTCCAATAATGCTCTAAGTGTGAAAGAGTATGAGAGAGAGAGAGAATAGAGAAAGAGCTCCAAAACTGAACTAAAAAGAGATATGAATTGATACTCATAATCCTTTTTATCAATGAGGCATTTATTTTCTTCATTTTCCATTATTTTTACTTCATTTTCCTCCTTACATGCAACCTGTGACCTTTCACCTTACGCTTCTAACATTTTCCATTATTTTCATAAATAAAATGCCAATTAATTCATCTTTTCATTTTCAAATCCTTTTCCAATGCCTTTGCTAATTTCCGTAGCCACAATAAACCAAAATAAACACCCACTAGGATTTTTTTTCCTAACATTCAACTTGGAATACATGTCCCATGACCTTGTTCTTATTTTTGCTTTATTAAATTATTAAATGGAATTTTAACACATGGTTGTTACATACCCATCCCCCTTAGGGGAACATTGTCCTTAGTGTTCAATGATACCTATGACCAAAAAAATCACTGAAAAATAAAGCATACTAACCATGAAGCTTTATAACTTAGCTCGATGTAGAATTTACAATGAACAACCTGCTGAAAAACATAACCAATATGACAACATAAAACCATGATGACCATACCACTTATTGGAGCTTTATAACACAACTCATTGTGGTATTCACATCCATATACATATATACATATACCAAAAATGATTTGCCTAAACTGGAAAAAAATGAAGGATACATAGACCGCATCTGATCAACCATCTCCCATGTAGATTCATCGGACCCAAGGTGCTTCCATTTCACTTTAGCTTGCTCGATTGCTCGGTTCCAGAGAATGAGCATATTTCTCTACAAAATGCACTAAGGTTCTGGTTGGAATTCTCCTTCTGGCTCCACCTGAAATATAGACCAATCAATCACATGATAAACATATTTCAGATATCTTTTAAGAAATGAAACATGGAAAACATCATGGAATTTCACTATCGGAGGTAGTGCAATTATGTAGGTCGTTGCTCCAATCCCCTCAAGAATGTAGAAAGGGCCACAATACTGAGGTTCCAACTTTTCTCTTGACCAAATCCTCAAGGAGCTCTTCTTAGGCTTGATGTGCAAGTACACATGCACCCCAACCTAAAACTCCTTAAATTCCCTGTGCTGATATGCATAAATATTATGTATATCATGTGTTTCCTTTAGATTCTTCTTGATTAAATGAATTTATTGTTCCATTTCTATCAACATATCTGGTCCAATCAATACCCAGTTCAATAGATCACTCCAACTGACAGGAGTGTTGCAACTCCGGCCATAGAGTGCCTCAAACAGATTCATCCTCAGTGACTCCTGATACCCATTTTTGTAATCAAAATCAACCAATGCAATATACTCTTCCCACTTCTGATGCTGATGCATAACATACATTCTCAACATGTCCTCCAGAATCCTATTTACCCTCTCTGTTTTTCCATCTGTTTGCAGATGATAAGCTATATTGAAGGCCAAATGTGTACCCAACCCTACAAATAACTCTTTCCAAAAACTGGAAGTGAACTTGGAATCTCTGTCAGATACAATCTTCTTGGGAATACCATGAAACCTCACTATCTCCCTGATGAAGGCATGTGCTATATCACTAGTCGAATTACTAGACTTCATTGGAATGAAGTGAGCTACCTTTCTCAAATTTTCCACCACAACCATGATAGAACCATTAGGGGAATTTTGAGGTCTAAAATAGGCTTCCTAAGGAACTTATAAAATAATAGTGGAAATAATAAAATAATATTATATTACATCATCAAATTTTAGAGGGAAAAAAGGAAAAACTATTTTTGCAACTCGTATTTTCAACTTATCTCCCTATGGGTTTACTCAAATTTCGAGCAAGAACACTCGTTGGATGCATAATTTGATTCGTTATCCAAGGAGTACCCATGTGGCATACTTTCGATGGACCCTGCTACACGAAAAATGAAAAATACATGAAAAATGTGATTGCAATAACGTTTTTTCATGTATTTCTCATTTTTTGTGTAGCAGGGTTCTTCGAAAGTATGCAACATGGGTACTAATTGGACGAGGAATTAAATTTTGCATCAAACGGGTACTCCCACTTGAAATTTGAGTAAAAACTTAGAGAGATAAGTTGAAAATACAAGTTGAAAAAGTAGTTTTATTATTTTATTATTTTTTAATCTTTCTACTTTTTTACCCCAAAAATGGTGAATCATCCCCCATGGTTGACATAATAATCTTGAATACTATTGGTTCTTATAAAGTTTAATTTGGTTCTACATTTTTCTTAGGAGGCCCATTTTAGACCTCAAAATTTCTCTAATGCATGTTGTTTGGATGTCCTCTACAAAATTGTAATGAAGTCCATGGAAATGACCTCCCATTTCCATTTCGGAATTAGAATCGACTGTAGAAAACTACCAGGGTGCTTACACTCTACATTTATCAGTTGACAATCCAAGCACCTAGCCACAAATCTGCCACTTCCTTCTTCAGATTTGAAAAATAGTAGAACTTATTCACCATTGTCAATGTTTTCTGATATCCTGGATGACATGAGTACGGATTAACATGAAATTACCTCAAGATAAGATTCTTCATATCGTTGTTGTTTGACACATAGATCCTATCCCTAAATCTGGTCAAACGATCTTCTGCGAGACGATAGTCCACATCATGTTCACCTGTGCCCTGGTGTAACTTGTTATTAAGCTCTATGTACCTATCATTCTGTTTTCTTGCTTGCAAGATCCGACCCTATAAATCTATCCCATAAGAGCTTGTAGCTGCTATACGATTCACATGTACCCTTCTGCTAAGAGAATCTGTGACTCTATTCTATTTTCCCTTAATGTACCTAATCTCTAAGTCAAACTCATTGATCATATCCAAACACCTAGCTTGCATGGAATCCAGATTCAGTTGGTCAAATAAGTATCTCAATCCACTGTGATCACTCATTAAGATGAACCACATGCCAAGATGATAGTGCCTCCACATATTCAAATCATGGATGATCATTGTTAACTCAAGATCACATGTCAAATAGTTCTACTCGTGCTCATTCAGTTTCCTTGATTCACAATATACCACATGGAATCCACCAAGTCATCTCTTGCAAGAATCTGTACATACCACAAACTATTTGTCCAAATATGCAATCTTTAGTAATGGAATATTTGTCAATAACTATTTCAATTGTTCAAAACTTGCTAGACATTCCTCCGTTGATTCAAATTTCTTCCCTTTTCTCTACAATGATGTGATAGGATATGAAACCTATGATAGGTTCCTAATGAACCTCCTGTAGTAACCCACTAACCCCATAAATGACCTTACCTCATCCACATTCCTAGGAGCTGCCCATTCCATGATAACCCTTATCTTTTCTAGATCCACTACTATGCCTTCCTTGGAAACAACATTCCACAAGTAATGTACATCTATATGAAAGAAATTGCATTTACTAAGCTTGGCATACAGTTGATTTTCTCTTAGCAATCCCAATACTATGACTAAATTTTCTTCATGCTCTTCCTCATTCTTAGAATATATCAAGATTTAATCAATGAATACTATAAAAAACTTGTCCAAATAAGGATACAACATACTATTCATCAAGAACATAAAGTAGATGGAGCATTAGTAAAACTAAATGGAACTACAACAAGCTAGTAATTCCCATACCTAGTCCTAAAAGCAGTCTTGTAAATATCCTTTTCTTTAATGCATACCTAATGGTATCTTGATCATAGATCAATATTCGAGAACATTGTTTCTCCCTTCAACTAATCAAATAAGTCATCAATCCTCGACAATGGTGTAGGTTTTAACCCTATACAGAAATTATCTACAAATGAATTATTCAAACACAAAAATAAACAATGGAAAGAACATAAAACAAATATACACATATATTTTCCCTTGGATCCCAAAACTGGGACTATCATATTTTTTTTCATATATATATAGCTATATGTCGAAGCATACATAAACCCCAATCCACTAACCCTGGATTAGAACATAATCGTAGTTCCCTTGACCGGATCTGCAAAATACCATGGGAAGAAAACCATCATGCCTGAAACCATGTGTAAAACCCATGCACAAAACCATGGGTAAGTACACATAATATAAAAAAAATTCTTGGGGTGTTGCCCTGGACCCCATGCAAGGGGGCTACCACCCCCCGACAACGAGGGTTGATTCCCCCCGTGACCCCCCCGCTGCGCCAGATGCAACTTACAACACATATCGCTCATTGTGGAAAGAATATAACAAACACCCAACAAAAAAAATACTTGTTCTTGATCGTCACCTTTTTCAACTTCCTGTAATCAATACACAACCTGAGAGTACCATCCTTCCTCTTCACAAACAATACTAATGCACCCCAAGACAATACGCTTGGCCTAGTGTATCCCTTCTCAAGCATTTCCTTCAACTACAACTTCAATTCTACTAACTCTAGAGTGCTCATCCTGTAAGGTGCCTTTAATTTTGGTGCTGCCCCTAGTACCAACTCAATAGAAAATTCCACTTGCCTGTGAGGCAGAAAAATTGAAATGTTTGCGGGAAATATTTCTTGAAACTACTGCAAAACAAGGTAATTTTTCAATACCTTCGCATCCTCAACATCCTTACCTTTATCACTAAAGATATGCACTAGAAATAACACACACCCCTTCCTGTGATTGTGGTTTTCCTTCATAGATGTAACCATTCTAACTAATGTTACCTTCTTCTTACCTTGCAAGATTCTTTGTTCTCCATTTCCATCCAAACACTCAATAGCCTTATCATAGCAGTCCACCTTAGTCCTGTGAAGATACAACCAATCCATACCCAAAAGAATATTGTATGATCCCAATTGAAGTACATTTAGATATGCTGATGTAGGCATACCAGTCAACTCAAATGCATAAGCTCTACCTAATGATGAACTCTTTTCTTGGTACCTGTAGCCAACTGCACTAACCAAGACTTTACATGCACTTCTTTATTCAAACAACACTTATCCACCAGGTCATGGTTAACATAACTATAATTTTATCTAGGGTCAATAAAAATATAAAAAAATTGATAAAAAAACATACCATCCATCTCGATAATAGATTCATGGTGATTCACTTGCCTGTTATCCAATGCTGCATAAATATGAGGAATTATCTACCCAACATCCCCAACTATTTATGCCTCCTGAATGCTATACATATGAGGTCTACCACCTTGATATGACAGACAATCCTTCTTGAGATTCTCCTTTCCACATATCCAACACTGCAACTATCCCTTACCATCATCTCTATTCTACTACCCTTCGGGATATGACCCATGTCCCTTTCCTACTACATTAAACTTGTTATAAGGAGCAACATTATCTTTCTCATCTACATCCTCAGGTCATGTTCACTTTGGTTTCCATTTACCTTTATTCTTGTCTTTCACTTTCCAACCTTGCTAAAACTCTATCTTGCGCTTTGATTGCTCATAACAATGCTTCAAATTTCCAATGATTTCTTCAAGTGACCGAGGCTCATCATACCCAATCCGATCTTTAAATGCTAATGGTAATACACTAACAAATACCTAAAATTTGGCCTTCTCACCTTTAAGATACTGTACATATCTCAATAAATCCAAGAACTTAGTCGTGTGCTCCTCATCTGTCATTGATCCCATATTTTACTCATAGAACTTGAATTTTCCGTCATAGTACCTCTCTGACATGTACTTATTCCTGAAAATTCTCTTGAATTCATGTCAACCAAACTCCTCTGTCTTGATGTCTCTGACCTGCTTCACATCTTCCCACCAGAGTCTTCATTCCCTTTGAGGATGAAAATAGCTTTTCTGGCCTTCATGTTGTCTATATAACCACACAACTAAAATAACTTCTTTATCCCAAGCAACCATGCCTATGCATATTTTGGATTCTTCAAATATCCATCAAATGTAGGTGGATTGGATTTCTTGAACTCATATGGAAAATATCCCCTGTCATTCCTCCTGTAAGGATGATAACGATGATGACCATGATAAGTTTCTGAACTAGAACTAAAGTATAACCTATATCCATCACCTTTCCTATTTGATATATCAAAGAAACTTCCATCTATGATTGTGTCATCACTATATGACCTGTGACCACCATGATAACTACTACCCTATTCCTCATTAGTCCTTTCCTCCTATCCATAATTGATCCTAATCAGTCCCTGTCTCTGCAAATCTGAAAAAAATGTGAAGTTAAATTGCATTGACATATACTTGTTTCTTGATCTGAAAGGAGTGTATTAGTTCTACTGTTCTTAGTGTCCTTTCAGTAATAAAAACATGTACAATTTGTCTCCATATGTTTTCTTAAGGAATGAGAGTTTTAACCAAGAAAATTAGATGAATCAATGAACTTTAAGCATGTAAATAAGCCTTAAAAACACTGAAAACCAATGCATAACAGAGAAAAAAATTCACACATAAGTTTTACACAGTAGGCATGATGAAGAAGTTCACCCCTCCTGGGCTACATCTGTTGGTCCTACTCCCAATGACATGTCCCTCTTTGTCATTATGCTCAAAATTTTAAATTACATATGTTTGCAGGCCTCTAATGGTTATTTTCTCTGCACCAATGGCTCCAGAATGCTCAAATTATTCTAGGTAGACTCTTGTTTCACCAAAACTGGTCGAAAATTGACCTCCCAATGCATTTTCCCCAATGTTAGCTAGAAAAGCTCCACTAAATGTGGAGACAAGCATTTAACTTAAGTTAAATTTAATAATTTCCCTAAAAATTGGGTGTCGTTGTTATCTACGCCATTCTAACACTGGCATTAACTATTTGAAGGGTGGGGGTGGCCAATCCCCGGTCACATTTAATGTTGGGCGGAACTCCACATTCAGAACTGGAGTTGTTCCCTAATCCTCAAAATTTAATCTTGGGTTCAACTAACCATGCCGGGTAATGGGTTATAAACCATCACATTAAATAACATTGAATTTTTGTGCACATTTTAATATTTTTAAAACTCCGTCGAGTTATGGAATCTGTAGTTGTGGCAATGTTCCACAACCCACGACATTTGATGCCATATCCACCATGTGACTGCGTTTGAAACCATTTGAAAGCCACCCACTGGAGGTTACAGTTATCACAACCATTAAAATTTTCTCTAAACTCTGACATGTGAACTGGAATGTCACTGACGTTGGAGTTTTCTACTACGGTTAAAGCAGAGGCCACTGTTCTAGGCGGAAGGCTATATGAGAGGGGGGTTGGCCTCCCCAGCCCCCAATGCAAAACGTTATAACATTGAAATAGTAGTGGCGCCTTATAGGGGTAAGAAACACCCCACAGGAAGATTGGTCAAGTCGCTCGCGCCCATGCCCGAGGTCTCGGTTTCAATTCCTGTAGCCTCAAAAAAAAATTTCTATACCATCCTGAGGACACGTGAGGGCTTGCGATTTTTCCATGTGTTGCTCAACCATTGGCCAACCAAAAACTCATCAACGACCCAAATTCCTCTGTACCACCAACATCCAACGACCTAAATTGAGCCACGTGGCACGATCCTGTTGGCTGAGTAAAAATGGAATATTCCAAGTATATACCTATTGGTTGTACCTGCATGCTGACTAGGCATCCAGTCACAAAATTTTGATGTTTGGGAAAATGAACAGAACGCGATATCTTCCTCATACGACATCGATTTTTCGAACCATTCACGGCGCCATAATTGTAATGATGAGACTTTTTCGATCGCTCAGGTTGGGACCTGTTTCGAGCACTTTCATTTTTTAGCATAAGACTTGATCTCCTGATCACACCTCCCCACTGGGAAGCTTTTGGACCCCAAAATATCTCTGGACTACTGAACATGAAGATGAGGAGACTGTTTCCCCACTCTTCCAATCTTTATCCACTAAAATTTCCCAAATTTAATTAATTGGAGATTTTCATGAAACGACAAATTTTTCCTTGATTCCGTTGACCAACCATTACTAACTTTGACATTGTCATGCTGCACATTTACTGAACTTGCAGAACATCAACCTAACTTTATAGTAAAAATATTGTTTCTACATTGGTCTATAATCAAAGGAAACTTGGAATTACTCTCATCTTGCATCTTGTCCTTATGGCGATTTTTTGTTGAATTTTCCTTGAACTTGTGTCGATTCCTGACCAAGTTTCTTCGCCATTGTACCATGCCCTTATGAAACCAAAAATGAACATTTCTAAATTCTGTGCTTTCTTTGTCAAGTTTCTTTGTCCTCCCTTCGACCTTTGAAACTTCTTGCACTAACACTTTGTTTTCAGCACCATTCAACACCAATGTCAACTGTTGCAACTGCTTGTCATCTTCTTTCAAAGACAACCTGCTTTCAAACTGAAAAAAATCATTACATACAACAACATTTGTTTGAAAAGGATCATGTAAAACTTATCTTTGTTTAATCATCATCAATGTCAAGTTTTGGCTTGCATTGACGAGCCTCTTCATCTGCCCTGCATTAACTAAAGAAGTGTCTAGTTTTTTACGATGAGCTCTCACAATATACTCCTTGCCATCTTTGAATAAATGGTATTTGTTCTCATGGAGATGAAATGCTGCCTTCCTATCATACAAGTAAGGACTGCCCAACACCATACCTTTTATATCAAGCGGAACAACATCTAATTCAACTGTGTCAATGAAATATGTTGTTATTGCAAAGTGCAACATGCACTTCTTTGAGACCTGTAAATTTTCATCCTTACAAATCCAACCAGGTGGATATGGTTTCGGATATGGAATGGTCTCAAGATTAAGTTTCTTGACCAAGTCTTCAGAGATTAAATTTTCTTATGACCCACTTTCAAACAATGTGTCAACCTTGGTATGTTTGGAAATGACCCTCACATGAAAAAGTTCAATTCTCTTTTCTTCATTTGGAGCTTGTCTGTGACAGTTAGATATACTAGAACTGGGTTTAATTTCAATCTCTTTCCCCTTTACGTTATTTAGTCCCATAGCTATGATTTTTGTTTCATCTCCTAAATCTAACCCTAGGTCTTGTTCAGCTATTGCAACAGTTTTTCCTTTCTCCTTGGCTTTCTCTTTGGCCTTCAAAATTTTTGGTATCAACTGTAGATGAAGTTTCCAACAATGGTCTTCATCATGGCTAGTTTAGAACAATGTTTGCAGAATATTTTTCCCTTCTCTTTTCTAGTATTTGGATTTCTCTTTTTCTTCCATTTGCCTTTAAACTCATTTTCCCCATTCTCATCCAAATTTTGTTTTCCCCTTGCCTCTAAATGTGTGACTTGAACACAAACTTCATCTAGGCTTGCAGGGTTAAACACAAGGATTGTATGTCTTAGGTAGGTATGTAAGCCTCCTATATACTTGAGCAAAGTGTCTTGGCTATGCAAATCTACTCTTAATAAAAGATCTCTTCTCCTAAATTCCTGAGTATACACTTGTACATTTTGTCCTTTCAATTGTTTAAAATTTTGCCAGTCCATTATGGCTTTCTGCATGTGAGCTAATGGATAAAACTGTTGTTTTATTGCAGTAATGAAATCAATCCATGATAGAATAATATTACCATGCGTTTTGATATCCTCCTTTTTCTTGGCTTCCCACCAAACAAGAGATGCACCTTCCATCCTCAATGAAGCTAGTTGGATTTTGGTATCATCATCATGAAAATTTTGGATTCTCAAATAAACCTCCAATTATCTAGCTTTTCTGCATTAACTTCACCATCAAACATTGGCAATTCAAAATTAACATCAAGTTTTAGAAAAGGAATTTTACCCATGTTCTTTGAATTGTATGGCTGATGTACTGAAGATGAAGTAGAGGATGATGAGGATGAAGATGAGGGTGATGATGGTGACTTTCCACTATCTCTGTTTCCTCCATTTCCCTTCTTGGATTTATCTTCATCATTATGGCCTCCTAATGATCCTTGTCCTTCCTTGTGAAGTTTGGACCTTTCTTCTTCCAACTTCTCATTCCTTTCTTGATAAAGGGCTCTAACCATTTCAGTTAAGTCAAGAAATGCTTTTTTGTACACTCTTTCTTCTTCTTTGGGATCCATCTCTTCTTAGATTTCTTCTTCTCCTAGAGGCATGCTTGGTGCTGCTTCTGCTTCTCTTGGAGGTGAACTAGGTGGTGGAGAATGTGGCAATCTTGCCCTCCTTTGTTGCGGCTCACTTTGAGAACATATTGCTTCCACCAATTTGCCTTCTCCTCTCTTAAGCTTGAGCCTAGTAAGCATGAAAACCCTTGAAAACAGTTAACAAATATTTGCACATAAAAACACCAGAGATAAAACCCGCCTTTGATACCAACTTGATCTGAAAGGAGTGTATTAGTTCTGCTGTGCTAAGTGTCCTTTCAATAATAAAAACATGTACAATTTGTCTCCATATGTTTTCTTAAGGAATGGGAGTTTTAACCATGAAAATTAGATGAATTAGTGAACTTTAAGCATGTACATAAGGCTTAAAAACACTTAAAAATAGTGCATAATAGAGAAAAACATTCACACATAAGTTTTAAACAGTAGGCATAATGAAGCATTTCACCTCTCCTGGGCTACATCTGCTGGTCCAACTCCCAATGGCATGTCCCTCTTTGTCATTATGCTCAAAATTTTAAATTACATATCTTTACAGACATCCAATGGCTATTTTCTCTACACCAATGGCTCCAGAATGCTCAAATTAGGCTAGGTAGACTCTTGTTTCACCAAAATTGGTCGAAAATTGACCTCCCAATGCATTTTCCCCAATGTCAGCTAGAAAAGCTCCACTAAATGTGGAGACAGGCAGTTAACTTAAGATAAATTTAATAATTTCCCTAAAAATAGGGTGTTGCTATTATCTCTGCCATTCTAACACTAGAATTAATCATTTGAGAGGTGGGGATGGTCACATGCCAACCACCGAATCCCTGGTCACATTTAATGTTGAGCTGAACTCCACGTTCGAAACTAGAGTTGTTCCCTAATCCTCGGAGTTTAATCTTGGGTCCAACTAACTGTGTGGGGTAATGGTTTATAACCCATCACATTAAATAACATTAAAGTTTTATGCGCAGTTTAATATTTTTAAACTCTTCCGAGGTATGGAATCTGGAGTTGTGGCAATGTTCTGCAACCCACGGCATTCAATGCCATATCCACCATGTGACTCCGTTTGAAACCATTTGAAAGCAACTTGCCAAAGGTTACGGTTATCACAACTGTTAACTGTAAACTGTTCTTCAAACTCCAACATGTGAACTCCAATGTCGCCGATGTTGGAGTTTTCTGCTGCGGTTAAAGCAGAGGCCACGGTTATGGGCACAAGGCTATATGAGAAGGGGGCTGGCCCTTCGGGGCTGGCCTCCCCATCCCCCAATGCAAAAATTTATAACATTAAAATAGTAGTGGTGCCCTATAGGGGTAAGAAACACCCCACATGTGGACTAGTCAAGCCGTTCGCGTCCATGCCCAAGGTCTCGGTTTTGATTCCTGTAGCCTCAAACAAATTTTGCTATACCATACTAAGGACACGTGGTGGCCTACAGGCTTGCCACGTGTTGCTCAACCATTAGCCAACCAAAAAATCATCAATAATCCAAATTCCTCTGTACCACCAACATCCAATGGCCCAGATTGAACCACATGGCACGATCTTATTGGCTGAGTAAAAATGGAATATTCCAAGTATATACCTGCTGAATGTACCTGCATGCTGACTGGGCATCCAGTCACAAAATTTTTCTATCTGGGAAAACAAACAGAACGTGATATCTTCCTCATATGACATCGGTTTTTCTAACCGTTTGTGGTGCCAAAATCACAACGACGAGACCTTTCCGGTCGCTCAAGTTGGGACCTGTTTCAAGCACTTTCATTTTTGAGCATAAGACTTGATCTCTTGATCATTTCTCTTGTTCCCTATCAAGTCTCTCCTGTGAATGAATGATCTTGTCATTGTTTGCTTCGCAACTCCTTATTTCTTCCTTCAAACTTCTCAATGTTCTGTTATGTGAGGGGAGTGCTCATTACCATGATGCTCATCTAATCTATAAGGAGAGTCTCATGAATTGTAATCTACCATCTTGCTTTTCATCTTTGATCCCTCTACTTCCTGCAAGTATACCATGTCATCTAAACCAAAATATAAACATAATCAACATATCTTAGTATAGTTTAGGGGGGGATATCTCATCTGCAAGGTCAAACAGATTAACACGATACATGTATAATCATAATCAAAAAAATATATCAACATCATGAATGACAATACCAATTGCATACCATGACCTCATGCATGACAATCATAACTATAGTACTACATGCATATTCACCCATACAAACACTGACATACATAACAAATGCATATATAACCGAAAAAAATTCATGACAAACTCATCCCATTAACAAAATGATCAACTTCTACATGACAACACAATGACAATAATGACCATCACTGTTGGAAGAATAATTTAAATGAATAATGACCCAGGGTTTGACCTAGGGTTATAACAAATATTTCCGCATAGTCTAGCACTTCCTCAACATTTTCACTCCCTTGAATCAAAGGAGCATCTAACCTGAGGTGATCCAGAACAATAGAAATATGGAAGGGAGATATATAAATATATTTTTATGTATTTCTTACAACCATTCATACATTAATTGCGGAAATCCATATTAAAAATTTAAAAGGAAATAATAGTATGAAATATTTTTTTAAAGGGGGTAGGAAATACATAATAATAAGGAAAAACTCCCATTCTCCTTTATTAAATAAGTTCAGAGCCCATTTACATAATCATTTTATCAATACATCTTCTGATACCTTACATACCGTGCATGGAAATTATAACTCAAAAAATTTACCAAACAAGAATCATTAAATTTAATAGATCTTCATACAACAATCCTTCGTTCCTAGCTAAGATCTAAATTATTCCATAGCTCCTGAATTTTGCAAAACTTCCTACCCTTTGTGCTGCTATCTAAAATTATTTCTCACTACTCTTCATCTTCTTTTATAATCCGCACTAGTTTAATTTGATCCTCGATCCCTTGCTCGCTTGATATGTGGTTTTGCCAAAAACTTGGGCCATTATCTTGGTTTTTCCCGTTTCCTGCATAAAAATTAGTTCTAGATTTTGTAGTATGCACCCATACTTTCTGCTGTGCAAGTCTCAAAACAAATATTTCACTGCCACTTTGATTTTCCAGTATTATGCTTCCAACGAATTTATCCAAAATTTCCTCTGCAACTTATATTCCTTCAAAAATGAAGGACCCAACATGCCCCGACCACAATCCATTAAATCACCCTCAAGTCAATGTGTTACTGCTGCTACTGCATCTGAACTTTGGGCTAGTTAGCTTCTGCTCTGATCAGTTTTAGTACCTTCAAATGAAGGACCCAACTGTAGAACACTTTGAAGAGCCGAATATATAAAAATGGTGAACACGGAAACAAAGGAGTTCCACGATTCCAGAAGTGTGGATAACTTGGTTGAAAATTCTATAAATGTCTGCTCACTAAGATCGTTGGGCTATGACTGCAAAATTTCTTGAATTTTCTAATAAACAATCATTGAAAATATGCTCAAGGTGATAAAATGTCTCTATGCCTCTGGTTGGAGGTCACGAAGAACTCATTTGGTTTCCTGGGCCACATATTCCAAATAGTTGTTCTGAGCATCTGTTAGATATTCTTGATCCATGACCTACTTTTTTAATTCCAAATTGGAAGTCCCCATTTCTTGCTGGAACATGTTCTGAACGTTCTTGCTGAAGGGGCCAGTAACTGAATTCTTCTTCGCATGAATGCCACTACCATTGGAAATCTGGGTGAACATTTGTTGCGACTCCTACATAACTTGTGGTAAGGTGGCACGAATAGTGGTGGAAATCTGAATCTGGTCGGAGATCTGATATCGATAGAGTGTCGAAGGATTTGATGAAGAATGCTACAGAGTGGTGACAATATCCTAGAACTCGATATCTTTTGCAACAATTTTTTTACACATCGCTTCGACCAAAGTGAAACATTCGGTAGGGGAATAGGCAGCGATATCTTCAATATTTTCTTCGAAATAAGGAGCAAGAGTAGGCCATAATGACCATAATTGATAATTTACATCACTTATATGAATCTCTAATCCATCTTTCTCAAGAACCAACTGCGTTTGTACTGCGGCGACGAAATTGAGCTGATGTTGTTGTTTTTCACATGTGACCTCGAGATCTATGCATCGAGTCTCTATCTGAACTAATAGATTATTTAACTAAGAGATAAATGCATGAATAAAATGGAACAACTACAAAAAGGACCATGTGTGGTGGTATTTTCGTCACACAAGTGTACCAAAAGACACCTCTTTAGCAGTAGGTTGCTACCTGAAAAGATCACAAAGAGGATTATGGTGTTGTTAATGGACAGACTAAAAAAAATGTAAGAAAAAAATCATAAGGTAAGTAATTCATACAATAAAATGAACTTAAATAGAAAAACACAAGACAATAATGCTCAAATGGAGCAACAAACCAATAAAAATAATGGATAAAAATTCCTTTATTGGTTGCTGGTAGTAAGAAGAATACAATGCTTACGCTCTTGCAGCGAGTCCGTTGAGGTATGGAGCTCAAATACTAAATACACGGGGGTCCCTTTCCTTGGTTTCCTTGCAAGTATCTCCTCCCTCGCTCAAAAGGATTGTGATCACTCTCAAATGATGGAGCTCTCTTCTTCACTAGGATGTTGGATTTCCAACATGTTAGTCTCTTCAATCCTCTTGCTTCAACACTTGAAAGTTGGTGTTTCTATGGTAGAAATTTGGCCAGAATAAAAATGTGTCTTTCTTTTATCTTCCCATGGCCATTCTATATAGAAAATTTTTGAATTCCCTTCCATCTCTTGGCCCAAGATTGATAATGACCCAAGAGTAAGATAAGATATTCCTTTATGGGCTGCATAACTCTTCAAGGTGGCTCAAATTCAACTGTCCTTGACTGAAATTGACAAAGAATCATCTTCACCAAGTGTGTCAAGTGGTCCCGGATGGTGACTTCTCACCATCCCCAGGATCGCGCGACTATCGAAGGATAAAGCACATTGTGGGGATTTTTTTTTGCTTCTTTTGCGCTATCTACCAATTTCTGACTGAACCTTGGGAAATAAATAAATTTTGTCCTTCATAATGTATTTTTGTTGGAAAATATTTATTTTCACAATTTTTTTGACATTTTCTAATGTTTATTTCTTGTATGAATTTTTGGTGTTAACAGTTACCCCTTGATGTATGAGGTCTAGGAGGAACCATATAGTAGAAATAAATTACGTTTTCTTTTCTGTGTGACCCTTTTGAGAGAGAGAGGGAGAGAGAGAGAGTAACTTGTGGTGGAGATAAGTAGAGGAACTCCTTGTCTGAGGTAAGAAAGGGACCATGGTCTGTAGGAAACCTGCAAGTGATAAAATAAGAAATATTTCTACAAGGCAGGCATGTCCCATGCTCATGATGATGACTAGTTAAGATAATATGATAGATATTGGTTTTGTCATGTCACATTGTGGTAGGTAACATGTTTTTGGTTAATGATGACGGTTGCTAATGCCCTAAAGGGTTTTTCTTCTTTGAACAAAAAAAAGGTTGAATGTGGCACCTGCATGCATTGTCTGGGTATAAAACTTTTGTATGAAGTGCTCAATATATGCATGGGTCTTTGAATTCTGGGAACCTTCCCATGTAAGCATTGTTGAAAGCGATGCTTACTGATATATGGGTCTTCGACTAATTCTGACAAAGTGCAACAATTATGAAATACAATACCATCTTGACATGAAAAATGTTGTTGATGTTGAATGCCAAGAGGATCAATGACATCAATGGGAAATGTGAATTCCCATTGTGCCATCCGAGGATGCCCCTATGGTGGTGGGGGCTCATCCAAGGTGCTACCTCCTTCCTGGAAAGTGGTTGTCGAATTCAACAGGAATGAAGCATCAACCGTTCGAAACAAGTATTGATACACGTGATCAAGGTTTATGATGAAACAAGGCGTAATGTGATGGGTTAACGAGACATGATGGTGAGAAGTGGCTACAACTGATGATGATGGTTAACTAGACTGAGGTCAAAGCTATAAATGTGAGTGGTGGCAGTCATGACAACTTCTGATGGAGGAATCCCTGGGGTCGGTAGGACATCCAAGGTGGTTGTATGTTTTCTATAACTAACATCATTGGGTGTGGTAAAGAATGCGCAGCTCATACCATGGGTGATTAGGGACTAAGGCCAGGTATGAAATGTAAATATATGGGTGGAAGTCTTTCTCCTAAAAAATATTTTTCCACTTGCCAAAATAATATGAAAGTGGTCTGGATGTACAAGCATGGAGACGAGTACCCCATTAACATGTATGATTCTGCATGATGACGCAAGGAGTGTGATTTTATGAGGGTTGGGGCCCCATTAGTTGGTCTCGGTGTGAGGGTGATGAGGAATATGGAATTTCGCATATGGGCTATGATTATGAGGGTGTGGTAGGCCAAATGTGAAACACGGTGATGCGATTTTGTTGATCCACTTGAAAATAATGGTGGCTCGGGATGGGGTTTTGATATGCGATGAGTAAAATTGAATGATGTTTTATAATCTATGCACGAAAATGAAATGGTTCTCGGGCCGGATTTTGTGGCCATGGCTCCCAGTAGTGACGTATGTTCTAAATAAGTGATGTATTCCATGGAAGGTGCGGCTCTACCGACCTCCAAGGGTGTTTATTATGTGCAAGGTGGGGTGATGATAAACATGGTCAGGTGAATGAAACCTATGGTTTATTCTTCTGAAGAAATGATGTTAGGATATGCAAAGTTTAGAGGGAAACCTATCATGCTAAGAATCGAATGATATTTTCTCTTGTACTTTTACTGCCTGGGAAGTATGGTGATTTGGTGCGATTGCAACATCTGTAGCCAATACCCCAAGTAAAATCATATTTTTCATAAAAATAGTCTAAAATAACATGAATTAAAATTAACAAGACAGGGCATACCTAAAATGTAGTATGGAGGGGGAGTGGGCCCAAAAAAGAATTTATATTTATTTTTATTTGTATATATATATATATATATATATATATATATATATATATATATATATATATATATATATATAGATATATATATAAATAACATGAATTAAAATTAAAAGAGAGGGCATACCTAAAATGTAGTATGGAGGCGGTGGGCCCAAAAAAGAATTTATTTTTATTTTTATTTTGTATATATATATATATATATATTATTTATTTATTTTTTTTTTCTGAAAACTAGAATACGGAGCTCTAGGTTGAAGATGATGAAGTGTTTATTGCTATGTCTCTCGCAGTTTTACGATAGGATACCCTGAGCTCTAGTTATGGGCTCCTAAAAATGGTGAAAAGGGTGATATAAAGGCTAAGATGACCCTTTTTAGGTCATTTGTGCATTTTGAGATTTTATTAGCAATGAACATGCACATGGAATCTAACACTAAGAAGAATCGGGAACGTAGGGAAAATGATGAAGATGGTGGTTACCTTGGAATATCTGACAAGAGTGTCATTCACTTATGGTCAAATCTCTTTGGACCACTAGGGTGATCAGGTACCATCTCTGAAATGACTCTAAATCTGGGCATTGAGCAATCAAATGATCGAGTTTGTCACTCAATGCATAGACCGGGACTTGAGGCTGAGGATGGTTATGGGTGGGAGGTGACCGTCCTGGTGACCGTCTCTCTTCCGATATATATAAAAGGGTCCTAGATGCTTCAATCCCTTGATTTGTAGTGTTGTCCGTGGATTCTGTGTCCAATTTTTCTAAGTCAGAATTTTCAGGGATAAAGCGTCGCATGAAATCTAACATAGATACGAAATGATGGAGACGGGGACAATGACATACATGGTGGTTACTTCGACATATCCAACATGTATGGCATCTATGCTGAGACAAGTTTCTTTGGGAAACCTGAGGAACTGGGTACCAATGATTGAATGCCCTTAACTCGGGGCATTGAACGAACAAGTCATCAGGTTCATCACACAATGCGCAAACTGAGACATGATGTGTGGCTTATTTTTTCCTTCTTGGTTTTTGCGCTAGTGGGTTGGTTGTGTACGGGCATGATGCAAGCTCTTCTCGTATGTATAAGATGGCTTTGGAACTGTCCTCTTCCATTTGCATGGATGTTGTAGAGGGGTCCTGAAGATTGGATTGCTCTAGGTTGTGTAATGCATCCCTATAATGAGGCATCTCTGAGAAATGATGAGTGTAATTCCCATATTGGTCGCATATGGCGCACACAAGGTTGGTGTGTAATGATTTACCTTGATTATTTGTGACCTTCTCCTTTTTACGGGTGGCTTAGGTCACTACAGTTATTTCGACATGTATAAGAGCTTTCAACTCGTATAATTCTAAGCAAATGTTAGTAGGATGGCCTAAGACGTTGCACAATGCAAAAGGTTGTGATTCCCTAGGAAGCCTAGGGGTGTCGACCTTATTCCCTTTTTTGTTATCCTTTGCGGTAGTACTAGCTGGTATCGCTACATGGGCTTCTTTTTCTATTGTGACTTCCTGGGAGGTAATGGGAGTTATTCCTGTAGAGGTAATGCGTGGGTTTCCCGACATGACCGGAGGGGTCAAATACCAGACTGGTATTGCGAAAGCCATATTTGGCAATGTAAGAGTTTCCATGAATATTTACGAAACAAAACTTGGTGGGGGATACAACAATGGGTTTTGAGAGATAACATATGATAGGAATTTCAAATCAGAGGTGACAACATCTGTGCTATTGGTTTCAGGTTCTGGGCTCGTTTTGGTGTTTGATGAACTCATCATGCACACTGTTGCCTCCGTATTTTCCAAGGCTTCCCTTGGCAGTATATGAGGGTCTCCTGGGTATGCTTCGAGGAGAGTAGATGGTTTCAATTAGCGAGGGCCAAATTCCATATATGTTGTGATTGACTCAGTATATGTATCTATGTACGATAGTACAACATCTAGAGCGGTCACAAGTTTATTTTCGTAGTATGTGAGCTAGTCGATGGTAATGATTTTGTCTTCAAGGGGGGACATCATCACCCTAAAAACAAAGGATTATACCATGGTCATAGTGTAGATTTAACTACGCCCAAGGGGGATATTGTAGTCTAATTGCGCGTCTAAGACCTCAATGTTTATTAGGACTGTTTTTCTGGCCAGGTGCACTGTTACATTTTGGAAAATACCTACGGGGCTGATGGGTGCCCATCATATGCTCTGAGCATGATGCTGGATGGTTTCAATTCAGGTCATCCTAAATTCTACCAAATTGTTTTGGACATGATGCATGTGGATTCTCCTTCATCCACGATGCAACGGTGGATGGTGATGTTCTGTATTGAAACCAGTATTTGGAAAGTGACTAGAGAAGGAAGCCTGGGGCCTGCCTTGTCTAGAGAAAATAAAATTAGGTGAGAATCATAAGAGTTGATCATGCCTAAAGAGGAAATTAAGGCTTTCTGTTGTGTTGGGAAAGATTGTAGGACCTCTAACGCTGACATGGATAAGGGAGACTGAGCTAAGTCATCCACTATACTATAGATATGACAAGCTTTGGAATGATGCACTACATGCCTTGTCAGTACTTTTACCATTTTGGCATGGGCTCAATAAGTGCTTTATAGATGATTAACAGTGCAACAGGTCTGCTCATACTTGTACCTGAGGGTTTGGTATCCGGGGGTGCATCGTAATTCCTGTTATGTGTTTGGAATAAAAATTCTTCTTTAGCCATGAAGATATCGTGGATGTTTCCTCCAACATTTTTTTGGGGTGGTTTTTTTTGGGTGTTAACCACTCCCTGATGGGGGAAGGGTTCCTGCATGACTACAGGTTACTAGTTTTGTCCCCCTTTTCCTCGGTTACCCTGAAGTCACTTCAACTCAGGAAGTTTGGGATAGTGGTGGGTGTAATGACCATACTCCCCACATATGGCACAAGAATGGTTTGTCCTTAGACTGGTTGTCTTGTTTTTCCTTTGAGAGTTATTGGTTGGTTCTTGGCTCTGATTTTGGTTGAAGTTTCCCCCATCCTAAGATCGCAGGGTGTATTGCTGATTGCTTCCCCCCTTTCCAGATACTCCCTTTGGTTTACAGTTTGGTTTTTTCATTGCAATGTTCAAAGGATTATTTTTATTCTCCTGGTCATATGAAGGTTTCTGCTAAGCCTGGGAGGGTTGCACTAGGTTAACCGGTGCATTGTTCCGAAATGGTGGTAGATTTTGTGTGGGGAAAGGGGAGTATTGGTTCCCCTGTCCCTGGTTGGAATATTTATGTTGGGGTGGCTCTCTAGTATCAATATTTCTAGTTGAATACTGAGTCCCCTGCAAGGGAGGGCATGGACCTCCTTGCAGTTAGTGGTATGGCATTGCCTTATTAGTAATTTTCTGTAGAGACGCAAGCTAAGTATGATAGTACCTTGGTTGTGATACATTATATGTAGTATCATAAGAGCATCCATGGTGCTGATAACTGTTGTGTGGTTTACTTTGGGCTAAGGACCCTATCAAACTGTCAACAATATTCGACCCGCCTAGTAACTCTGTATAAGTTTGCAGGCATGGGGAATTTGGAAGGATATGGTAGATAGATCCATATTGGGTGTAAATGAGCTCTAGTTGTTGGGCTTTACTGATGGAATCTTCATTAGTACAAGTTTTATTCGTTTCCGCATATTTTGAAATTTCTGCTGTGAGTGTTTTCAAGAATAATTCCAGAAGAACTCTATCATCAATATTGGCTTTTCATAAGCTGCGCAGGCTCTACCATTTGTGGAGATGGTCTGATATGTGAACAACAAGTGTTTTTCTAAAATGAGTGAGGAATTTCGTTCCCAAATGATGATGAATAGGGAGCTAGAAGTAGGTTAGGAAGGTAGTTGTGAGGGTGCCAAAGGTTTCATGTGACGTAAAGGGGTGGTCAACATACCATTTTGTTGCTCGCCCTGTAAGGGTGCATTGAAATAAAATTAAACGAATGGTATAATATATGATACTATTCGAAGAACACCATAGGTGGAAAGTCATAATATGATTTCATGGGTCTTCTGCTTGCTTACCTTCAAATTTTGGAACATATTAAGGGAGCTTTGTGGGCATGGGTGGCCAGTTAAGGCCATGTGCAATAGGGTCATTCATTAACTTGGTCAGATCTGGAAGATTTAATTATGCTAAGAAAGGTAACAGATTATTGACCACCATCGTATGATGATGCCACATAGGTATATGTATTTGGTGGCCTTAGGGAGGTGCCTAGGGAATATTTCCCTATGGTGTTCCTTGAGGGGTGGTTTACTGACTCACCGAAGAGGTAGATATCCTTTGACCTTGAGGGGTCGTAGGAGGACTTGAGTGCGGTGACCTTGGAGGGGTGTCCACTGGTGTGGTGGTTGGTGACCCTTGGGGGGTTCTAATAAAATATTCCTTGATAAAGGAAGATCCTATAACGACGGAAACGTGACGTCCTCTACACTTGAATGATGAGAGGCATGACACTCCTCCCTATAATGGGAGGAGGTTTAAGAAACACATAGATCGACGGGGTCTCGTTGGGTACCCTATGGTGTCGATTAGTGTAATATTCCTGTTGTTTTTTTATTTTGGAGGAAGGATGATCTCTATCAATGTAATATAATAATCACATACATAAAATAAAGAGAAAAATGGAAAGGTAATTTTTCTCTTTAAATTTAAACTATGTGATCAATCAAGCAAAAAATGAGGTTTTTTTTTTTTATTTGCATATGATACCAAAAACCTATATAGACATGATCGTCCTCACACTCTCATTGTAATTGGGCCTTGCAGAGATAAATTATGATGGGTACTGGGGCCAATTTCCTGAAAGAACTGGTGACGCCTTCTAGCAGCCGAAGAATCAACCAAGGTAATGGTATGAGGATCTAGTGGTTCCCGCACCATCACTTATAGGGAAAGGATGCCCTAGTTTTTGGCCACTAAAGTACCTTCGCCCCACATGATAATTCAAGTCTTTAGACTCTTCGTAATCGGTTACCAGTACTGAGCACTAGCTGGGTCGGGTAGCCCCAAATAATACCACACGCACTGGACCTAAGCCGAAGCCCCTCTGAATCGAGCCTCTGTAATGCTCGGGAAATTGTTTCCGTGGGTGGATAGAAGGATTTTTAAGCTCCCTAAACATACAACATCTATGTTTCAAAATGTAATATGACCATGGAGGCTTATTGGACGCCTACCCCCAGTGGTCCTAATCTGAACTATAATTTCTTTTGTGGCCCCTTTGGGGGGAGCTAGTGAGTTCAAATTATGATTTTTTTTTAAGAGTCTTAATTTTATGTAGGGTGAGATATTGTAAGAAAACATAAGATACGAATAAAAGCCCCAAAAACTGGGTTCCTTTTGGTTCAAATATTACTGATGCTTAGTGTGTGTTTTGAGTGAAAAACCAAGAGTGTGTTAGGATGTGGATATGAAGCTATCCTTTACTTCCCCTCCTATTACACTATATGTTTTTTTTGTTCCTTGCAAAAGTGGAAATTATTTGCGAATAATGGGCTGCTTTCAATTTTCCTAATTAGACTATGTAGCACTAAAGGGAGATGGTAGTTCAAAATTCTTTTGAGAAAGCATTCATATGCCAACCCAGGTTCACTGAGAGGTTCAAGGGAGGAATATATTACTTTCTTTCTTTATTTAACACTTTGACCCTAGTCCAAAGCCTAATGCAAAAAATGAAAAAAAATAATTGTGTATAATGGGCTACTTACCCCTTCTAATTGAACTATGTATTCTGCTTAAAAATTAGAAAAAATTAGCTTGAAAAAGAAAAACATATGTGGAATTGGGCCACTTACTATTTTTCCTAGTAAAGCTATGTTTTTTTTGTGAATGTAAAAAACAAATAAAAACCCTTAATTGCTATACTAGTAGTGGTTAGTGCAACAATTAATTATCCTAAAAATATACAAATGTAGAACAGTGGTGAAGGAAAGTCATTATGGGTTTCCAATCACCTACAAAATTGAAAAATACAGTGATTTTTTGCTTTCTGTAAATACAACACGGGTTTTTTTACCCACAGACATGGTGTGCATGTCTTTTCGAGTGAAAGTTGCGCTGTGGAGAAAGATAAAAAGTACTTTGAGTTCTCTTCCTCTCATAACAGACACTGAATGTCCTCAATAATTAACATAGAGTATCTGAACACCTTGTAGTTGGTTATGCAGGGAGGAGGTCTTGCAAAAACAACCATTAACCAAGAAAAATAATCGAGTATGGTCGCCAATCCCATTGTGGTGTTTTTGTCAATCAAGTATACCAAAAGGCACCTCTTTAGCAGTCAGCTTCTACCTGAAAATATCACAGAGAAGATTATGGTGTTGTCAATGGAAAAACTAAAAAAAATGTAAGACAAAACTCATAAGGTAAGTAATGCATACAATAACATGAACTTAAATAGAAGATCACAATATAATAATGCTCAAATGGAGCAACAAACCAATACAAATAATGGAGAAAACTCCCTTTATTGGTTGCTAGTAGTAAGAAGAATACAATGCTAAAACTCTTGCAGTGAGTCCTTTGAGATATGGAGCTAAAATACTCAAGAAAAGGGGGTCCCTTTCCTTGGTTTCCTTGCAAGTATCTCCTCTCCCTCTCAAAAGGATTGTGACCCATCTCTAATGATGGAGCTCTCTTCTTCACTAGGATGTCGGATGACCAACATGCTACTGTCTTCAATCCTCCTGCTTCAACACTTGAAAGCTGGTGTTGCTATGGTAGCAATTTGGCCATCATAACAATGTGTATCTATTTTCTCTTCCCATGGCGATTTTATATAGAATTTTTTTGAACTTTCATCCCTCTCTTGGCCCAAGATTGATAATGACCCAAGAGTAGGACAAGAGATTCCTTTGTGGGTTGCATAACTCTTCAAGGTGGCTCATATTCGGTTGTCCTTGATTGCAATTGATAGAGAATCATCTTCACAAAGTGTGTCAAGTGGTCCCAGATGGTGAATTTTCGCCATCCCCAGGACCGCACAACTATCGAAGGATAAAGCACGTTGTGCGCAAAAAGATTTTTTTGTTGGTGCACTGTCAGCCAGTTTCTGACCGAACCTTAGGAAATAATTAAATAATGTCCTTCATAATGTATTTATGCTGGAAACTATTTATTTGTAATGGTTTCTTGACATTTTCTAATTTTTATTTCCTACACAATTTTATGGTGTTAACACCATTTGCTGAGGATGTCGAATGAAACTATATATGTTAGCAGAAGTTGTGATTGTAGTGGTTTTCCACTTGCAACCGAGTGCTATGATTGAGCCTGTGGTGAATACTCTTTCTCTGTAAAGAACCCTTCTGATATTTTGCAATGAGGTGAAGAACAGGGTCTATAATGCAAGAAATGAGATCATGTTGTTGGGAAACAAGGGAGATTAGTTGTTGACATTGCTCGAGATCCTTCATGAAATCAGCGACCTACTCAATGAAGATGAGCGAAGTGGTGGAAGAATTGGGATTAGATGAGGTAGCGACAGAAATAGGAGTGGTTGACGGTGGGGGAATGGTAATGGAAGGAAAACTGGTAGAGATAACAAATGTGGATTCAATTTCCATAGCTTCCGGCTCATCAGGGATGACGGATGAATCAAGGAAGTCAGATAAGGTCTAACAAAATTGGTCAAGTATTTAACCTTTTTCTTGCCTCTACCTGGCCTACCTTGCTTATATATTCTTGGGCTAATTGAGCCCCTATTAATTAGGAAAATATGAATTAATGATTGTGAAATCCTTCAAGGCCTTCTCGATGACCTCATGCATGACCTGTACAATTTTCTAATAGTAAAATCGATAGATATATTCCCTTTAACCCCAATCTCGACTGGCCCTTCCTTAGAACTAACATGCAATAGCTATTTATAGCGAATTATCGCCTAGCGAACCGACTCTGGAGTTTGCAGGTTTCAATGGTGGCATCGGCACCCCTGAGTGGTGTTGGCTCTCTCATCTGGGGGCACTAAGTATCTACTAGCAAGGATGGGTCCCTTAGATGGAGATGGAGGGACAGGGTTTGTCGCACAGGCTTCTGGTTTGTTCCCGGCGAAGCATTTATTGGTTTCTGTGATTTGGTATGTTTATGGTTTGTTCTGGGCATCGGATTGACCGGCTTCGTGGCTGTATCCCGAACTCCATTGGATACATTCTCGGTTGCTACCGGTTGGGGTGAGAGACAGACTTGGACCGGGGTTTTGTTCTTAACTATTGTTGGGATTGCGGAAGGCGTATTTTACATTTGTCTGGACATCATCTTCACTGTTTGGCCGACCAGCTGTTTTGGGTGGGGCCGTTCAGGTCTGTGGACCCTGATCTGATTTTGCTTTGGTTGTTCATCGGGCCCCTACCTCCTCTTTGGCGTTTGCACCAGATCTGACACTACTGTCTTCGTTCCTGTCGGTTGGACCAGACTTCTTTCACCATTTTTCTCGGGGGTTTTAACCTCCTTCAGCCGGTGATTCAAGGTATTTCCTGGCGTTTTCTCTCCCTACAATGAATCACTATGATGACGAGGTGGACTATTCGGAGGATCCCCTGGAGGGGGTCGATATTTGGGGACTTGAAGCACATGATGCGGTGGCCGATATGTCTGACCTGGACCCGTCTCTTGAGGTGGAGGCTCCTGCCACATCCGAGCTGGCCAGTGTGGAGGGCTACAACACGCCTTTGGGAGACCTGGCGTTATTCACATTCGACTCACCCTCGGGTGCAAACATTGGGCCCTTATATTTCTCCCAGGCTGGACATGATATACTAACGAGCGCTGCTATTGGAGGCTCAGCGCAGTTCTCGGAAGCGTTTTATCAAGAAATCGGGGATGATACTGGTTCTCTGGCTCATCTGAGCATTGGGGGACCTCTACCAAATTGGCCTACCACTCATGGACATTCCAACTCGGGAGGCGCGACACTTATCGACTTGGCTTCCACTGGACCATCGGTGGCCTCGGGGGCGTTTGCTAACATTCCGAAGGACATCACCTTATCGGAGAAGATTAGCACTTCCTCAAAATCAGATAACTCTGTTGAGCCGGGGCTGGGCTGCTCAAAAGCAAAGAAACTGCACAGAGTCACAAAGACTAAAGTCTGCTATACCACAAACTTTGGCAGCGAGAGCGGTATGGTGGATTGGGGCCTCATTGCGTCCAAGACTCTTGTGGGGAAGGTCCGCGGCCGAAAATACTCTGCGACTCGGCTTCTGCGGTGGATTCGTGAGATCTGGAGTGGGACTCTCAATGTTCTCCCGGAGGTCCAGGTTCTCACCAAAGGCTGGTTTTCACTCTCTTTTGATCGCCCTGCGCAATCAAACTGGGCACTCAAGCATTACTGGCATCTAGAGCTGCACCCTGTCTACCTCAAGTGATGGGTTCCTCTGTTCGACCCCAAAAAGGAGAATGCGGGGGCAGGCCCCATCTGGATGAGGCTGTCGGGTCTGCCACTGCAATTTTGGAGCGATTCTGCATTCAGGAACATCGGAGGACACTTTGGCCTCTATCTGGACCATGACCGATCTTATCTGACATTGGGCAGTCGAGCTGTGGCTCGAATCTTGATTTTCTTGGACACACGGGATGGACTCTATGAAAACTTCAACATGGTTTTTGATGGGATGACTTGGCAGCAACCATTAGACTACGAGGGTGTGCCATTTCGATGCCGAAAGTGTCATGAAGTCGGACACTTGTACAAAGAATGTCCAAATAAGGGGTTTAGCAGGCAGGCTTCAAAGAAATCTTGTTCGATTGGTACACAGACTGTGCCGGTGAACAGTTCTGTGCTGGGATTTGCTGATGCGCATTTGCCGACCCCAGATTCCCCGAGAGTTGTTGGTCTGGTGCAGTCTGTCCTCCCATCGTGGACTACCTCGCATCCCATATCTCGCCCGCAGGTTCGATGGAGACTACTCAGCGGACCTCTTCCATCCCGGGTACTTCTCCTTCCATTGCCTCCTTGTTTACTGATTGTAATCTAGTCTTACCAGCTAGCACTACTCTTGAAACCATTTCTGGTAATGTTGTTATCAATCATTCCTCATATTTTTCTACTACTTGTATACCATCGACTCTGTCTGGCCATTCACTAAAACTCCCCTCGGTATGTTGCACCATAGCTATAGCTCATCCGTCATCCACTCCCATTATTCACCACTCCTCTGCTGAACCCCACTGCCACTCATCCTCCTCATCTGAGACTCCCTCATCGCGTCATAACTATTATCTTAGATCACTCTCACTTTCACAATCGGGTGATACTTTTGGTATTGGGACGAGTCTGGACTGTTTTCCCAACAAAACTCGTGGTCGACCTTCTGCATTGGCGAAAGCGATCAAAAGAGCCAATCTCGAAGTGGAAGCTGGCACTCAATCCTCTCTTATGCGGGTCCTTAGAGCTAGAAGACCCTTGTTGACGGTTACATCATGATTTGCCTCTCTTTCAACTGCAGGGGTTTGTCCAACCCCGATAAGAGATTGGCCCTCAGGGATTTGATTGCCCAAAAACCCATTGATATTCTATTTCTTTAGGAAACGCTTGGTGCTGGCCCTGATGTGCAGGCCACCTTGACTTCTCTCCTACCTCGTTGGACTTTCATCACCCTTGATGCATCTGGGAGATCTGGGGGATGTGCATTGGGTATAAATGACAGGACCACCCAGATGACTAACTGTTGGGGTCGAACTGGAGTTCTGGCTATGAATGTCCTATTTGGTTATTCGGAGGTGGAATTTACCTTGATCAACATTTATGGGCCCTGAACAAACAGAGAGAAATTCTGGACTTCCTTAATGTCTTGTTCTTTACTAAATGCACCTCATCTTATTTTGGGTGGAGATCTAAATTTCTCTTTAGGGATCTCTGAATCTTGGGGCCCTCATGCCACCCCAGATCCTTTGGCTGGGTTTTTCAACTCAATGATGGGTGCCTCAAATCTTATTGGCATTCAAACTACCAAGATCCAACCCACCTGGAGGAACAGAAGGACTGGCAACGCTGCTTTGGCTCACAGATTAGACAGATTTCTCATTAAGCAGTCTCTCCTACCTATTATGACTCATGCTCGACAGTGGGTGGGGATGGGTGGTAAATCTGACCACTCTCCAATTTATCTGGAATTTGAGTGTGGCCCTAACAGGGCTTGTTCCCCATTCAAATTCAATTCTCGTTGGTTGAGAGATCCTGAATACAACCTGATGGTCACTCGGGCCTGGGAGCACTGTGGCCCTTTGAATGATCATGATCCAGGTCGGATCATAAATGACAATCTCAACCGTATTAAAAAACTTACCATTCAATGGGTTCGGAATAAAAAGAGATCGGAGAGGGAGGCTCTGCTCAATATTGAAAATAAGATTGCCAGTCTCAACAATGCCGATATGCTAGGGTATCGTTCTGATGATACTAGGGAACAATTAATTGAACTTGAATCTGAAAAAGCTAAATTTCTGAGACAAAAGGAGGAAGACTGGAGACTTAAAAGTTGGGCTATATGGTTACAAGCGGGTGATGAAAATACTAAATTCTTTCAGCAACATGCAAATGGCCGGAGGGCTGCAAACACTATATGGGAACTGTCAGATAAAAATGGTTTTACTGCGAGAACGCAGTCTCAATTATTTGACCTGGGCACCAGACATTTCACAAACCTTTATAGGGCGCCAAACTGCATTGATCTTCCGGACATCATGCGCATTACTCAGCTTTTCAAAATATTTTTGGAACTGGATCAGATGGATGACCTCAATGCACCGGTTACATTGGGCGAACTTGAAGGCGTATTGAAATGGTTCAAGCAGGACAAAAGCCTTGGACCTGATGGCTAGCCCATTGAGTTTTTTATCCATTTTTATGATCTCATATCTTCTGACCTGCTGACTATGATTGAAGACAGCAGAGTGCGTGGCAGGATATATGATGGGTTCAATACCACTTTCATTGCTCTCATACCAAAATCTGACAATCCGACTAGCTTCAATGAATACAGGCCAATATCTCTGTGTAACTGCATATATAAGATCATTTCCAAAATTATTGCAAACCGCATCAAGCCTTTCCTATCTACACATATTGAAAAAGAACAATTTGCATTTCTGAATCATAGGCAAATTCATGAAGCCATTGGCACTGCCCAGGAAGCCCTCCACTCCATTAAGACCCTGCGCCTGAAATCCACCATTCTCAAAATCGATCTCACAAAGGCTTTTGATCGGGTCAACTGGAGTTATCTTCATCTCATCTTAATACACTCTGGCTTCCCTCATCTGTTTATAAACTGGATTATGGGTTGTATTGGTCATGCCACTTTCAGCATTCTGATCAATGGCACTGCATCTGACTTTTTTCATGCGGGGAGAGGACTTCGTCAGGGATGTCCTCTCTCCCCACTATTATTTGTCTTGGTTATGGAGGGACTCTCGGTTCTTATTAAAAATGCAAAAGACAGGGGAGAACTACAAGGGCTCCGGATCAATGACATTCTTCATCTCACCCATATTTTATTTGTGGACGATGTACTCATTTTCCTCAATGGTACTAGACAAGACTCTGTTCACTTTGATTTGCTACTGAATTGCTTTTGCAGGGCCACAGGAATGGCACCTAACGGCACCAAATCCACCATTATCATGACTGGCTGCTCGGGAATGGAACAAGGCACTTCACTGAACCTATTCGACTATGTTTTCATTGATATCAATGATGGACTCAAATATCTGGGGTATCATATTAAACCAAACGACTACAAGATTAAAGACTGGAACTGGATCATTGCCAAAATTGAACGCAGAATTAATGTCTGGTATAACAGATGGTTATCTAGGGCTGGCCGATTGGTCCTCATCAAATCTGTGCTGGAAGCTATTCTGGTCTATTGGATGATGCTAGCTTGGATTCCTATTGGCATCACCAACAGAATCAAAAGGATTTGCAGACAATTTCTCTGGCGCAACCAGGGGAAGGCCTCCACATTTGCTTGGATTTCCTGGGACCGAATCAACATCCCTAAACAATGGGGAGGCTGGGGGTTAAAAGATTTGCATCTTTTCTCGAAGGCTCTGGCTGCAAAAATGTGTTGGCACTTAATCACGGGTCAGCGCCTTTGGAAAGACGTCATTGTGGCTAAATATATTTCGCCTCGGAACCCCCTCGATTGGATCAGAGGCAGGACTGGTCAGACACATGGTGCATCTATTATATGGAAGGCTATCAACAAGGCGGCACATATCTTACAGCTTTGATTATCTTGGCAGATTGGCTCGGGTGCTATGGTCCGTATTGGCATTGATTCGTGGTCTGGCAGCGGAGATCATTACAAATTACCTGTATTTATCACCGAACACCTAGCTCGCAGGAACATTTTCTATCTTGCACAGATTGCGGACTTGGCACATTCCTCATGGCGGGGCCAAGCCTGGCTTAGTGCTGCTGATCTCGAGATCCCTCAGGCTGGTTCTCGGATTTGGCAGAAACATATTTGGGCCCTTAAAGCTACAAACATTCGTATTACGGAGCAGGCTGACAGATTAATTTGGGTTGTCTCTCCTCATGGTCTCTATGTTCCTAAACTTGGATACCTCGCCTTAATTCGGTCCAAGGAACCCCCTATCAAAGCATGGTGGTGGCGTATCTTTTGGAAATTAAAGGTCCCGCATAAACACAGAACACTTTTCTGGTGCATTCTTAACCAATGTATACCCACCATGGACTTTCTCCACAAACGGGCATACCATGGGGCTTCTCAATGCTGTTACTGCCTTGCTAGCTATGAGGACGCGACCCACTTATTTATTCTGTGCAATTGCATCAAAGTTATCTGGGCTCGGATCTGCACTGGCCTAAGCTGTAATTATTTCTGGCAGGGGGACACTCTTCTTGAAGCCTGGACGAATTGGTGGCGGCACTTTGACAATTGCCCGAGAATGAGGAATCTCCCATTGATTGTGGCATGGGAGATCTGGATCGGACGGAACAAACTGATCTTCAGAGATATCCTTATCGACTGTGACCGCATTTGTGCTGTCTCTACTGCTACCTTCAATCTCTTGCCCGTAGACAGTGAACTCAACAAGCCTCCACTCGGAACACCTGAAATAATTGATCACAGTCGTGCTTGGGCATATTTCGATGGTGCGTCCAATGCTACTGGCTGTGGTAGTGGCGCAATACTCTTCTTAAATGATCATCCCTACTACCATATCAGAATGGGATTGGGACCCAAAACAAATAACTATGCAGAACTGCAATGCCTTAGACTTCTTCTGACATTTTCTCAGGACATTCACTGCAACTCCATCCAAATTTTTGGTGACTCACAACTTGTTATCAATTGGTTCAATAATCTTGCACTTTGTCACACGCACACAATGTCTGCACTATTGCGTGAGGTTCATCATCTCAAAGTCCTTTTTTACTCTATCTCAGTGACACATATCTACAGGTCTCGGAACAAAGTGGCTGACAGATTATCCAAAGAAGCATCGGAGCTAGACTGGGGCACCTGGCATTTCACTGAACACTCTGGTGGACAGGTATATAGATATTTTCATTGGCCTTTTATTGAGGAGGCACATCCATAGATGGCTTACTTGCTGTACAGTTTTATGGGGAGAATTTTGTGACTATCTCCCTGGTTTTATCTACCGGCATGTATATTATTTTTATATGGTTATTTTTGCTTTTTGATAGTAAGTTAAGCACCGAGCTTACTATGTGAACTCTGGAATATTCCTGAAAATATGTCACTTTTTGGGGACTATTTTTTATTGCCTACATGAAGGCATGTGACAGACTGCAATTGTCTTTTGGACTGATTAGTAGCACACTTCCAGCATTATGTAACATGTAACCTATCTTTAATGAAAAGTTACAAATTTTTTCTCTTTGAAAAAAATAGTGAATTATCATTTAACTGATTTATCACTACTTGTGAATTAAATCAGATTTAATTCACTGGACCTATCATTAGCTCGTCTCTCAGTTAGAACTAGTTAAACTGATTTTAACTCAAATAATTGAGTTAACTAATTACAACTCATAAATAAATATATCTGGACCCCCTAAAAATAGAAAATCCCTTTCCATGCATCCTCTTAGACCTATAAATCAAATTTCCTAAGCTAACTAAGTCTTCCTGACTTATTTAACTATTACAAGTTGTCATGAGATCAAATTACAATTTCTCTTCCAATTTAATTAAGGGAAAATTAAATAAAAAACCTCATAGTGTAGCCATTTCTAGGTGCCATTTTCTGGATTTCATTTCTGGATGCCAATTTCACTATTTCTTGTTGCAAATTTCAACACTCCCTCTCAACAAGAAATGAATTCAACTCTATCCCGATCTGGTACCTTTGGAAAGTTCTGTATGCAACACTTCTCTAGTGTTGTTTGCTCTTGCAACTCCTGAAACTGAATAGCTTCCAAAAAATTGAATCAGTATGATGCATTTGTCATCAGAGTATCTGACTACTATCAATTATTTCACTGTCTATTGAAATATATGCGCTGATGCTAACTCTACATCTGTGCCCTCTGCACTGCTTCCAACTCTAATATGTGCTCCATTATCTAAAATTTTCCACTCCAATTTTTGTCTTCCTAACATCTGACTGCATCAATCCTACTGATACTTCCTGCTACTATGTACTATGGGCTCCTCATAGTCAGGTCCGATCCATGAGACAAGCCATCTCAATGGATCCTACCCAAATTTATGCTCTTTGGATTATGTCTACACATCGCCCAACCTCTCACCTGGAGGTATGGTTGCATGTGCTCCCTCTGCCCATCTGGATAGAAATTGCCCCCCTTCTAGAGGTATCTTCTTGAGTGGATGCCTCCACTCAGTCTCCTCTATGCTTCTCTAATTTTGGCTGCTTCACAACCTTCTAAGACTGCATTTTGAGAGGTAATTTGTGCTCCCTCTCAACCACAAAGCTAATAACCTCTACTTTTCTCCTCAAATATTTGCATGCATCCTCTACCTCAAAGACATAGATTTTCTTAACTCTTGCACAGATCTGTTTCACCCGTCCCATGGCGATGTGTCTAAGGAACACATTTCCTTTTCTAAATATGGCATCATAACCACATCATCCAATACCACTTTGGAGACAAGATTATTCCTTATCCCTGGAACATACAAAACATCTGTCAGTCTGAGAGGGGAGCCAATCTCCCTATGAAAGGTAACTGTACCTATGTCAGTCGTGCTATACCTCCCATCATCTCCAAACTCTATGTTCTGCTGGAGGTCCTTCTCCTCCAAGTCGCTGAAGAGATCTTTATTCCCCGTCATATGGAATGAGGCACCGTTGTCCATATACCACATGCATCCCATTATAGTGTTGGCCATGCATGAAATGAGAGTAAAATCAAGCTTGAAATGTGAAGCTAGCACTTCATCCGCTACAACTACAGGCTCCTTATTACTTACCTTCTTCTATGGAAAATTTGAGGCATAGTGCCTGTGCTCGCTACAGTGAAACACTTTATCTTGGATAGGTATCTCTTGCCCTTATTGCCTTGGGAATTCTTTCCCTTATATTTCTCGCCTTTTCCCACTAATGAAAAATATTCTTCTTTTCCTTTTCTGGAGGTTCCATCTCTAGTTCTCCACCTTATCTCTTTTATTACCAAGTCGGACCACAAACTCTCCCAATCTGGTAGCTTCTCCCTCCCATTCAGAGAGTCTTGGTAACTATGCCATCTCTTGGGAAGGCCTGAAAGAGCTAGGCTCACCAAATCATCCATGGAAATAGTGACCCCAATTCTTCCAACCTCATCTCGACATTGAGTGAACTTGGTCATGTATTTCTAGATCGTGTCACCCTTCTCCATTTTGATCTTCCCAAGCTTATCTTTCAACGCTATCTTCCTGTGGTCACTGCTATTCTGATACAGATACGTAATCCCTTCCACATTGCATATGGAGTTACCTTCTTGTAGAGGCTCGAGACAATATGGTCTTGAACTCCCTCTAACAAGATACTTCTCACTTTCACAACATTCTTCTTCCATGCATCAAGAAGTTGAGCATATGTTGCTGCGAGCTACGGGACATCAACATCTATGAAAGCCTTCAATCCATTATCCTCAATAACTGCCTCCATCCTTTCCTTCCATGAAATATCATTCGAATTTCCCTCGAGTGCATATTAGATTCTCAAGCCATTGAAAAACATCTTGATTTGTTATTGGATACTGAAGAATAAAACTGCAAATTCGAACCTGATAAAAAATAAACTATGTTCTTCTCTTCTTATTGTGATTCATGGTGCTCTGATACCATGTAGAAAATCTAACAACAGGATTCAATATGATCTTATAATTTACTAAAACAAGATATTGAATCCTTACTAAAATTTGTGGAAACAAAACACGATCACACAATCACATAAAAAGTCAGAGAAAGGGACAATCAATCGCACAACACAAGATGTATTTGGGGAAAGAAACTGCTAAAAAACCCTCTATATCTATATTTCATATGGTCAATATCATGAAATAATACAATTTTTTTCCTCACACTGAAAAACTTCTTGCATTCTGCTGAATATCTCACTCTGATCCTGCTCAAAACTGGCTTACAATCTAAGAAAAATTGGTCAAGTATTTAACCTTTTGCTTGCCTCTACCTGGCCTGGATTTCTTACGCTTTCTTGGGCTAATTAAGCCCCTATTAAATATGGAAATACTAATTAATGATTGTGCAATACTTCAAGGCCTTCCCGATGACCTCATGCATGACCTGTACAATTTTCTAATAGTATAACCAATAGATATCTTCTGTTTAACCCCAATCTCAACTCGAATTTCCTTAGAACTGACATGCAACAAATATTTATAATGAATTATTAGTTAACTTGTTGATCGCTACTTGTGAATTAAATCAGATTTAATTCAATGGATGTATCACTAGCTCATCTCTTAGTTAGAATGAGTAACACTAACTTTTACTCGAATAATTGAGTTAACTAATTACAACTCACAAATAACTATATCTAGATCCCCTAAAAATAGAAAATCCCTTTGCATTCATCCTCTTAGACCTCTAACTCGAATTTCCTAAGCTAAATAAGTTTTCCCGACCTAGTTAACTAATACAAGTTGTCATGAGATGAAATTACAATTTCTCTTCCGATTTAATTAAGGGAAAATTAAATCAAAAGCCTCATATGGTAGCCATTTCTAGGTGCCATTTTATGGATTTAATTTATGGATTCCAATTTCATTGTTTCTTGTTTCAAATTTCAAAACATACATTCTCAACATGTCCTCCAAAATCCTATTGACCCTCTTTGTCTGTCCATCTGTTTGTGGATGATAAGCTATACTGAAAGCCAACTCTGTACCCAAACCTGCAAAGAACTCTTTCCAAAACCTAGAAGTTAACTTGGCATCCCATTCTGACAAAATCTTCTTCGGTACACCATGCAACCTCACTATGTATTTGATGAAGACCTGTGCTACATAATTAGCTGAATAAGTATATTTCACCATAATGAGGTGCGCTACCTTTATCAACCTATCAACCACAACCATAATAGAATCATGCTATATATTTGTCCTTGGAAACGTTGTAATGAAATCCATGGAAATGACTTCCCATTTCCACTCTAGAATCAGAATCAGTTCTAGTAATCCACCTAGATGCTTACTCTCTACATTTACCTGTTGATGATCCAAGCTCATAGCCAAAAACCCTGCCACTTTTTTCCTCAGATTCCGCCAATAGTAGAACTTCTTCATCGTTATCAATGTCTTCTCATACCTTGGGTGACCTGAATATGGCTTAGCATGAAATTACCTCAAGATAATCTTCTTGAGTTCGCTGTCATCCAACACATGGATCTTGTCCCTAAATCTTACCAAACTATTCGTCGTGAGACGATAGTCCACATCCTGATCACATGTATCCTATTGCAACCTTTGTCTAAGCTCCCTATACTTGTCATCATGTTGACATGCCTATGTGATTTGATCCTATAAATCTGTCCCATATGAAATCATAGCCACTATGTGATTTACCTATAATCTTCTCCTAAGATCATTTGCAACCATGTTCTCTTTACCTTTAATGTACCTGATGTCAAAGTCGAACTTACTGATCGTGGTCAACCATCTAGATTGCCTAAAATTTAAGTTTGGTTGGTCGAATAAGTACCTCAATCTAGTGTGATCACTCATCAATACAAACCTCCTTCCAAGAAGATAGTGCCTCCACATCTTCAATGCATGAATGACAGTTTCCAGCTCAAGATCATGTGTCACATAGTTCTACTCGTGCTCATTCAGTTTCCTTGATTCATAACACACTACCTGTCCTTCCTGCATCAATACTCCACCAATTCTTCTCTTGAAACAATTTGTACATATGATGAACTCTTTGTTTGGATATGCAGTCTTTAAAACTAATGCATTTGTCAACAACTTCTTTAACTGCTCAAAACTGGTTGCACATTCCTAGGTCCAGTCAAATTTCTTACCTTTCCTTTGCAACAATGTAATAGGATAAAAAATCTATGAGAAGTTCTTGATGAACCTCCTATAATAACCCGCTAACCTGATAAATGACCTTACCTCATCCACATTTCTATGAGTTTCCCATTCCATGATAGTTTTTATCTTTTCTGGGTCCACTACTATGCCTTCCTTGGAGACTACATGCCCCAAGTAATGTACCTTTGTCTAGAAGAAACTGCATTTTCTAAGCTTGGAATACAATTGATGCTTTCTTAGAAGGCTCAATACTACTGCTAAATGTTTGACATGTTCTTCCTCATTCTTAGAATATACCAATATATCATCAATTAATATAATCACAAACTTGTCCAAATAAGGACGCAACACACTATTCATCAAGCAAATAAAAGTATATGGAGCATTATTCAAACCAAAAGTAACTACAAAAAACTCATAATGCCCATACATGGTCCCGAAAGCAGCCTTGTAAATGTCCTCTTCCTTGATGTGTATCTGATGGTATCCTGATCTAAAGTCAATCTTCAAGAACAATGTTGCTCCCTTCAACTGGTAAAAAAATTCATCAATCCTCTACAATGGATACATGTTCTTGATGGTCACCTTGTTCAACTGCTTGTCATCAATGCATAACCTGAGAGTACCATCCTTCTTCTTTACAAACAATACCCGTTCACCCCATGATGACACACTTGGCCTAATGTATCCTTTGTCAAGCATTTCCCTCAACTGGAACTTCAGTTCCACTAACTTTGGTGTGTTCATCATGTATGGTGCCTTTGATGTTGGTGTTGCCCCTGTTACCAACTCAATAGAAAATTCCACTTCCCTGTGAGGCGGTAACTTTGGAATCTCTACTAGAAACACATCTTGGAACTGCTGCAAAATGAAATACTTATTCAAAACATCTGCATCCTCAAATTCCTTACCTTTATCACTGGAAATATGCATTGCAAATAACATACACCCTATTCTGCGACCACACTTTTCTTGCATAGATGTAACCATTCTCACTAACTTTGCATTCTTCTTACCCTACAAGATTCTTTCTTCCCCAGTGTAATCCAATCAATCAATAGCCTTCTCATAAAAATCCACCTTGGTCTTGTGAAGATATAACCAATCCATACCCAAAGTCATACTATATGATCCGAATGGAAGTACATTCAAATGCACTGCTGTAGGCATACCATTCAATTAAAATGTACAAGCTCTTACCAAGTGATGAACCCTTTTCTTTGTACCTATAGCCAACTGCACTAACCAAGACTCTGCATGCACTTCCTTATTCAAATCACACTTATCCACCAGGTTAGGATTAACGTAACTAGAATTAGATCCAAGGTCAATCACATTAGAAACAACTTGATCACAAATATTAACATCCATCACAATAATATATGCCTAATGATCAACCTGAATGTTACCAAACACTGCATAACTACGTGGAATACTTTTTCCAACATCCCCCACTATCTGTGCCTCCTGAGCACTGTAAATTTGTGGTCTTCCACCCTGATGTTGTGGACAGTATATTATATGATTATCCTTTCGCAAGTCCAACACTGTAAAGGATTAAAAACTTTATCCTTGTTCTACTCCTCAAAAATAAATCCCTGTCCTCTGTCAGATGCATGCAGTCCTGCATTCTCTTTATTACCTATGTCCTGAGGTCTTGTTCGCTTAGTATCCCATTTTCCTTCATTATTTGCATTACCTCTCTAATAATGCTTAGTCTCGTATTTGTGCTTCGATTGCTCATAAGAGTGTTTCAAATTTCTGATCGCTTCCTCCAATGATCTAGGCTCATCGAATTCAATCGTGTCTTTGAATGCTACTAGCAACCCACTGATGAATCTATGAATCTTCACTTTCTCCTCCTTCAGATAAGGCACATACCTCAATAACTCCGAGAATACGCTAGTGTACTCCTCATTGGTCAGAGATCCCATATTCAACTCATAGAATTATTTTTCCTTGTCATCATAGTATCTCTATGGTAGATACTTCTTCGTGAAAAGTCTCTCGAACTCGCTCCAAGTCAACTCCTCTTCATGAATACCTCTGAAATTCTTTACATCTTCCCACCAAATTTCTTCTTTACCTTTAAGACTGAACGTAGCTATTCCGGCCTTCATGTTTTTTGAGTAATCATGCAACTGAAAGAACTTATTCATCCTAAGTAACCACGCTTATGAATCTCGTGACTTCTTCTTTTTTCCACAAAAGGTAGGTGGCTTGGATTTCTTGAACTAATCCAAAAAATATCCCTTGTCACTCCTCCTGTAAGGATGATAATGATGATGACCATGATAGCTATATGAAACAGAACTAGAATGAAACACATTTCCACTGCCTCACTTACCAGGTGTATCCAAGAATATTCCTTCTTTGACTGTATCATCTCTATCCAACCTGTGACCACCATGTGACCTGCTACCGTATGCTCCATTATTTTTATCCTCCTGACCATGACTGATTCTAAGTGGTCCTTGTCTCTGCAAGTATGAAAAGCTCTGAACGATAACTGCATTAACTTCTTATTGCTTCTCATCTGCCCTAGAAAATATCTCTTATGATTTAATGATTTGATCATTATCTTCTTTACAACTTCTTATCTCTGCCTTCAAACTTCTTAGAGTGTCTTCTATGTGAGGAGAGTACTAATCACCATAATGCTCATAAGAAATATAGGGAGAATATCATGAACTGTTGCCTACAATCTTGCTATCCATCTTTGATATTATCTTCCTATAAATAATGTCATGTCAACTAAACCAAATTATAAACAAACCAACGTACCTCAGTATAGTTCAGGGGAGGATATCTCATCTGCAATATAAACTAGATTAGCACAATACATGTATAATCATAAGCATAAAATTATATAGACATTGTATTAATCATTGCCCTAGTTACCATGCATAATGTCACAATTATAACATCGACTAGGTACAATGCATAACAAACATATGGATGGCACACATGCATAAACAATGCATATAAACACTATCATGCATTCATAGTGAACACATTCCAACAACAACCCCATAAAATTTTTCATGAAAATACGATGAAAACAATGTCCCTTACCATGCGTACATAACAAACACATAGAATATGATCACAATGAACATATGATGCATAATACATGTACCCATGACAATAAATTCATCCAAAGAGAAAGGGAAACCATACATCACACAAGGAGAACAAAACCATGCTATGATAACACCTTGTAACACCCTCCTCCCACATTTACCCAAGCTAACCGGTCCACCAAGGTAAACATGTGATGAAGAGTTCCTATGATATTATTCAACTCCCCATGTACAATTAATAAGGTGGAACTAACAAGACACGACCAATCTGACCTTCCTCAAAAGCTACAAAATATTCAGGAGCCAACCAACCCCTTAAGATGTCCAAAAACTGACACAAGTTGATATTTTTCTTAACTAGACCCCCATTCACACCTTTGAAAAGCCCTCCAGTTGCATGCACAACAAGGAATCCATGAGAATGAATTATTTTTTAGGCAGTTCTATGCCAAGAACCCCAAATTCTGAGCCACTTTTTCAGGGTTACGACTCAAGCCTCTTCCCAAAACTTCATGAAACTTCCTGAAATGATAAATGACAATGAAATAAGTATATTAATGCAAACAATTGATCAAGGACTTGACCTGATACCTACCATCCATGACAAGAATTATGTAAAAAATATCACAAACATGCAATGTACAGGACATAATTACACATATGAGCATATTGGTTTCATACTTATCTAAGAATATTCTTGGAGTGATGCCTCCTCATAATAGATGCAAGATCATATATTAGGTCTTGCATTAATTATCATTTAATCTACTAATAAAAACATGATGAGAGACATAACTTAAGTATGTCATAAACCATATAACCAATAGAATAACCATGATAGAACAACCATTAAGATCACATAATAACAAGTACATTTACCCATAAAACACAAGAGGAAAGGAGCTCTTATTATGATATGCAATATGAAACCAGGTCAAGGACTTCCACATACCACCTAACCATAGATTGTGTTGAACCAAATATTTCTTTCAACCAATCACCCCCGTGCCATATTCCAAGCATGAATGTGGGATCTCATGGAATAAACCAAACAAAACCAAACCAGGGCTTAACGAGGCCAAACCAACTCAATCCTCAACTAATGATTCCACCTCATGCTCGGACATCACTAACCATCACCTAATCCGTATCTACCCAAGCTATGCAAGGCTCTAGAGCGTTTGTTCCAAACAAGGTTTCCTGGACTAGTAACTCAACCCACAACTATTGTCGGGCTCCAGATAATTTTTCCAACCAGGCCTTCCAAGACTAGTAACTCAACCCACCAAGGGATCCAGAGCGTTTTACCAACCAAGGCTTCCAGTACTGGTAACTCAATCCAAGATGTTATAGGGCTTCTAGAGTGTTTGTCCAACCAAGGCTTCTAGGAACTAGTAACTCAACCCACAACCATAAGGAACATGATCACCAACCAGAAAACAAAGGTAAACCCAAAACACCATGGCTATCCAATAAATGGAAAGGCTAGACAAAACCATTGTCAATCAAGGCAACCCTCTATTCCAATGAAAATCACAACCAAGAAACCACATGCATGTTCCATGCATGTAAAAAATAGCAAGGAAACCATACATGTAACTCGGTACCTGTAAAGAAAATCCATTGTAGCTCTTGATATCATTGTTCCATTGTTCTTTCCTGCTTTTCATTTTCCTTCTTGCTCCAAATCCAAAATATGCCCAAAACCCTCCAAGAGTGCTCCAAGAAAACTCTAAATGTGCAAGAGTATGAGAGATAGAATATAGTGAGATCTCCAAGCTAAAAATCACAACAAGATAACACTGACAATAGCTGTGAACTGATCCTCAGAAGCCTTTTTATCATTGAGGCCTCTATTTTCTTAATTCTCCATTATTTTCCTTCAATTTCCTCATCACATGCAACCTGTGATCTTTCACCTTCCTTTTCCTACTTTCCATTATTTTCATAAACAAAATTCCAATTTATGCCTCATGCCTTTCCAAATCCTCTGTCATTGCCTTTGCCAATTTTGATAGCCATTAATTAATCACAAGTGATCCTTGTCACCATTTTTTTTCCCAAAATTTAGCTTGGAATACATGTCCCATGACCTTGGTTATTATTTTTCCTTTATTAAATTTATTACATGGATTTTTTACTAGGGTTGTTACACCTTGGGTGCCTTTGAATCATGGGGAGAACAGGCCAATCTTGACCCTCTGGTTGATTTTTTTCGGGATTTTCTGGTGTCCGATCTCCTTTTGATGTGAAGCCCCCAAAAAATTTCCCTACATGGTGTAATAAGATGATGGGTCCATATCGTATTGCTAAATGATTAGATGGTTCAAAGATCCCATTTTCAACAAATTCTCTTTTATTAAACAATGGATTGGCTCGGGTGGCATTTTTTTACCACTACCCTATTTTCATTGAATTAAGAGGTGTATCACGTAAGCCAACCAAACCTTTTAAAATGAATTCTTATTAGTTAAAAAAATAATATTATATTGGGATGGTCAAAGAGATGTGGATCAGGAACCTCCACCAGCAAGAACTTTGTGGGCAATATTAAGAGAATAAAAAAAAACAAGGAGTGGGCTTTGGCAAAGAAAGAAGTTGATTCATCAAAGCTCAAGATTTTGGAGGAAAAACTCAAAGTAATGGATTTTTAAGAGGCTGAAGGTTATGAATCGGAGGAATCTAGGGCCCTCCTCATCCATCTAGATTAAAAAAGGAATTGTATTTTGAATATGCAAGGGGAGGAATGTAGGTTGAAGAGCAGATTTTTCTGGTTGGAATGTGGAGATAACAACACCAAATTATTTCAAGCTTATGCCAAAGGTCGAAATATGACCAACACCAATTGGTCATTAAAGGATCAATTTGCGAAGGAAATTTCTTCTTTCTCAAAGTTGGCATCCTTGGGTGTTTGCATTTTGAAGACTTGTTTAGTGCTCAATAAGGGGCCTCAATTGTTGAAATAATCTGCACTACACTTCTTTTTTCCTCATTTCCTCAAGAATGAGGAGAATCATGAGTTAATGGCTAAGTATTAGAGGACGAAATTAAGATTTCCCTTCACATTTTTCAGAAATTTAAAATCCCAGGGCCAGATGGTTGGCGTATCAATTTTTTTCTGGTCTTTTATGATATAATTGGGAATTATTTACTAGTTTTTGTTGAAGAATCTCACAGGAATCATAACATGCTTCCAACATTAAATTCCACTTTTATTTCTCTGATTCCTAAAGTGGATTAATTCTTGTATTTCCTTTGATGATTTTCGGCCTATCTCTCTTTGTAATGCAATATACAAATTCATCATGAAGGCGATTTCCCTCATCCTCAAACCTATTCTAGCGAATTCGATTTCCTTGGAACAATTTGTATTTCTAAAGGGAATAAATATTCAAGAAGTGATTGGCGTGGCTCAGGAAGGCTTCCACAACCTGAAGACCATGAATTTAAAAGGGGGAATTTTTAAACTTGATTTATCGAAGAAATATGGTTGGATCAGTTGGATCTATCTTCGCTTACTTATAACTCATGTGGGCTTCAGTATTGATTTCATTACATGCATTATGAGTTACATTCAAACACTCTCACTTTTTGTTCTTATCAATGGGGTTGCTTCGCCTTTTTTCCATGCTCAAAGGGGCCTTCGTCGGGGATTCCCCTTGTCTCCTCTATTATTTATTCTTGTTGCTAAGGGCCTCAATAGGTTCTTGTAGAGGCAAAAACTAATTGGGATTTTCAGGCATGCTTAGTAACACGAGCCTTGGATATTTCTCATCTTCTCTTTTTTTATTATATTATAATATTATAAAATGAAGACCCCTGCGAGGTGGTGGCCTTAAATATTTTTTTTTCATGTTCAGGAAAGATTCTTAAATGATGATCAACTTTAAAAAATATTTTCTTTTAGTTTCAAATCGGGAAGGGGATATTGTCCATCACAGAACAAACCTTATTCCTATGGCCTTCTTAAATCTTGATGATGGACTGAAATATCTGGGTTTCTCTTAAAACCCAACACATACATAATGATGGACTAGTGATGGCTAATATCAAAGGTTGAAATGAGTATAAATCTATGGTGTCACATATGTCTCTCTTGAGTTGGTCGCCTAGTCCTTATAAAATCTGTGTAACATACCTAGGTTAAAAGTTCATGTAATAAAAGTTAATAAAGGAAAAAAATAAGACCACGGTTAAGGAACACTTATTCCAAGCTGAATGTTTGGAAATATATCCTAGTGGGAATCACTGGATATGTTTATGGCTAAGGGAAATTGTTAAGTCCCTATATTAATAGTGTAGTCCCTTATTATGTTAGTGTATCCCCCCTTATTGTTATTGTTGTACCCTTGTAACCCCCATATTGTTATTATTGTGCCCTTACATTATTATTGTTAGGTCAGCTAGGATTACATTGTATTTGTAAGTTATATTGTGGCCCCATGGACTCCTATATATATAGAGAAGGAGGTTTTGGTCATTTGTATCATCCAAGAATTGTTCATTTATGTAATGTATTGGAGGTTTCCCCCTTGAAGTGGCTTATTTCTAAGGCATTTGATATCTCTTTTCTTCTATTTTTAGATACAGTTTACACAACATTTGGTATCGAGCTTTGGGTTCTAGGGTTTCGTTGCTCCAAACGGGTCATCATGGCACTTTCGCTATAAAAGTTTTTTTTTCTACGAAGTTTATTTGAAATTTTAGGGTGCGAGGCAAATCTGAGAAGATTTTCTAAAAATTTGAAACTTGGTTCACAATATTGTCGGAGATATGATACGTGGAAGTTAGGTCTTTTTTGGAGCTCCTAAACGGGTCATCGTGGAATTTGCGCTATAACTTTTTTTCTACGAAGGTTCGAATCTGGAAATTCATATGGTGCAGAAGAAAAATTTGAAAATCCTGAGGAAATTCGTCAAAAAAATTCAGAGCTTGGTTCGCAATATTTTTGGAGATATGATCTGTGGAAGGTAGTGCTTTTTCAGGCTCTTGAATTTCATCTCAAAGAGGTGATCGTGGGAAAAGCTCAATAACTCTCTCTCTGGGCATCGGATGGGAGTGCCATAAAAATTGGTCGCAAGTGCAAGGAGTATAGTTTCTGGGCTATCAATTTCAGAGAAAAAGGACGAAAAATTGACACGTGGCAAGTCGTACAATTTCACTCTACTGAACCAATCCATAATTAGGTCATTGTGGGAGATTGGACACAACTTTGTCTTGGTGAATCCAAATCAGGTCAGACCTGTGGCATTCGAAATATAATTTAGAGGGCTACGTTGGTACAAAAATTCAAATATTTAAGTTCTGCAATCACATAGATAATCCAATTTCAATATCGAGCTCCTCAAAAGCAAGAAAAAGGTGTGTATTTGTTTTTTAAAATTGCATAACGTTTGTTTGAAAAAGCAGTTTGAAGTGATTCCAAGGGCATATTGAAGAATATTTATCAGAATTGGGTTATATAATGCCTCCAAAAAATAATTCCATACCCATTAAGCCCTCAAAAATTTATACAATGATGCATGAAGAGGAAGAATTGCAGTATGAGATATCGAAATTACGGTACCAAGTGCAAAAAAATTCGATCTTACGAAGAGAAACTGAAGATGACATAGATGGTTTAAAATTAGAAATGAAGGCTAATTTGGATGGTTTGAAGGATCAAATAAAATCTAATATGGATGGTAAAGTAGTGGAAGATCACATCGAGCATCAACAACAAGTTCTCCAACTCTTAAAGGATAACCTAACTTTGGTGCAGAATCAAATAAAACAACAGGAAGATCAACATCACATTGAAAGAAGTTCTGAAGAAATAATAGAAACAAGAACTCGACAAGTACGATCAATTTCAGAGTATCTCAGCAAGTGGAAGAAATTTCCTGTAGAATATTCCACATGGGAGGATGAGAATTTTATACAGAAGCATCAAGAAATAATCAAGCGTTGAGGACAACACTTGTTTGAAGGAGAGGGGCATGTTAAGTCCCTATATTAATAGTGTAGTCCCTTATTATGTTAGTGTAGCCCCATTTATTGTTATTGTTGTACCGTAACCCCCTATATTTTTTATTATCGTGCCCTTACATTATTATTGTTAGGTCGGCTAGGATTACATTGTGGCCCCACTAGGATTATATCAGGGCCCATGGACTCCTATATATAGAAGGAGGTTTTGGTCATTTGTATCATCCAATAATTTTTCATTTATGTAATGTATTGGAGGTTTCCCCCTTGAAGTGGCTTATTTCTAAGGCGTTGATATCTCTTTTCTTCTATTTTTGGAGCTGGTTACACAACATTTTCTTTTCTTCTTTAAAAAATATTTTCTTTTAGTTTCAAATCGGGAAGGGGATATTTTCCATCACAAAACAAACCTTATTCCGATGGCCTTCTTAAATCTTGATGATGGACTGAAATATATGGGTTTCTCTTAAAACCCAACACATACATAATGATGGACTAGTGATGGCTAATATCAAAGGTTGAAATGAGTATAAATCTATGCTGTCACATATGTCTCTCTTGAGTTGGTCGCCTAGTCCTTATAAAATCTGTATAATAGACCTAGGTTAAAAGTTCATGTAATAAAAGTTAATAAAGGAAAAAAATAAGACCACGGTTAAGGAACAATTATTCCAAGCTGAATGTTTGGAAATATATCCTAGTGGGAATCACTGGATATGTTTATGGCTAAGGGAAATTGGCAAAGGCAATGGCTAAGGCATTAAAAAGGAAAAAGGTATTTTTGCCACATTTTTTTATGAAAATAAAGGAAATTAGGAGGAAAGGAAGGTGAAAGGTCACAAGTTTCATGTGAGGAAGAAATTTAAGGAAAATAGTGGAAAATGAAGAAAATAGAGGCCTCATTAATCAAAAGGTTTATGAGGATCAAATGGTAGATTTTTGGTCAGTTCAGTTTCGGAGCTCTCTCTCTCACTCTTGGACACTTTGAGTTTTCTTGGAGCATTTCAACATTGGACCAAGAAAGGGAAAAGCAAGAAAATGAAGGACAAGGAAAGGAAAGTAAATAAAACATCAAGCAAGGACGAGCAAGATCAAGCATTTTTAGCCGGAATACCTACAGATAACATACTGCATGTATAATCTCCTAGCTTGTTTTGACATGCATGGTATGTGCATGTTGAGATTTTGTTCTTTTGTTGTCAGTGGCATGGTTTTGCCCGGTTTTGATAATGGTTCTCATCCTTGCCTTGCATTTTTCCGAATAGCCATGGTGTGATGGAATTATTCTTGCTTTTGAGCTTTGGAATTTCCTGATAGTTTATGAATCCAGGGCGGAGTTCTTCTTGGGTTAATTCCTAAAGGCCTAGGAATCCCTTGACTGGTTCTGGCGGGATACACAGTAAAGCCTAAGGGTGGTGTCTCAGTAAGGGCTTAGTGATCTGGTGTGGATTGCAGTAAATCCTAGAGATAAGGAGACATAAAATTCCTCAAGGATAGTGATGAGATTTGGAGACATTCCAAGCTCAGCCTAGTTTTGTGATCTCGGTGCTGGTTTAGGTGAGATCACAGTATGGTGAGGGAGGAGGTGGTTTAACCTCTAGATTCCCTTAGTTTTTTTTGGATTGATTTATCCATGAGATCCCACATTCATGCTTGGAATATGGCATGGGGGTGGCTGGCTGAAATAAATATTTGGTTCAGCCATGTCTATGGTCGAGTGGTATGTGGAAGTCGTGATCCTGGTTGGCTCTTGCGTATGTTTAATGAAAGCCAAGTTCTCTTGATTTTGTACATGTATTTATGTGGCTTTAATGGTTGTTATCTTATGGTTATTTCTTTGTTTATATTTTGGTTATAAGCATGGTTATGTGGCTAGTTCTGGTCATGGTTCATTTCATGTTTTTATTTGTAACTGAAAGAATAATGCATGCAAGACCTGATTAATGTTAAAACAACTAATGGGAGAGGGTGGTTATCATTCTTGATAAGTTAATATAAATTTATAGTCCCTTATACTCTGTCTTGTATTCATAACCTATAGATTACATTGTTTCCAAGTGTTTGACAGAATGTGAATCTCGGTTGGGGATGGTCAAGCATAGTACTAGTGTCTGTGTTTGGTTTACAAGAATTTTCCTTGTGTATTTTATGAATTATGAAAGTTACAGGGATTTATGGGCAGAGGTTTAGCCCCAACCCTCAAATATAGCCTTAAATTCCACAGTCGTTGGCACATCACTGAGTGAAAAATTCTACAGTTGCACTGATGTACGCTTATGCATGTGACTGGGAGTTCCTAGTCACATCGATGCCTTTCCAAGGGAGCGACTAGGGGTAAAACTCAGGGAAAATCCAGGTTGGCTCACGGGATGGACACTTTGAGAAGTTGGGTTACTCCTAGAGGGTCCTGTGGCACCTGAGGGAAGTCAGTAAGGGTTGTTTGTCGACTGAAATAACATGGTTGACTTGGTTCAATTGGAATAAGTAAGCACATTGAATGTGAAATGATAGTTGCGTATAAATTGGTTCATCAATAGCCTCTGCCTTTGTCTTTAATGCTTGTGTCTCTGCTTTTGATTATTGGCGGTCGACTACAGGCATAAAAGGCTCTCTGGCTCAGATGTTGGGCTCCCGATCTGCGTTGGTGGTTGAGTCTGTTCATAACTTCTTCTCATCTCATGTTTACCCCAACGAACTGGTTAACTTGGGTAGATGTGAGGGGAGGTGTGTGTTACAGGTGGTACCGAAGAATGGTTCACCCCTCATTCTGTATGGGCGGTGTGTTAGTCATGTGTTTTTGTTGGTTGCATATGTGTTTCTTATACTTGTGGTCTATGTACTTGTTGCATCAACTTGGTGTTGGACATGGTGGCAGTGATGTCGCCATGAGAGATGATGGTGTTGTTGTGAAATGTGTTTTCATGAACATATGACTAGTTATACATGTCAGGTGCTTATATGTTGTCAAGTGTACATTAGTATGGTTTATGTTGTCATGCACGAGGTCATGGTGTGTAGTTGATATGGTCATGCATTGATGACTGGACTCTAGCTAGAATTATGTTTATGTGTTGATATACCTATGTATTATAATTCTATATGATGTCATGATTATGTCTATACATGTATTACGCTAATTGGTTGATCTTGTAGATGAGATATCCTCCTCGAATTATGCTAAGGTACACTGGTTTATTGTGATTTGGTTTAGCTTACATGAGATGCCTTGGAGGAAGAAACAAAACATGACTAGCAATATGTTAGACTACAAAGATTCTCCCTATGAATTAGATGAGTAGCATGGTGTTGGACACTCTTCTGACTTAGAAGACACACTGAAAATTTTGAAGGAATAAATAAAGAGTTGTAAAGAAGATAATGATAGAATCATATAGGAACATGAGAAACAAACAAAGTTTAATGCAGTAATCCTTCAAAGTTTTTCAGAATTAGAAACAAGGACCACTTCGGATCAGCTATGGATAGGAGGATGGAACTAATGGGGAATATGGCAGTTGGTCTCATGGTGGTCACATGTCGGATAGAGATGACACGATTAGAGATGGCAGGTTCTTGGACAGTCTGGATAGGAGAGGGGGCAAACACAACTACTATTCTAGTTCTAGTTTTGATAGACACTATGATCATCATCATTATCATCCTTATAGGAGGAGTGATAGGGGATATTTGATGGATGAGTTTAAGAAAGAAAAACCACCTACATTTTATGGAGAGATAAATAAATCACAAGATGCAAAAGCATGGTTGCTTGGTATGAGTAAGTTCTTTAGGTTACATTATTACTCTAAAAACATGAAAGCCAGAATAGCTACATTCAGCCTCAAAAGTAAAGTAGATATTTGGTGGGAAGATGTAAAGAATGTTAGGAGTTTTATTGAGGAGGAACTAACTTGGAGTGACTTTGAGAGGCTCTTCTTGAAGAAGTATTTGTCAGAAATGTAATATTATGACAAAGTTATGGAGTTTTATGAGTTGCAAATGTGTTCCATGACAAATGATGAGTATACTAGCAGATTCTTGGAGTTGTTGAGTTATGTGCCTTACCTTAAGGAGGAGAAGGCAAAGGTTCAGAGATTCATTAGTGGGCTTCCATTAGCATACAAATACTGGATTGAGTTAAATGAGCCTATATCATTAGAAGAAGCCATTTGAAATCTGAAGCATTGTTATGAGCTGTAAAACCACAAAGTTGAGCCTAAGTGTGATTTGAAAGGAAATGAGAAAGCTAAAGCAAGATGGCCGCCAAAGTAGGGAAGGCCCCAAGATGCAGGTGAGAAAGAAAATGTGGTTCCTTAAAAGAAGTTCAGTACAATTGAGAAGGGACTTGGATCACAACCTAGAGAGAAGCAGACTATAGGTGATCATAGAGCACCGTTGCAGTATTGGATATGTGGCAAGGATTATTACAAGAGGGATTGTCCACAGTATCAGAGTAGTATACCTCAAATCTATAGTGCACAAGTGGCGCATACAATTGGGAATGTTATTCATATAATTCCTCGAATTTATGCAGCTGTGGACAACAGGTAGGCAGATCACCAGGAATCTATCATTGAGATGGGCGGTAAGCTTTGTGATAAATTTATTTCTATTTTGATTTGTCTTGAATCTAATTATAGTTATGGTAATCCTGACCTGGTGGATAAATGTGGCTTGAGAAAAGAAGTGCATGCAGAATCTTGGTTGGTGCAGTTGGCTACATGTACAAAGAAGAGAGCTCACCATTGGGTAAGAGTTTGTGCATTTGAGTTAAATGGTATGCCTACAAAAACACATTTGAATGTACTGCCATTGGGATTGTATAACATGCTTTTGGGTATGAATTGATTGTACCTTCACAAGACCAAAGTAGATTGTTATGACAAGGAACATAGTTACTGATGAAACGAGAAAATTACCGATTACTCATTTTTTTAAGGTAGCAAAAAAATCACCCAATTTTGAAAAGTGGTTATTCAGAATACAACCTTTTTTTTGGAGCATATTTTTGGCACTTTAAATTTTCTATGTATAAGTGAGAACCTTTTTTTTAAACGTTAGTGATTTTCATGTTGATTTTGAAAAGTGTTGATGCAACATAAACCCCCCTTTTTTAGAGGGCTCATTTTTTACACTTTAAATTTTCTAATGTATTAATATGAATATTATTTTTTAAATGTTGATTATTTTACCATTTTTGTCTTATTCATCTTCTTATTTTTCGTCTTAAGATTTTTTTTTTAAGGGTTTTCCAAACATGTATTTTTTTTTCTTTGCAATTTTGTTTTAAAATGAAATTTTTAATTTGTCTTGCAAAGGTTGAAAAAAATAATAATATTAATATTTTGAGGTTATGATTTTTTATATATTTATATATCGTTAATTGATTCAGAGAATACACATAAAGTGATTGTCACCAAAAAATATCAAATTTAAACACTCGAAAAAACATACAAATTTTGCATATAAATATAATTAAAAAAATATGTATTTTAGGACCTTTTTGCTTAAAAAATACATGTTAAAAAAAATATTCTTATGAAAAAATTGAATAAAAAAATTCAAAAAATAACAAATTTTATGAATTTTATATTCAAAGTTGATGACATTTTAAGTATTCAAATAAGATTTCAAGTAAAAATAACAAAAAATTGTTAAAAAAACTAAAACATACAATTTTAAAAAACCAATAAATAAATAAATAATCCTTAAAAATAAAAATTAGAAACACAAAAAGTTAAAAATAAAAAAATAAAAAATAAAAAATTTACCCAACTTAAAAGAAAAAAAAAACACCAAAATAATAATAATAATAAACTCAAAAAAAAAAAATTAAAAATAAATAAACTGAAAAAAATAATAATAATAATAAAATAAAAATAAAATAAAATAAAATAAAAAAACATATTAAAAACACATTTAAAAAAAACAAAAAATAATAAAAAAAAACACACATAAAAAAATTAAAAAAAAAAAACAAAACAAACAAAACAAACACATTAAAATATAAAGAATATTAAGAAAACATAAAAAAATAGAAATAAAATATTAATTAAAAAAAAACATAAAAATAAAAATAATAATTATTTTTTTGTTTAAAATTAAAAAATAAAAATAAAATAAAAAAACTAGGCCCCGTGGCCATTTAGGCGGGGAGGTCGATTACTTTTAACATTTGTTTTGATTATTTTTACTTTTAATCTTATAATCATTTTTTTGGAAAAAAAAAAAACTTAAAATGTCATCATATTTGAATAGAAATTCATAAAAATTTCATAAATTTGTTATTTCTTCAATTTTTTCATAATTTTTTTAACTAGCATATCATTTTTAGCTCCCCACTTGCGCAAGGCTCAGAGTTTCGATTTTTTTTCGAGAAAATCCAGAAGCGTTTTATAACGTATAACTCAAAATTACAAGCAATACACCCTATCCTATTCTCCTTATAGAAGTGGGTCTTTCCCCTATCGAGAGCCTAGCTATGACTAGGCTCCTGTTGTACAAACGTAAAATCAATAACATGGGAGACCATAAACTTCCTAAGTTAGCTTTAAATTCCAGCCAAAACTACTGAAGGCTCAAACGAGGTTGGTATAAAGATACCAGGGCCTGGTTAAATAATTGGGAGATCGATGAAAATGTTGCAATGAAAAATATTAATAGCATTAAAGATATTGTTACTTCTAAGTTTAAAGAGAAAATGTGGTGTGAGAAAGATTTAGAAGCTAAAAGAAAATTAAGATATTATAAGGAGGTCATCAACCCTATTTGAGAAGATTAAAAGTATCTCTCCATTTTAACTAGCTCAAAGATAAAAATTAATATAGCCAAGATAAGAACGAACTCTCATGAGCCCCATAGTGAAATAGGTCGTTGAGAAGTTCCTAAAACACCATGGGTGGAAAGGATCTGCCATCTCTGTGAGAATATGTACATTGAGGATGAAAATCACTTCCTCTTAGAGTGCCCTACGTGCACTCACATTAGATCTTAGTTTCATAATCTTTGTTGCAATACCGACCTTCCTAGCCTTTTAACATGTCAAAATTATAGTGTGCTAGGGATGATTCTCTCCAAGCTCTTTGAGCATAGGGGTACAATTTTAAAACAAACTAAATAATTCGTTTCTTTAGGTCCAATAAACCAATGTTTGGTCTCACTGAATGTTAACAAAATATATATATATATATATATATATCTATGATTTTTTCAAATGTTTTTTTAATTATTATTTTTTAATTTTTTTAATGTTTTTTAATAATTTTTAATTGGTTTTTTTATTTCTTTATTTTTTTTATCTTTTTTTTTAATATTTTTTTTATAAGTTAATTTTTTTAAATGCTTTTTTCTTCTTGTTTCTTTTAAAAAAAATTAATTGTTTTTATTGTGTTTTTTAATTTTATTTTATTTATTTTTTGTTTTTTTTTTTTTTTAATTTATCTCATCAATATTATTTATTTATTTTTTATTATTATTTATTTTTGTCAATTTTTAAATTCTTTTCTTAAATTGCGTTTTTTTTTAAATATTTTTTAATGTTTTTATTTTTATCCTTTTTCTTCTTATATAAGTTAATTTTCTTTTTTTTGTTTTTTGTTTTTTTATTTTTTATGTTTTCTTTTTTTTCTTTTTCTTTTTTTGGGTCATGTTTTTTATTTTTTTAATGTCAAATTATATATTTTATTTACTTGTTATTACTTTTTTAATTTTTTGTGTTTTTTGTTTTTTGTTTTTTGTTTTAGTGTTTATATTTTCAATGTTTTCATATTCTCAATATATTTGATTAGATGCATATTTCAAAATAAAAAATATGTAGAAGTAATAAGTCTAGGAGAACAATTTTTTATTGATGGTGTCCTTCCTTAGTGGTCGATAAGATTATGGAAACGTCACTTTCTTTTTGCATAATCTTTAATATTGTTATTAGTTTTGATTTATTAAATTCAAAAAAAAAAAAAAAAATTAATATTAAATAATTATTATTATTATTATTATTATTATATATGAAAATAAAATTACAATATATATATTTCTCAATAATGAAATATAATTTTTAAAAAACAATTTGTAAATTTCAAAATCTTAAAATTATTTAAAAATAAAATATTTACAGAAATTTCCAAAAAAATAAATGTTTTAATGGAGAGAGTATCAAAAACTCCAAAATCACATATAAATTCATTTCTTTTGTAAATTTGTTCATTCATCATAATTGGAGTGTTTCCTATCTAGTGACTTCAATATATTATATAAAAAAGACATTATATTTAATAAATTGTTATTAATATGATAAACTTAAAATAAAAATAAATTAATATAAATTAAATGGTAATAGTTTTTTAAAACAATATTAACACCATGGCTGAAAATGGTTGGAATTTTAAGGATTCTCTTAGAGGTGATGTTTTATCTTTAATTTCATGTCTATCGTTGGAATTTTAAGTTTTTTCAGATTCAGAATATTTACGCCATAAGGCGACACTATTTGAAAACAACTTTCCTAGTTGCCACTCTGTCCATGTTTGGGCCATTGGATGAAATGTTAGACGATTGAAATGTTTTAGACCATTAGATCCAATGCCTCCTTCAACCTAACTAACCAAATAACTCACTAAACATTAGTAATGTCTTCCACCTTGCTATGAAATACGATACATCCTGTAATTTGAATCATTCCATGGTCTCGGCAAGACGTAGACACGACTTTCTGTACAGAATCTCTTAAAGCTTTTAGTAATTTCTCTCATAAATGAAGAACTCTGAGAGTCGAGGTTTTAATAAAGCTTTGAGAAATTTCTTTTCATAAAATTATTAAATTGCGGGTACGTTTTGGAATTGATGAATGCATTTGGATTCCTATGTTCAGAGGACTATCAACCTTTGCGTTTTCGTTTTCCATTATATCAGTTTTAACTGGCGTAATGACTACCTATAATACGGGGCTGGCCTTTGGTGGTCTGGTGTCTATGGTGTACAGATGGCTCATTGTCAAATTTTTCACTCTTCTCATGGGAATCTCCATGGTTGAGATTTGTTCTACGTATTCAACGTCCAGGGGTCTGTGTTATTGGAGCGCTAGACTATGTGACAATGAATGGGGACCCTTTGCTTCATGGATGACAGGCTGGTAAGTACTTGAACCCATGATCTGAGTCTTTTGTCTTTTTAATGCACAATAAAATTCTGATCATTCAATGCTTCTTCTACAAGTGATTGAAGGTCCCATGCTTTGCTTTTAGGCACTATAAGTGAGGTCAGTCGAATTTGCTGATGGTTCACTTCCTCCTCTGTTCTTAATAACCTTCATTTTTCTTTTTTAACTTGGTAAAAGATTTTTTTCCTTTCCATTAGTGAGAATGTTTTTTTTACTATAGATCATGATATATAAGTTATTTTTCACCCACCGATTAATTTTTTAAGAAAGTTAAGAATTGACTGGCTCTTTATAATTTTAATTATTTTTATTTTTTTTAATTACTGTCATTTATGAATGAATTTAGTAAAAGACGATTTACAAGTTGTGATAATTTTTCTCCATTTTGAATATTATTATATTGTTGGATATAAAAGTTCTATGTACAAATAGCTTAAGTGTTTTGTTGGAAAGCATAAACTATATTACAAAAATTTTGGAGGTTTTTTATGGTTTTTAATAAGTGAGTTTTTTTTCAATGGACTTTTTTTTTTCTATCCAAAATAATTTGCTTGTAAATTTAATGATCGTGAAATTAGCTTCTTTTTTTAATTCTTTACTAAAAAGGGAAAATTGAATGTTATTAGTAAATCGTTGGAAGACAACCTTAAAAAAAAAGAACAAATAGCTTAAATTTTCCCATAACCACTCATAAAAACCATTTGATAGTAAATTTGAAAAATATTGCAAAGAATGTTGTTTAAATGTTGTTTAAATAGGTGAATGTTGTTTAAATTTTCCCATAACCACTCATAAAATCATTTGATAGTAAATTTGAAAAATATTGCAAAGAATTGTGTTAGGCACTCTATTTGTTTATGAAGTGAAATTTTACTGTAAAAGTCATATAGTCCTTATGATCTCATCTTTCTTTATCTTTCTTTTTTTGGGTAGAGACCTAGATTATATCATTATTCATGTACCCGTTGGTTTGCTTTTTAATTAAGGTTTGATGAACTTTTTTCAAAATACAATTATTATGTATCTGTCCAATGTTTGCTTCTTAATTAAGGTTTGATGAACTTTTTTCAAAATATAATTATTATGTATATGTCCAATGTTATCATTTAAAACTGGATTTTTCCAAATCTTCTCCAATTTGGCCATTTGTAATTAAAAATATTCTAATAATAAATTGATATATAATTAAATCATTATAAGTTCTAAAATATTTGGAAAAAAAATTAATATATAATTAAAATTATTATTTGGAAATTCTTTTATAAAAAATAAAATAAAAAATAAAAAATAAAAATAAAAAAACTATAAAATTTAAAAAATTTGTGTAGATATTTTATGATTCAAATTCATATGCAACCAAAGAATCGTCTTAGGCACTCTATTTGTTTGTGAAATTTTGCTTCGAAAATTATATAGTCCTTATGATCTCATTTTTTATCTATTTATTAATTTATGTACATGCCTACTCCCAAAATTATATAGTCCTCATGATCTCATTTTTTTTTTTTTAGGTACATGCCTATATTATATCATTATTCATGTACTGGTTGGTTTGCATCTTAATAAAGGTTTGATCAATTTTTTTTCAAAATATAACAGATATGTATATGCCCAATGTTATCATTTAAAAATGGAGTTTTCCAAATCTTCTCCAATTTGGCCATTTGTAATTAAAAATATGCTAATGATAAATTAATAAATAATTAAATCACTTTATGTTGTAAAATATTTGGAAAAAAATTAATATATAATTAAAATTATTATTTGAAAAAAAAAATTATATATATAATTTTTTTTTAAATGTGTATATATTTTATGATTCAAGCTCATATACAACCAAAAAATTGTCTTATGCACTCTATTTGTTTGTGAAATTTACTCCCAAACTTATATAGTCCTTATGATCTCATCTTTATTTGTGGGTATTGGTTTGCTTCTCAATTAAGGTTTGATGAACTTTTTTACAAAATATAACTATTATGTATATGTGCAATGTTAGCATTGCTTCTTAATTAACGTTTGATGATTTTTTTTTCAAAATATAAATAGTATGTGTATCTCGAATGTTATCATTTAAAAATAGAGTTTTACAAATCTTCTCCAATTTAGGCATTTGAAATTAATAATATTCTAATGATAAATTAATATATAATTAAAATCACATTAGGTTCTAAAATATTTGGAAAAAGATTATAATTAAAATTGTTATTTGGATTTTTTTTTCTAAAAAAATACTGTAAATTAAAAAGAATTTTGTATATTATATATTTTATGATTCATATGCAATCAAAAAAAAAAATTAGGCATGCATCTATAAGTATGTAACTCAATCATTTTCCCCTGTTTTCACACTTCACTGTTTATGACAACACCTTATCAATTTTTCATTTAAATGCTCATATGTTAAGATATCCCCAATCTCGTTTATGTCTTTGATGGTGCCTTTACAAAAGAAAATGCATTGTTTTGGGAAATCAAATACTACAATGATATGCTTTTGGAACTTGAACTAATGGGGAATGTCCAATATGAATTGCTCCTTTAGAATGTTGCAATATGAATTCACTCCAAAACAGAGGTGGGTGTTCCCTCAAAAAATCTACTTCTATGGCGAGGAATCACTCTTCATATATATGCCCAATGTTATCATTTAAAAATGGATTTTTCCAAATCTTCTCCAATTTGGCCATTTGTAATTAAAAATATGCTAATGATAATTTAATAAATAATAAATCACTTTATGTTGTAAAATATTTGGAAAAAAATTAATATATAATTAAAATTATTATTTGAAAATAAAATTATAAAAAATATATATATATAAAATTTTAAAAAAAAATGTGTATATATTTTATGATTCAAACTCATATACAACCAAAGAATTGTCTTTTTTTTTTACAAAGTCGGGTGCTATATTATATTCGAAAAAAGGAAGGAGAGGTTTCCTTGTTACAATCCAATGTTGTTGTGGAAAAACAAGGAGGGTTGCAAACACAAAATGTCGAGCCTCTGTTGTGTCAACTATTCAAGTTATACTACATTATAGATTTAGGATATATTTCGACAAACTGAGAAAGAAAAAAATAAAATTTAAAAGACATATGTAGAAAAGAGAGAGGAGGAATGAGGATTAGTCGATGTTGATTGGCCATTTGGTTGATGCATCAGCGTTGTCTTCAGGACCGACATTTCTCACATTGTTTGAGCTAGATCTTGGAGCTGAACGCTTCTCTAAAATATATTTCAAAATATGAAGATATCCTTCCACATGCGAACAACGATTGATGAGCTCATTGAGTTGATTCTGAAAGGACTAAGCCTTGTGTTGAAGGAGGGCCATATTGACTTGCTGCTTTTCATCTAGGATCCTAATCCAGGTGGATATTGGTGGTCACCCGCCTATTCCACTTAGGGCCCCAACATTGCCTCTTTCAGTTTTTCAGTTTCGGCACAACTTGCTATTTTTAGTAGTTTTTCAGGTCCTGACTTCCGGAGCCATTTTGAGGCCATAAACGACGTTTTTTGGGAAAACCGGGAGCAACATGGATTGATATTGCTCACTCAAAATTTGTATTCCTCTAATAGATATTTCTAACGAGGTATGGTTCACATCAAATGGAGATCATATGCCAAAGTTACATCCCCGAGAAGTTGAAACACCAATTTACCCAAATGGGGTCCATAGTTTTGGCGCTTCATCTCCTAGGGTTAGGGTTTTGGATGTTTAGGGTTTTCCATTATTTCTAAATAATAAATAGGCCCTCGAGCCTCATTGTAACTCAGTTCATAGGCCTGTAGCCGCCACATCTCTTCTCAGAGATAGCTACTAGCGCCCTAGCTAGTTTATTTCTATTCTATCTGTAAGCAAATTTCAGTTCTTTGATATTAATGAAATGAAGTGATTCTTCCGCTGCATCTTTTTATTTATGGTTATATGTTTATTCTATTGCGTTCCTACATAAATCCGGATCAGATCCTCTGTTGAGCATGGATATGCTCCATTTCTGCCTGTAGGTCTTCACAATGGAAGCAGTCTTCATTATGAACCATGAAGGATGAGGACGAGGCAGGGGCAGTCAGAACTGCTGAAGGGGAATAAAAAGAGCAGGGATGGAACACACGGATGTGAAATTGCAGGGAAGAGGGCAGGGGAAGTGGACAGGGGGTGGGTAGTGAATGGTGGAGAGGGAGGTATGAAACAGTTCCATGGGCAGCAACAGATAGGAAGGAGATTAGAACAGGGGAACGCGTGGCGTAGGTAGAAGGAGAGGTGCACTTCTGAATGAGTATGGAGTACAGTAGGAGAGAGTGATCAGAAAGATAATGAGGTGATGCAAGGATGAGGGAGGAATAAATAGCACAAGCTGGGAGGAGGAGGGAGACGAGGCTGAAAGATCGAGGAGATAAGGTCACGAGAGGGGAGATGTTGTAAGGATGTTAAAATCTGATAAGTTCAGAGATATTCTTCCATATAATCCAACAAAATAGATATCCTGGCAGAAATAAGATCATGGCAAAGGTGAGAGAGATATGCCATCATGACTATGCATTTGACCGATTGGTCTATTGCAGGATTTGTTAGCCAAATTATCCGCAAGCTTATTTTTGGCTCTGAGGATGTGGTGAAAGGAGATATCCTTCATATCTCTAATCAATGTGTGACATCTGCTGATGATCCTGTGAAGAGCTATGTTTTTTATTGGAGAGTCCTTTAACATCATGCTAATAATAATAGCTGAGTCCCCAAACACCATTGCATTTGTAACGTTGTATCTCTTTATCAGTTAGAGAACTTTACGGAGAGTGTAGGCTTTGGCTTTGTTTTTATATAGAAAGCCGAGACCCCATTCAAAGGAGGAAAAAAAACTGCCATTTTCATTCCTTGTGAGGCCTCCAACCCTAACAATACTCGGATTCAATTTAGAAGCTCCATCAAAGAAAAGGGTTGGTCTTTTGTAACTATCGAGCCATTCGATAAAATATTTTTCTTAAAGTCTTATATTCCAGTTTTATTTTTGATAGGTTTGAGTAACTAGAGGTTTGAAAAATCCAGGACTGTCCAAGACTCTCCCCAAAAAAGTACTTTCATCAACTTGAAGATCGTTGAAATTGATATTACCAGTGCTTTTTGATAGAATAGTTTTAGTGGTGAGACTCCAAGTCTTGTTGCAAACTTTCCTTAGAAATGGTTTTTAATTGTTGAAGATCATCTTATTTCTTTCCAACTAGATGTTCTAGAGAATCACATAAGGAAGGGTATCCCAGACCCTTTTGGTTATGTTCCTGCTCTTTTTCCCCCAAGGGTATTCTTTTTTCCAATTTTTTATCAATTCTGGAGTAGAGTTGGTGGAGTCTAAATCAATTTGGGAGAAAGATGTGAGATCTTTCCAACATTGGATAATAAAAGGGTATTTCACAAAGAGATGAAATGCAGTCTCTTCTGTGCATTGACAGTTGGGACATCTAGATGGGCCATAAACACCTCTCTTTTTTTTTTTAATTTTTTGAGGTTAAGATCTTACCTTTGAGGAGAGTCCATATAAATATTTTTATCTTTGGTATGGCTTCAGACTTCCAGATGAGATTCTAGATAGGCCATTGAGGATATGGGAACTTCTATTTTAGAAGTTGACAATAAGCTACTTTGATAGAGTATGAGGACCAGAAGGGATCCCATCGAAGACTATCTTCACTGCCTTTCAACAAAGGTTCTGCACCATGAAGCATTACTTTAAGATTTGTCAGATCAAACTCAGGGGACGAGCGGAAAATCCCAACCAATCTAGGCATTTGTATGCTCATCCCACCTTGAAATCTGAGCTAAGGTGTTTATATCAATATTCTGAATGTGGATTTGAATTCGATGGATAATCGGGCAATTTTTAAGAGGAGCATGCCCCATAATTTGATCATTCCAGATGTTTGTGTTGCTTCCCCCTTGAGGAAATTTGGAAATATTTATGTTGATAAAATGGATGGCTTTCTTGCATAATGCCCAGATTCTAGAACGAGGCCTACTTGGGATTTCGTAATCAAGGAGATTTTTTCTGGGTGAGCTGAGATATTTGGATTCCAAAACTTGTTTCCACCATATGTGTTGTCCACTAATCAGGTGCCACACAATCTTTCCCCCAAATGCATTGTTCAAAAGTTTTGGGATACGAATACTGAGCCCACCATTTTCTTGATTTTGCGTAATTTGTCTCCATTTGACTAAGTTATATTTCTTCTTCTTGTTTTTTCCTCCTTGTCAAAGAAATTGCCTTAAAACTGCTTCAATTTTTAGATGTATGCTGGTAGGTGCATTGAGCAAGGTGAAGTGATACAGAGGCAGAGAAGAGAGGACATATTTTAGGAGGATTAAACGCCCAGCCATGTTAAGCCAGGACGATCCCCAATGTTGCACTCTTTTTTTTATTTTGTTGATTGTGATGTTCCATACCTCAGACTTCAAAGTTCCAACACTTATTGGCATCCCAAGATAATTGAAATAGGCCCATTCAGTTTGTAGGAGAATCTGAATATTTTTGTAATGCTATGGATGGTGTGATTTGTAGCATTCCATCCATAAATACAAATTTTCTTATAATTTATCAGCCCTCCTGAGTAAAGCATAAAGTTGTCACGAATAGATTTGAATCTTTGAGCAGTAATGTAGGTGGCACCGTCCATCAGAAGGGTGTCATCTGCAAATTGAGAGTGGTTCATATTCTTGACTCCATTGCCGAATTTGATTCCAATGATGAGGCCAACTCTACGCTTGTGGTGTAAGGCCCTACTGAAGGATTGAACCATAAGAATAAAGATAAAGGGAGAGATTGGACAGCCTTGTTTGATACCTTGGGAAGATTGAAAGAAATTTTTTGGCCTGCCATTGATTAGGGAGAGAGATCCAGGGGTTTGAAATACAAGCATTGATGAAGGAAATGAAATCTTTGTCAAAACCCATTTTTTGAAGCACAAAGATGAGAAAGGAATGTCTCACCATATCAAAGGCATTGGCAAGGTTGAGCTTCAGGATGAAACCTTTCTCATCTTGCATCATACTCGAGTGAATGGTTTCTTGAACAAGGAGAATGGAGTCCGAAATGTGTCTTTGAGATATAAATCCCCCTTGATTTTCAGAGATGAGGTTGGGGAGATGGGGTTTAAGGCGAGTGGCAAGGATTTTAGTGATGATTTTGTATGAGGAGTTGCATAGGGAGATAGGTCTGAACCTAGAAAAGGAGGAGGGGCGGTTTTCTTTGGCTATAAGGGCGAGGTAGGTGGAATTGGTAAAGCCCCCAATCTTCTTCTTCCTTTGAGCCCACTGAATCATTTTGATTAAATCCTTTTTAATTAGGTCCCAATAGGTCCTAAAAAAGATAATGGAGAAGCCATCCGGACCTGGAGACTTATCTGGATGTAAGGACCATATAACATTATGAATTTCGGCCTCCTATATATCTATTTTAAGGGTTTTTTTTATCTCCTCCATGATTAGCTTTGGCAAGTGACTTAAGAGGTCTGAATAATCCTCAAGCGCAGCTAGTTCAGTGAGCCGGTTCTTATAGTGATTAAAAGCAGCAGCCTTTATACATACCTGATATGTCTAAATTATTCCTTCATTATCTATGATGGATGAGATGTTATTCCTTATCTTTCGAATCGTAGCTTGTTTTTGAAAGAAAGAAGTGTTTTTGTCACCTGCCTGGAGCCATAGCTTTCTATATTTTATCCTCCACTTCTCCTCTTCTTTCCTATTGACTTTATACAAATTCTATTAAATATATTTCTCTTGATCTGAATTTTCTTGGTTCGCTCCATGTGTATCAATTTCATTATGAATACCTTCCAACTTAACTTTGATTTCTATTCTGGCTTTGTTGGGTTCCTTGTAGTGAAGCTTGGCCCAATCTTTAAGAGACATTCGAACATTCTTCAACTTTGTTTCCAAAATGTACGAAGGATACCCCTCGACATGTTTCTGCCAAGTATAACACACAATCTGTCTTGCATAAGGGATATCACTCCAGAGGGGGTTGTATTTAAAAGGGAGGGGGCCGAGGGAGGGCTGGTCACCGAGGGAGAGGGTGACAGGGTAGTGATCTAAGGATGAGGAGGAGAGGATACAAGAGGAGGCTATAGAGAAATAAGAAAGGAGAGGTACAACCACTATGAATCGATCAAGTCGTTCCATAATGTTTCCCACTCCAATTATGCGATTGCTCCAAGTAAATTTGCGGTTTTTAGGGATGACATCAACCAAATCATGATCTTGGATGATGATTTCAAGCTGGTCTCTAGATGGATCCGAGTTGAAGCTTCCACCTATTTTTTCATTAGCATGCAAGATCAAGTTAAGATCCCCACCAATGTGATATTTTTTTTGTCCTCATTTTCTATATCTGTTTTCATTGTGCTCCAACAAGATTCTTTATCCATGTAATGATTAGGCCCATATATATTATATACAATGATCTCAATGTTCTCTTTAGTACTCTGAAGATTTACTTTGATCCTTTTTTTTTTTTACAGCTCTATTTGCTCCCAAGCGTTCCGATTCCAAATGGTGGTTATTCCTCCCGAGGCACCCCTGGATTCCATGTGAGTGCCCGTATAGTTCTTTATTCTGTTTATAATATTTTACATATCTTGATCTCCTCGTTTATTTTCTTGAAGGAGAATGATTTCAGGCTTTTCTTGATTCATAAGGTCTCTTAGAGCTTATTTTTTTGAGGGGTGCCCTAAACCCCTCCAGTTCCAAGAGAGGGATTTCATCATTTCAGGAATACAGGATGTGGACCTGACTTCCCTCCTTGCTCATTTTGACTTGCTTATTTGTTATTTTTCCCTAGAATGAAGGATTCTATAGGGTGCTGAGTTCCAAGGGCTATATCTTTTTGGGCTGTTTCATCTCTGTGATGTTTGGAGGGCTTCCTTCCGGGGCCAGTTTTTTAAAGAATTTCCAAGGTGACCCCATGTTCTTTTGTTGTGTTTCTAGTGATCCAGGCAGAAGAAGGTTCTGAAGAGGAGGTGGAGGGGCAAGATTTAGAAGGGGAGAACTGAGGAGATGAAAGATGAGAGAGGATGGAGGGTTGAGGAGGGTTAAGGGGGTGGAGGGGGGTCATAGGGTTGCTGAGGGGAAGGGGAGGAATTGGACAAGGATTCTTTGAGGGGAGGGGTAGAATGCGTTGAAGGATTACCGAAGTTTCTAGGGTTCAGTGCAGTTTTTTTTATAGTTTCCCATTAGGTTTCTGGATCTGGATTTTCAATATCAATGACTTCGGAACATCTATTAGCAAAGTGACCGTATTTGTGACATACCTTGCACTTCAATGGGATTTTCTCGTAGTCTAGATGATGTATGTGGGTCTAGTTGTCAACTTTAAGCTTGATCGCTTCAGGAAGGCCTTTACCCAGGTCCACTTCAACACAGATCCTGGCACAAGCTTGCATGTTGTCCTTCGACTCACTTCGGCCAATGAATTTTCCTACTGCGTTTCCAATAGCTCGAACGGAATCATCACCCCAGCAGTGCAAGGGGAATAACATTGGGCACATTGAGTTCAGGATCAAAGTCTGAAGTCCATTTGTTGAGGTAGAGCCCTCTGGTGTCCATGAAGTATGGTCCATTCCTAAATATCAAATCCTTATCTTCTTTAGTTTCAAAATGAAAAGTGAAATAGCCTCTGCCACATAATTTGATTGAAATTTTTCCATTGATCTTGTCCGCCCAATTGCGCTCAACCCATTTTTGAACAGTATTCGGAGAGGGCCACAGGCCAGTGAACTGCCCAATGAGACCCTTCTCAACAAGAGAGAGAGAAGCCATACACGGGATAACCAGAGGAAGAGATATTTCCTGAATGCCTTCAATTTTCTTGACAAACTTTGAGATTTCTGATCTAGGGCGAGGAGGATTTAATGAACTGATCAAAGCCAAAAAATCTTGGGCATGATCAGGCAGAGGGGCCACCTCCAGGATGGCCTCCGGAGGGGCCATGCACACAGAAGCAGGCAGCAACAAGGCAGGACAATGTTGGCTTCAGTTAAGTTGTGACCGCGACACCTGTAGAGAAAAAAAATAACCAAAGAATTGTCTTGTGCACTCTATTTGTTTGTGAAATTTACTCCGAAAATTATATAGTCCTTATGATCTCATCTTTATTTTTGGGTATTGGTTTGCTTCTCAATTAAGGTTTGATGAAATTTTTTACAAAATATAACTATTATGTATATGTGCAATGTTATCATTGCTTCTCAATTAAGGTTTGATGAACATTTTTTCGAAATATAAATATTATGTATATCTCGAGTGTTATCATTTAAAAATAAAGTTTTACAAATATTCTCCAATTTAGGCATTTGAAATTAAAAATATTCTAATGATAAATTAATATACAATTAAAATCACATTTGGTTCTAAAATATTTGGAAAAATATTATAATTAAAATTATTATTTGAAATATTTTTTAATAAAAAAAACACTATAAAATTAAAAATAATTTTTTATATTATATATTTTATGATTCAAATTCATATGCAATCAAAAAATTATTTTAGGCATGCATCTATGAGTATGTAACTCAATCCTTTTCCCTTATGTTTTCACACTTCACTATTTATGACAACACCTTACCAATTTTTCATTTAAATGCTAATATGTTAAGATATCCCCAATCTTGTTTATGTCTTTGATGGTTCCTTTACAAATGCAAATGCATTGTTTCGGAAAATCAAATACTACAATGATATGCTTTTGGAACTTGAACTAATGGGGAATGTCCAATATGAATTGCTCCTTTAGAAGGATAAGAAAACATTCACTCCAAAGCAGAGGTGGGTTTTCCCTCAAAATATCTACTTATATGACGAGGAATCACTCTTCATATATGTTATTTTTCTTATGCTAAACTTACAACGTTCCCTTTGCTACATTTGTTGTAATTACTAGTTTATCTTTAATGTCATTATTAAAAGATGTTGACTATTTACCCCAAAGAAGAAAGTCGTTATTCCAACATCAACATTTTTCATTTTCAGGGTGTTTTTTGCACAAAAAATATTGGATTTTACTTTCGTTTTTAAAAAATGTTGAAATTTTACCCTGAAGAAAAAAAAGGTTATTCCAACATAAACACTTTTCGTTTTTAGGTTGTTTTTTCATGTTTTTTTTTGTTAGAGTTCTCATTTTGAGGTAATATTTCTCCCTTGATTGGTAAATTTGTTAAGGACATTGAGTGCCCCGATGATAATGGGGAAAAGAGAATTCTGCAGGGAAAGAAGAATCCTACACCAGTGAGGATGGTCGCAACTATGCAAGCTAAACGTAGTTGCAGGAAATGTTGTGTGATTTTTGCAGTGCATGTTTCTAGTGACAAGGGAAAGGATGTAGAGGATGTAGAAATATTCCAAACGTATCATGTATTGCAGCAGTTTCATGATGTGTTTCCAGCTAAGATTCCAGAGTTACCTTCTCACAAGGAAGTGGACTTTTCTATTAAGTTGGTGCCAATGGAAACACTAGCATCAAAGGTACCTTACAAGATGAATACGCTAGAGCTAGTAGAGTTGAAGTTGTAGCTGAAGGAAACGCTTCACAAGGGGTACATTAGGGCGAGTGTACCACCTTGGGGTGCACCATTATTTTTCATGAAGAATAAGGATGGTACTCTCAGGTTGTGCATTGATTACAGACAACTGAACAAAGTGGCAATCAATAACATGTATCTATTGTCGCGGATTGATGACTTTCTTCATTAGTTGAAGGAAGTATTTGTTTTCTCTAAGATCGACTTGAGATCATGATATCATTAGGTACGCAATCAAAGAAGAGGACATCTACAAGACCTTAGTCAAGACCAAGTATGGGCATTATGAGTTTTTTGTAGTTCCATTCAGTTTGAAAAATTCCCCGCTACATTTATTTGTTTGATGAATAGTGTGTTGCATCCTTATCTGGACAAGTTTTCTATTGTATTCATTGGCGACATCTGGTATATTCTAAGAATGAGGAAGAGCATGTCAAGCATTTAGAAATAGTGTTGAGACTGCTAAAAGAGCATTAGTTATATGCTAATCTTAGCAAGTGTAGTTTCTTCCAGACATAGGTACACTACTTGGTACATGTTGTTTCCAAGGAATGAATAGTAATAGATCTAGAAAAGATAAGGGACATCATGGAGTGGGAAGATCCTAAGAATGTGGAGGAAGACAAATAATTTATGGCATTAGTAGGTTACTACAGGAGGTTCTTCAGGAAATTCTCATGCATTTCATACCCTATTACATCCTTGCAGAGGAAAGGTAAGAAGTATGAATGGACAAAATAATGTGCAACTAGTTTTGAGCAGTTGAAGCAATTGTTGACCAATGCTCCAGTTCTTAAGATTACAGATCCGAATAAAGAATTCATGGTGTGTACATATGCTTGTAAAAGAGGACTTTATGGAGTCCTTATGCAGGAGGGATAGGTGGTATGCTATGAGTCCAGAAAATTGAAAGAGCAGGAACATAACTACACGATTCATGATCTTGAGTTGGAAGCTACTATTCACGTGTTAAAAATGTGGAGGCATTATCTTATTTGCAGGAGATTTGTATTGTTGAGTGATCACAATGGGTTGAGATATTTATTTGACCAACTGGATTTGAATTCCAGGAAATCTAGATGGTTTTCCACCCTTAGTGAGTTTGACTTTGAGATCACATACATTAAGGGAAAGGAAAATAGAGTTGTAGATGCTTTGAGCAGGAAAGTACAGGTGAACCATATAACAACTATGAGTTCCTATAGGACAGGCTTAAAATATCATATATTATAGGTAGGAAAACATGATAATATATATGTGGAGCTCAGGCATAGGTTACAATAGAGTACATGTACATGTGCAAGTGCAGGTGCGGGTGATCGGGATGCAGACTATTATCTCACATCAGATGGCTTGGTGAGATTTAGGGACATGATCTATGTGTCAGATGATAGTGAACTCAAAAATATTATATTGAGGGAATTCCATGTTAAGCCATACTCGGATCACCCAAGATATTAGAAGACTCATTGACGACGGTGAAGAATTTCTACTATTTGCCGAATTTGAAGAGGATGTAGCAAAGTTCGTGGTTAGATGTTTTGATTTTTAGCAGGTGAAGGATGAATTACAGCCTATTATAATTCCAGAATGGAAGTGGGAGGTCATTTCCATGTATTTTATTACATGTATTTTCGAGGAAAGTGAGGCAGCATGATTATATAATGGTTGTGGTCGACAGGTTGAGGAAGGGTTCTCACTTCATTCTAGTAAATACTACATATTCAACTAGTGAGGTGGCACATGTGTTCATCAGGGATGTAGTTATATTTCATGGTGTTACAAAGAATATTGTTTCTAACATGGATTCAAAGTTCACTTCCAAGTTTTGGAAGGAGTTTTTTGGAGGATTAGGTAAAATTTGGCCTTCAGTACATCTTATCATCCGCAGAAAGATGGACAGACAGAGAGGGTCAATAGGATATTGGAGGATGTGTTGAGGATGTATGTGATGCATTAGTAGAGGAAATGTGAGGAGTACCTTCCATTGGTTGAGTTTTCATACAACAATGATTATCAAAATTCGTTGAGGATGATTCCTTTTGAGGCATTGTATGGGAAAAGTTTCTATACTCCCTCTAGATGGAGTTATCTAGTGAACATGGTACTTATTGTACTAGACATGTTGGCAGATATGGAACATGAAATGCAGGTTATAAAGAAGAATCTGAAGGCGGCACAAGACACGAAGAAGATTTATGTAGACCAACACAAGGCATTTAAGGAGTTTCAAGTTGGGGAGCATGTGTATTTGTGCATCAAGCCCAAGAAGATCTCCTTGAGGATTAGATCATGTGCCAAGTTGGCACCACAGTATTGCGAGCCTTTTGAGATCCTTGAGAGGATTAGACTAGTGGCCTATCGACTTGCACTACCTCCAACAATGAAATTCCATGATGTTTTCCATGTTTCATTACTTAAAAGGTGTATATAGGATGTTGATAATGTTATTGATTGGTCTATATTGCAGGTGGATGAAGAAGGAGAATTCCATATGGAACCTCAATGCATATTGCAGTGGAAAAAACTCATGCTCACGAACAGAGCCATAGAGAAAGTTAAAGTGCAGTAGAAGCACTTTGGGCTCAAAGAAGCTACATGGGAGATGGGTGATTAGATGCGAGCTAAGTATCCTTCATTTTTTCTAGTTGAGGAAAATTATTTTTGGTATTTGTACATATTTATGTATGGTTTCTATTGTAAATAATGCCAGAGATAAGTTAAAATTCTCCAATAAGCAGTATGGTTGTTATATTGTCATGTTGTCATGACGATTTTTTCTTTGAGCAGGTTATTCATTGTAAATATTGCATCGAGCTAAGTTATAAATATCCATGGGAAGTATTGTTTCTTTTCAGCGGTTTGGATGAGGTGTAGGCGTGGTTTAACACTGAGGACGGTGTTCCCCAATGGGGAGGGTTCTTTAACAGACCGGGGTTAAAATTTCATGTAATATAAGTTAATAAAGGCAAAAAATAAGACCATGGTTAAGGGACACTTATTCCAAGCTGAATTTGGGAAATATATCTTAGTGGGCATAATTGGATGTGTTTATGGCTACGGGAAATTGGAAAACGCAATGGCTAAGGCATTAAAAATGAAAAAAGTATTTTTGCCACATTTTTTTATGAAAATAAAGGAAATTAGGAGGAAAGGAAAGTGAAAGGTAACAGGTTGCATGAGAGGAACAAATTGAAGAAAAATAATGGAAAATGAAAAAAAAAATAGAGGTCTCATTGATAAAAAGGCTTTTGAGGATAAGTTGGTAGGTTTTTGGTCAGTTCAGTTTTGTATTTCTCTCTCTACTCTCTCTCTCTCACTCTTGGACACTTATAGTTTTCTTGGAGTATTTCAAAATTGAACCAAGAAATGGAAAAGAAAGAAGAGGAAGAAAAAGGAAAGGATGAAGAAAAATTACTAGAAATATTAACTTATTTACCGAGAGGAGCAAATATAAAATTACCAGCAACAAAACATACAAACAATGCACAAAATATTTGACCGGGAAAAAAATTCAACTGCGGGGAAAACCCATCCAATGAAATTTCATTAACCATTGGAAAAAACCATGACCAATCTGGCCATGTGAGCCTTCACCGCTCACCTCTTTGGCCTTCTTACAATGTAGTCTTCCCAACCTTTTATAGGTTCCATTACATGGAATACCATGGGATGAAAACCATGGGTGCACAATACCATGTGCCCCAAAAATACCCGATTGTTTAACCTGATCAACCTTGACTCTAACCCTGAGTCAATTTACCTAACATTCCCCCCTAAAACTTGACTTGGGGTTCCTTGACTAAATCGAGCCAACCTTGCCAAGTGAGTCAACCCACCGCTGCTCACTTTGGTCTTTACCCCCCTCAAAGTTTTATTCTTGGGGTATCTATTAACCCAACATCCCCATATCACCTAGGTCTAACCCAAACTTTACAAGTGATTACCCCAAGGTACGCATGCCTTTCCAGGGCTTACAACAGTATGCCCACTTACATGTAATAAAATTTGACTTAATAAATAATAAAAACAAATTGTGTTTGTTTCATTGTTTTTATTTTAACACATACTTCTACCTTAGCATTGCTCCACTCTTTGAGCCTCATGCATTCCACTTCAGTCGATCAATCCACTGAGCGCTTGATCTTGACCCATTGTTGCTTGGCCTTCGATGCTGCCCCATAATCTTCTCCGTGTGCTTTCCATTAACATATCTTCATAGCCATAGGCTTCTGGCAGCACCATGAGTTCACTCCATGGTGTCAAGATACTTGCTTAGCCTCCCTCGAGATGAGATATCTCTTGAGATCATAAGAGAAACCTCTGCACAATATTCTCCTCTTATATTGAGTTTGGACACAATTTTTAAATCCCAGAAACCACACACAAAAAACTACACTGCTAAACACATGCTCGAGGGATTCCCTGGCATGATCTCTGACCACTATGATCTCCTTGAGCCCTCTTCCATTATCTCCACTTACGGGCTTTTTTTTTTGTTGCATCACAAAATAGATATGTAGTTTCCTCACCATCGATATCTTCACCATTTCTTTTTCCCTTCTCGTAAGCCACCAAAATAATTTCCCATGTGTTCTTGCTCGATGATGAATTTATTTCCTTTTCCTGCTCTTCTCCTCCTCTGCGTACCTAACCACTTCAGTATCTGACTGAAGGGATCCATTGTTATCCCTTGTAGGCTAATGCTTATGATATGTAGATAACAACATTCTTAGCGACAAAGTAGTTATACAGAGAGCAGCATATACACAAAGAAGCGATAACTAAAAATTAAAGCTCCCAAAAATTTCTATCCATGATTGCACTCCAACAATTTATATCCACACTCGATCCCCGCAATTTCTATCCATGCTCACATTCATTTGTCAACTCTCACGAGCCATGACTAAACAATTGTGAATCCTTGGAGTCTCATGATTGGGACACAAAACTTCACCAATCGTGATATGTGCAGTCAAATCTCAGAATTATGTATTTATCTCTCCATCCATAAGGGAAACTCTCATTTCTCAACTTTGTTGTTCAAATTGGATATACTTGCGTCTATTCCGCTGTTGGAAACCTATCCCTATTATTCCCTATGGATTTTAATATCACCAGAGTTATGAACTCTCTTGCTTCAAAGTCCACGTACTTGGCTCTCCAAAGTCTTGGCTTGCGCACAATGCAATATTTCTCTCACTTATTTGTAACCACGCCTCTTCATACTCGATCACATATCTTACAGAATGGATCACCTGCTTCCATATCAGATCTGTAAACAACCTACAACCTGCAATGATTTCATCAGGCCTTATAAACCCTTACATTCCAAATCCAAATCTGCATCGGTGTTACAATTTACATCTCCATTCACAGGCTAATAAAACCCTTGGCAACAGAAGCATCCCTCTGAAGCCAACATTTGGCTCTGATACCAAATGAAGAAAAAATACCAGAAATATTAACTTTTTTACCGAGAGGAAAAAATATAAAATGACCAACAAAAAAACATACAAACAATGCAAAAAAAAATTAAGCGGGAAAAAACCCCAACTCTAGGGAAAACCCATCCAATGAAATTTCATTAACCATTGGTCAAAACCATGACCTATCCGGCCATGTGAGCCTTCATCGCTCATCTCCCTGGCCTCCTTACAATGTAGTCTTCCCAACCTTTTATAGGCTCCATTACATGCAATACCATGGGACGAAAAACATGGGTGCACAATACCATGTGCCCCAAAAATACCCGATTGTTTAAATTGGTCAACCTTGACTCTAACGCCGAGTCAATTTACCTAACAAAGGAAAGGAAATCAAAGATCAAGCAAGAAAGAGCAGGATCAAGCAGCTTCAACATGAATACCTCATGTAATAGATTACATGTATGATTTCCTAGCTTGTTTTGACATGCATGGTATGTGCATGTTGGTATTTGGTTCTTTTGCTGTCGGTGGCATAGTTTTGTCGATTTTTGAAAGTGGTTTTTAGCATTTCCTTTCCTTTTTCCATATAGCCATGTTGTGATGGGATTTTTCTCGGTTTTTAGATTTGGAATTTCCAAATGGTTTCAGAATTTGGAGATGAGGTGGTCTCAGGTTCATTCCCAAAGTCCTAGGAATCCCTTGACCAGTTTTGGCAAGATACACGTTAAATCCTGACGATGGTGTCTCAGTAAGGGCCAAGTGATTCGGGTGGATTGCGGTAAAGCCTAGAGATAGGGATATCGAAAGTTCCTCAAGGATAATGATAAGATCCAGAGGAATTCCAAGCTCAGTTCAGTTTTGTGATCTCAATGTCATTTTAGGTGAGATCATGGTATGGTGAGGGTGGAGGTGGTTTAACCTCTGGATTCCCTTGGTTGTTTTTTGATTGGTTTATCCATGAGATCCCACATTCATGGTTGGAATATCGCACGGGGGTGACTGGATGAAAGATATATTTGGTTCAACCATGTCTATGATCGGGTGGTACGTGGAAGTGCGGAACTTGGTTGGATCTTGCCTATGTTTAATGAAAGCTAAGTTCTCTTGCTTGTGTTCTTGTATTTATGTGGCTTTAATGTATGTTATCTTTTAGTTATTTTTGTGTTTATATGTTGGTTATAAGCTAGTTCTAGTCATGGTTCATTTCATGTTTTTACTTGTAACTAAAATAATAGTGGATGCAAGTCCTAATTAATGTTAAAAAAACTAATGGGAGAGGGTGGTGATCCTTCTTTATAAGTTCATATAAATTTTCAGTCCCATATACTTAGTCTTGTATTCATGACCTGTAGATTGAAATGTTTCCAAGTGTTTGACAGAATGTTAGTCTCAGTTGGGGATGGTTCGACCTAGTCCTGGTGTCATTTTTTAGTTTACAAGCATTTTCCTTGTGTAATTTACGAATTATAAAAGTTACAGGGATTTTTTGGTAGAGGTCGAGCCCCAACCCTATAATCTAGCCTTAAATTCTGCAGTCGCTGGCACAACACTAAGTGAAAAATTCCATAGTCACACTGATGTAGGCTTATGCATTCAACTGGGAGTTCCAATCACATTGATCCCTTGCAAAGGGAGTGAATGGGGGTAAAACTCAGGGAAAAACCAGATTGGATCAAGGGATGGATACATAAAGGGGTTGCATTACTCCTGGAGGGTCCTGTGGCACCTAAGGGAAGTCAGTAAGGGTTGTTTGTTGACTCCATTTCCTTGAGGTCACCTAGGAGGTTGATTCTAGTCATAACTGATACTCATCACATGTTTACCCCAACAGACTAGTTAACTTGGGTAGATTTTAGGGGAGTTGTGCATCACAATCTCTTCTCGAAGTTATTCCTGTGATGGTCTTCTCTTGCTTAGATTCCAGAAGGACTTCTAGAGTGCATTAGGTCAGCCAATTTTTTATTTTTATGGCCATCAAACTCTGACGATGCCCTCCTATGGGTGGGATGGGATAAAATTTCTAAGCCCAAAGCCTTTGGGGGCTAGGGTCTCATTAACAAATTTCACTTCTCACATGCCTTACTTGCAAAATTTGGTTGGCGTCTTCTAACTACTTAGATCTTGTGGAATTATTTTGTTGTTGATAAATATATCTCTCCACTAATGGTGGGGCATTGGGTTCGTTTTGCGAATAAGACATGACACAAAATATCTATCATTTAGTGTGTTGCTTTAAAAACTTTTGAAACTATCCATAGTGGCCTCGCGTGGAGGGTTAGCTCAGGTGTCTGGATTCATTGAGGAATTGATCCCTAGCTAAGCTCTAACCAGGATCATCTTATTCCCACACCCCTAATCAATTTTCTCTGAGATCGCAAGATATAAAAACTTTCTCACATTGTTAACCCTTCTCTTCTATATGGAACCAAGGGTGGAAATTTTCAGTTGATTTAGGAATCCAAACTTTCTACACTGTCTAATGGGAAAATTACATAAATTATCTTCGACTGGGCCATGTCTTCGTATTGGATCGAGAAGATAAAATTCTCTTGATAGGCGCTAAAAGTGGGATTTATTCTTCAAAAGCAGGTTATAAATTTATTGCATCTTAACGACATCCAATTGCTCCTATGTGGTGATGGTTATTTGTATGGAAGTCCAAATTCCATCTGAAGGCCAAATTTCTTATGTGGTGTATTATGAATGGGAAGGTCCCCACTTAGGAGGTGTTACACAGGCGATTTGTTATCAACCTTGGATGGTGTGCACTATTTCAAAATGATGGAGAATCAATAAACCACCTTTTCTTAAATTTCTGTTTTGGTCGATGCATATGGGAATATTGTAGATCTACATAATCACAAATTGGACCATGAGTGGGTCCTTCTATTGAAACTACTTGGAAATAGTGGATTTCCCTCTCATCCTCTTGAATTTTCAAGGTTATTCCTTTAATTATCTATTGGGGCATCTCAATTTCTCGTAATAGAGCAATTTTCAGGATCAATCCTCCTCTCCTAGGTGCATGTTGTTGAACCTATGGAGATTCTTAGTCACTATCCTCTGGAGAAAGATGCTCACAGGGTTCGACTGAGTTACTGGTTGAACAACTTGATTGATCTTCTCCATGGGCTTATTTTGATGGGGCCTCGACTAAATTAGGTGGGAATGTGGGGTGGTTTTTCGCTACATCTTTCTTCGAACATCACCTTTCATGTTTCTGTTGCATTGGGTGTTGGATCAAATAACTATGTCAAACTTCTTTCATGTTGAAATATCCTCACATTTTCCATTAAATAGGGGGTTTGTCATTTACACCTCTTTGGGGACTCCAAGCTTGTTATCCACTAGTTCAATGGCACATAAATGTGCAGAAAGTTTATTTTATGTCCCATATTGGATGAATTCCTCGGATTAAAAAAATTTCTCACATATTTTTCATGCCAACACATTTAAAGGGAATTAAATCAAATAGATAACAGATTATTGAAGGCGGCCTTAGATTTGGATAAGGATATTTGGCATATCTATGAAAAACATGATGCATATCCTATTCAAACGAACTGAACCAATACCATGTACAATTTACAAGGCAACCACCATGATCTTAGTACATGGATTCATAATGCTTTACACTATTTATCATTATTATTATTATTCAGAGATCTTAGTTTTAGACTGATCTATATTTTGTTATGTACTTTGTAAAAATCCTCGACTATATTTTTGCTCATGATGAATGAGTATTTATTTATTTATTTATTTGGGATTTAGTGTTTATGAACCTTAGACTAGAATATCTATAATGATATTTTGCATAGGATGAACAAAAGTATATACATACACACTGAAGTGTGTCTAAAAAATGTAATTTTTATTTATAATTATGGGTTTTTTTCCTTTCTGCTGAAAAAATAAAATAAAATAAAATAAAATAAAATAAAAATAAAAATAAAAAATAAATAAAAATAAATAAAAAATTAATATTTAACAAATAAAATTAAAAGATGATAACAAAACTGACAAACCATCATTCATCATTTATTTTTTCTATGCGAACATCATAGTTATGACAACTGCGTAATGACTACGGGATAATTTAAAAAATAAGTACCTCAATCAGCCATATCAACTGGACTTTAGGGAGTTATTTTTCGTTATTATGATATGAGTATATTTATGTGTCTTGTTGCTTGATGTCTTTGCATTTGATCGAAGCCAACCTTTTTGCGGAAACACAACTTCAACTGGGTCATGAACATGGGTGGGAGTACTGCAAATCGATTCCAAACACAAAAACTCTAGGGATTGGATTAAATTTCCAACTCCAAGCCCAAATTTTATTGGAAAATTTTGGACTCAATGCTTTTCTTGATTGGTACTAAATTTCCTTATCTTGTTCTGGAGATATAAGGTTGAAAACATATGAATGTCAGTGCAAGCCTATTGGTTCTCACTGAGGGAAAAATAAAAAAAATACAAATTTGAAATAATTAACTTAGGAATGTAAATTGTAATGATATTAAAATTTTATTAGTAAAAATAATTGTAATTAAATTGTTGAATATAAAATAAAAACTAAATAATATAGATTGTGTAATTTTATAAAATTAGGTTAACTATATGTTTTTTTTTCATGTTTAATCATTTGATTTCATTAATAGTATAAATTGTGTTCAACTCATAATTATTATGCGAAGAGGCAGGCGTACCAAGTGTGGTAGAGATGATGTAATGTGGTAAGGGGATCAAATTTTAGCTCAAAAATAAAAGTGCCAAGAAATTCTTGAAACTAGCGCCAAGTCAAATTGCTCATCATTATGAATCCAATAATTTTAATTTCACCTCAATCCGACACCATATGCTCAATTTATGGTGTGCTGATCGTTTGGCCCAACAACTAAAATTTTAGCAGGTCTGCTGACTGGGTAGCTGATTGGGAGACTGTAAAACTAAGTCAACATGGTGACTATGGAGGGTATGAGAAAACCACATGTTGACACTTGTCCTTCTCTGGTTCATTTTTTGGATGTAAAATTTTATTGCTTGATTATGTTTCAGAGTGGACCAATGAAATGGTGCCACATGGCCTAGTCATGGGCTGCCATGTGGCACCCCAGTGGTGTTTAAAATTTTGGTATGGGTAGCCCCAATTCCTTTTTACCGCCCATAAGACCACACGCTAGGATTTAAAGGGGCCTGATAGGAAGGGCGAGCTGTTAGCCTGACCCTTGGTCCTGTGGCAGCCTACGTGACCACACACCCGATGTTTAAGGGCTAGGATGGTGGGGGTGGGTGTTAAAACTTAAGGCTCGGCCCACGACCTTATGTGGCCATATGGCCTGGATTTGCGGCCTTAAGGGGTCATTAGGCAATGTAATTTTCCAAAAAATTGCATCAGCGACAGGAAAAAATGTCACCCCGTTAGAAAAAATACGGCGGATTTGTAGGATAGTTAGACTGGTGGTCCGATGTGTAGGATAGTTAACATTAAAACTCATAAAAGAGCTTTGGAGCCATAAATTTTTGAGTTTTAGACCAAATTGAGCTCAAGAAGAGTCCACTTGGGGGTTTTTGGATGTTTTGGATCTAATGGTGACCTCTATTTGTTGATTTAATCACATCTAAGGAGTCTTTTTTCAGGTTGAATATCGAGGGTGTATGGATCAATCAGGTTTTTGAAGTCGTTTTGGAAGGTGTTTGAGCATGGAGAAAGCCTTCTAGTGGTTTTCTCACCTTCAAAAGTATACTGCAAAAGTTTTTACTTACAGGGTTCAACTTCGGTTTACTTTTCTCATTATTTCACATTGAGGGAAGTTTTTTTTATGATATTCTATGTGGAATTGAAGTGCTCATATGCTCATTTCCGTTGGATAATAGGATATTTTTAGGATATGCCTTGTGTTTTTGTTTTGTGTGAGTGTTATTTGCAGGAGAAAATTACCTTGTAGGGGTAATAAAATTACCTTGTAGGGGTAATAGCCACATGTTTTCATCATAAAAATTTATGTACTCCTTTTTCTACTGAATATATGGAGTGGTCTAGCTATGTTGGCAGATTCAGAGATGTAGTCCGAGAGGGGTGAACTCCACCACCAAATATTTTTTTATGCTCTTCATGATTCTTGTATGAGTTATGTGTTATTATGTTGTTTATGTTAATTTTACATGTGAATAATAACTCATAACTTGAAGAGACATTAGAAAAATAGGTTTTGTGTCAAGACCCATTTTACCTTGCAAAGCATAAGAACAGTCCTTGTGTGTTTGTGGAGAAGAGGAAAGTGAACACCTCCTCCATTTTCGTATCAATTGGTATTAAATCTTAAATCTTACCAAGTCAATAATGGGAAAAAAGAGTCTCCAAGAGCTATAGGACCATAATTTGGCCCTTCGTATGGAGAACATTGAGTTGAGAAGAAAGCTAGAGATAACTGAAGAGGAGAAGAGGCACATGCACATTCTATTGCAGCAAGTGCTTGAGGAACAAGTTGTTGAAATTTCCACTCTCGTGACAGCAAAATACACCTCTAGAAAGAAACCAACATGTGGTCATGGTTCAAAAGTGGATGTGGACCTTATGAGGAAGATGATGTGTGTCAAGGAAAATTTTAAGAAACCCCCCAAATTTATATTTATAATAAATGCACGAATCCCCATGGTATATAGAAAAATGTATAGGCTATTTTTTCATTAATATAATATACATACATAATTTTTTGGCGAATCTTTCACTAAATTATAAAATTTTCTTAAATATTGGCGAATTTTTTACTAGGTTATAAAGTATTGAAAATTATTGGTTAATCTTCTAAAAAATTAGAAAACATTGTAAAATATTAGTGATTAGTCACCAATGTATAGAAACTTATTAATAATAAGAAAAATATTTATTTAAAAACTATGATATACAATTTTCCATGTTTTGGAAAAGAAAAATCATGGGTAATGTTGCTCTAGGTTCTTGTTATACACTATTGAAAACATTTTTGCATGTTTTTATTATGTTTTACCACAAACGTCTTATCACATCCCAAGTGGAAATTAATTGGAAAGGCACCCCCAAAGGCATGTGATGTTGAACCAAATATATTCTTTTGCTCAAACTTGGTCTTTATGCATCTAGATAACCTGCCATATTCTATGTAATTCATATTGTGAGTTTACTCAAACCCTACTCTAGATGAGGTCATGGATATTGTGGGCTTACTCAAACCCTACACAGATGTGGAAGAAAAGAGTGTTTTTTATTGATTTCAAAATACTCACTGCAGCAAGAGACGGAAAGAACAAAAAATTTCCATGCAGGAGTCCTCTCAATATGAGAAGGAAATCACAGAGCTCTCTTTGGGACCACCCTGCACCCCTTCAACCCCTAGTAAAATCTACATTGTTTGTTTATGTTTTTCAATAATTTTAACAATTTTCCTAAAAAATTCTTATTTTGTGGCGTTTTCTGTGTTCAGCCCCAACCTGCAACATTATTTGCGAGACTTCCATGAATATAGCTACAATTTTATCTCAAGTAGGTAGATTATCGATTCTCAATTTCAATGATTTGGATGTTAATAGGGAAATATTTTGTTGAAGGCATAAGAAAGCGATCCAAGTTTTTTTCAAAGGGATTTGAGCATAACTCATTTCAGGTTTCGAAATGTTCTCAAAATTTTGATGGACATGCACAAAGTTAAACAGTTAACAATTAACTTCGTTCATATCTATCAGATTACCAAAATAATGATAAACTACAATTAAAATGAACAGCCAAGTCAAATAATTGGATAGGCTAGTTCTTCTTTATTAGATTTCCAACCTATTCAAGAATTGCAATGAGCCTTCAGTGTTAAAATTTAAATCAAATATTTTCTTTTGTTACATACTTTTCCTCTTCAGCTGTCAAATATTACATTTACATCCAAATTCCTTCACTTTTATTATTGATTTCAAACATATATGCACATGATTTTTCCCCATTCAGCAACCAATTTTCAAAATTTTCAAATACATTGTTCATATTCTAGTTTTCAAAGTTCTCAAATACGTTGTTCAAATTCTAATTTAAGTTACATTTTATTTAATGAGCAGGGAGTAGCAATTTCAACAGAATATGAAAAGAGGGGAGAATTGCTCAAATTGTCCGCTTTGCACCCAGATGGGAACCTAAGGCCACCAATGCTAAAAATAAATGGAGGTGATGGATAACTCACTCCTCGTACCGTAGATACTCAGATACAAGGAAGGTGGTGAAGACTCTAATAATTAAAACTATCTCATTTTTGCCTTATTCATTGAATCTTTAGTATGCGACTATTCAGAGATTATGTATTATCATAGATCTCTCGTGTAACTGGACAACTATGTTACTGAATTTATGCCTACATTTGATTCAGTAATAACTTAGATCTCTTTTGTAACTCGACAACTTCGTTACTGATTTGATGCCTATGTTTGATCCCACAGTAACTAGGAAGTTTTGTATGCACCCTTGAACTAATTCTTTTAAATTTAATAGTGTGTATGTATGAATGATAAGACTGTCGTTGGATTTGGAATATTATTCCCTAAAAATTCATGCTTCTTAATGAAATAACCTCTAAAATTATTAGTAACAGACTTTACGATGGCATAGGATGTTTTTTTATTGGAAGAAAATTGTGGGATTCCCTCCCATGTTGGTTATCAAATTAGGTAGAAGTCATGAAAACCTCAAATAGGGTTAGTTTTTTGAAACTCAGTGTTCTTTTGTGATTGTATTATTTTTTTTTTTTATAAGATTAAGGTTATGTGTTAAAAGTATTATATATTTTCTTTACAAATTTTATTGGAATTGGTTAAAATGTTTTAAATTGTTTTTGAAAATTTTCAAATAACTTTATGTGTGGGATTGAGGTTATATTTTATTTCAATCAAAAGTAACTCGTGTGTTAATTAGAACCCATAATTTTTTTGTTTTTTTTTATTATTTATGATAAAATCACTTTTTAGTTTTTGAGTAATTTTTTTGGATTTGTAGAATCTAGCTTTGTATGTATTTAAAGATACATTTCAAGAAATGAAAAATAGCTAGAATTTCATTTCATAATTTTCATTAAAAAAAAAAAAATACATATGTAGAATGATTATTTCCTTACTTTCTAAGGAAATGTTTTCATAATTTTCATAAAAAAAATAAAAATATAAAATAGTTATAGATTATTTACTTACTTCTCAAAGAAAATGTTTTCATACTTAAATAAAATAAACTAAGAATAAAGTAAAAAAAAGTTAATAACACCACCTAGACTTATTCCAAAATTGTGAAGGTTGTAAATTGTGAAGGTTTAAAATATGTGGCTTCAAGGGTTAAATTTGACGGGTCCTCCCACCCATCATAGAACTTTTTTATGATGATCTCATTTTTAAACAAGCCTTCATATCACTTTTAGCATTTCCTTTTACGAATTTCATCTAAGATAAAAGTAAAAAAAACACAATGTATACCTGCAAATATAGAAGCCAATGCAGTTAAAATTTGAAGAGATTAGGGTGAAAAACAACGTGCCATTCCTAAAAATAAATTTCCAAAGTTTCCTTTTTAATTAGATTTATTTTTCAGAAAATATAATATTTTGGTTTAAATTTCAATAAGATTTTTCTAAAATGATGTTTAACTTGTTGATATTATATATTTTCAATAAAGGTATTCAAATGAACTTACTGAAGTTAAGATGAATCCATTCCCAGAGAAGAGTATGCTACTCATGCGGATCAATTAAAAGAGGAGTCTTGTCTTACAGGAATTCCATGGAGGAGGGAAAATGTTCCATGAAATCGAACATTCTGAGCAAATTACAAGAAGATTTTGTTAAAAAAAAGTCTACCCTCGAGATATCAGAATTGGGAATTCCATGGAGGAGGGAAAATATTCCATGAAATAGAACATTCTGAGAAAATTACAAGAAGATTTTGTTAAAAAAATGTCTACCCTCGAGATATCAGAATTAGGAATTCCATGGAGGAGGAAAAATATTCCATGAAATCAAACATTCTGAGCAAATTACAAGAAGATTTTTTACATCATCTTCACATTCACACAATCCATAATGTCAATTGCCCTATTATCTTTAAATTTTTATCTTAATGGGGAAATAAATTGTTTACCGCTCCTAACAATATTTTAAAATAAAATGTATAACATAAAAAACATATCCACTTCTAAAGCCTCATCTAGGAATGTATAACATAAAAAAAACCCACTTTTGAAGCATCATCTAGGCTTACAAAATGTGGCCAGTGTAGATCTAGTTTAACTTTGGATCCACGAAACCTTAAAAGGGTTGAAATTTATTTTCACTCAATAAAAATAGGTTTGCGTCACAAGCTATTTGATATCTGATATCTCTCTCTCTGCTTAGTAGATCCTAAGTTAAGATGGTTGTTACACAGTAATTTGTCACCGTCCCTACCATTCCCCGTCCCGCACATTGGAGGGCCCATTTTGTGACCTGTGAACCTTGTCATGCCTTGAAACCATTATCATTGCATTCCTCTAAACATGAGCTTCAATTGCCCTGAAGACATCTCCTTGCGAAAAACCATAAAAACATCCCTTTTTGCATTGGCGCAAGTAGCCAGTTCATCACTCGCGCCAATGAGGAAAATCCTACAAAGAGGCCGCGCCAACTGGCGCTCTGTCCCAGAGTCGCAGTCGCGCCAGCCAATTTAAGGAGTGTTTTTTAAATAAGAATGGCGGAAGTTTCGTTTCAACAGACTCAGAAACTGTTACCTATCTTGAGTTGGGAGGTTTGGCTCCGGGAGTTCCATGAAAGGGAAGTGGTTTTCCACCTCTCATGGAAGCTTCCTTGAAGATAGGGCCAATCCCACAATTATAGGGATCCCAACTCTCCTTCCTCCATCTATAAAAGCTAGCTCATTGCCATTGCAAGCTAGTCTTGAAGTGCCTAAGCCTTGAATCTCCAAGTTCTCAAATTCCCAAGAGCCTTCATGATGCAAGAGCCCTCATTTTTCCCTTAAGGCCAAACTCGAGCAAGGAGACTATCGTCGAGAGACTCTAAGAGAGGCTTGTCCCATCCCTGGCAGGCTTTGCGAGACGTGTACGACTGGAGACCCCTCCGAAGGAGACCTCGGCGTCAGAACATTGGTTGTACTCTCTTTCGATTGCTTATTAATGAATGACTACTGGTTATGGTTCCACTCTGTTTTTCACTTATGATAATGATGAGTTATATCCTTTCTGACTGATATATAGTTGCGTATTCTGGATTTTATGCTTGTATTCGTGTTGTTTCTTGCATGTGCAGGTGTCCATTCACGGAGATCATGGGGATCGTGATCTGCCGAGGCTGAGGAACGGGAACGCTGTCTCTTCTACGAATCATAGCACTGGACTCCAGGTAGGCCTCCATCGTTGGTCTGTTTATTCGCAATTAGGAACTTGCGCTGTAGCATTTGATGATTGTTGCTAGACCCGTGCTGGGCTAGTAGGGATCGCCTCTGTCCGCAGAGGGGATTTACCTCCTCAAAAATTTGGCGACTCCGCTGGGGATCGTCTAGTTTTGATTGTCTCGTTTTGATTGTTTCGTGGTTTTCCTTGCTTGGTTAGCCTTCTGGGCTGGGTTCTTTTGTTGTTTTTGCTTCTTGGTTTGCTTGGATATCATTGATCTGCTTCTGGAGTAGTTCTTTTTTATTTTTGGCTGAGGAACTCGGCTGGCGCGCTTTTTAGCTCGACAGTCGCGCCAATTGGCGCATGTTGCTTTTGTATAGCCCGCGCCAATTGCTTTCTGGCGCCAGTTACAACCTCACAGTCGCGCCACTCCTGTGAGGCATTAGGGTTTGCTCAATTTTGAGCTCTCTGGGTCTAGTCAGTGTTTTTCTTTTTGGTTTTTCGGCTACCTGAGTGTGTTGGAGTCCTGTTTGACTGGGAGTTTGCCTTCGTCCTTTGGTTGTTTGCTTTTCTCCATCGATTTCATGTTTTAAGCCCTAGGGCATCTAGTGGCTTTGCGTATCGAGCCCTCCTTAGGAGTTTTGGTGTTTTGTTAGTCCAGTCAATTCTCTGATTGCTTTTCCGCATTCTCTTAGTAGTTGTTCACCGTTTCATTGCGATTTTTGGGTGATTGTTCTCCTCTTCATTCAAATTTCGTTTGGTCTTGCTTTGGACCTAGATCACACAGTCCATTGGAGCCTTTGAGACTTTTTCTTGGTTTTGAGAGACTTTGGTCGATTTGAGATCTGATTGTTTGTGCCATTGAGTGAAACTTGTCTGTTTTTCTCTCTCAATATCGTTTCTCAAATTGCTTCTCTTTTGTTTTCGGTTTGTTTAGTGCATCTAGCTATCAAACATTGAAAATTGAAAAAAAAAAAATCTCTTTTACTTTTGGTTGATTAGTGCAAATTGAAATCTTTTCGATTTTACTAGTAATTAGTGATTTGAATGAAAAGTTTTCGGTTTCATTAGTTGCATTAGAGATATCATTGATTGTCTTCCGATCATTTTGTTTGTGTAAAAACTCTCAACTCTTCTGTAGCTAGTTTTCATCAAACGAAATGATGTACTGTGGCATGTAACTTTGCATTTAGGAGATTTTTTGAAACAACACATTCGTTAGGGCCTGAAAACTGAAACGTAATTGAAGATCAACTTTAAAATCTACTCAATTTACACTAAGGCGGCATTGAAATCTAACGAAACACATTTAGAGGTCTAGGCTAGAGACGTGTTCCGGCGTCTTTAAACCTAGTAGCTGTCGTTCGCCTTTTGGATTTAGACAACGCTAGTACGGACTTGTGCTCCCCGTACCATCGCATATATAAAGGGAGACCCCTCTAGGTTTCAATCCTTTATCCATAGGAAGCCGAGTCTGCCGCCCTATACCCTTGATACACCAGACACAGCATTCGGGGAGATTTCCTGCACGTACTGAAAGTCCTTGGTTGATTTCTTTTTCATTATTAAAACCAAGGTGTATATTGCAGTTCACGATTATTTGGTACGCCCTTTTTGCCTAGTATTCCCGAGCAGTGATTTGGTCTTTTCTGACTCCCTAAATTTGAAAAGATCGCCAAGCGCTTGTCCTTTCACGCTTGTGTCAAATCTGAAAGAGATAGAGTCACCTTTTTATCGTTTCTCGACTCTTAAAACATGAAACGGTGAAGTTTCTTATTTTTCAATGTGGAAAAAAATTAATCACCTACGATCACACGCCCTGTTAGAATTTGCTTGTTGGCCGTTTGATTGTGTGCCTTGGTTTTTAGCCCATGTGCGGTTTTGAGTTTTTGATGGCAACTTTTTCGGAGTTCACCAACCAAGGAATCCCCTCCGATGGGAATCCTAGTCATTTTCCTCTTTTTGGGAATGTTGGTGCTCCTTACATGGCAACGTTGTCCCTTCCTGGGTTAACTGTTGGGTTACCTGTTTGGTTGTTCTCAACCTCTGTGGTTCCGAATGTCTCGGCTACTGTTCAATCAGTTCCTCCACCTGAACAACATCATGTTGATTCCAAGGTGGACCTCTCCCCTTCTTCGCCTGTTTCTCTATCCTCCTCTTCTACTTCGCCTGGTGAAAGTCTGGATTCAAGTAATCAGGTGGCTAAGAAGAAGAAGAAGAAGAAGACGAAGAAGAAGAAGTCTAATAAG